>VXBH01002957.1:59344-80089 GCA_013400035.1 Rynchops niger | reverse complement strand
CAACTGTTAACCTAGCACTGCCAAGTCCAACACTAACCCATGTCCCTCAGCACCACGTCTGCCCGGCTTTTAAATACCTCCAGGGATGGTGACTCCACCATTGCCCTGGGCAGCCTGTTCCAATGAGTGATAACCCTTTTGGTGAAGAAAGTTTTCCTAATATCCATCCTAAACCTCCCCTGGTGCAACTTGAGGCCATTTCCTTTTGCCCTATGGCCTGCTGGGAGAAGAGACCGACCCCCCCTGGCTACCCCCTCCTTTCAGGGAGTTGCAAAGAGCGAGAAGGTCTCCCCTCAGCCTCCTTTTCTCCAGGCTGAACACCCCCAGCTCCCTCAGCCGCTCCTCACAAGACTTGTGCTCCAGACCCCTCACCAGCTCCGTTGCTCTTCTTGGGACACGCTCCAGCACCTCAATGCCTTTCTTGTGGAGAGGGACCCAAAATAGAACACAGTATTTGAAGTGCTATCTACCCTCTTAGATTAAGAGGTGAATCTACCCTCTTTTAGTTTAAAATCATCACCCCTTGTCCTATTGCTACAAGCCCTACTAAAAAGTCTGTCCCCTTGTTTGAGGTATGATCCATCACTGACTGTATCCCTCTTGCTGCTTAACAAGGACCCTGAAGCAATTTTTTCCACCACTTATGTCATTGAAGAAGAGCCTGGTGTTCCTGAATGCCCCAATACACTGATTAATATAATTAACAGTCATATTTTATGATTATTCCACTAAGCCTGAGCAGAAATTCATTCCCTCTCAAAAAAGGCCAGTGATTTTTAGTATTATTTTGTTTCAGACTCTAAACGCCCTTCAATTTATATCAGTGAGTCAGTCCCCTCCAGCTGTGAACCACTGATTGGCAGTGTCCCTGGAAAAGCAGCTTTCGTCCTTCTCAGCATCGCTGAGAGAGGGTAAAAGGCATCGTGCTCAGGGAACGGTCCTTTGCTATTACTTTCCAACATCTTTTTCTTCACTCTGAATTTTGAAGCAGATGAGAGGTGCCAGCTGGGGTTTTTTATACACTGATGTCCCTGAGCAAGTTCCCTCTGCTGTTGTAAAGCAGCGTCATAAACCAGGACAAGCAGGAATCAGCAGAAACTTGATATAAAATACCACGTGGAGGTATTGTGAGTCCTCCTGCGGACTTCATGGGTTTTGGATAAGGAAACCCGTTCCCTACGCCAGGGTGGGATTCAAGTGTGGAGTGAGAGATGGATGTGGATTAGCCATAAATAAAAGTATGGAGATTATAAAATTTAGCCAAGGAAAAAGCTAGGTTTGGGTCTGTATTGAAGTTAATCCCATGAGATATAAATAGTGGAAATTTCACAAGGTCAGAGGTGTGGGCTGCACTTGGTTACATCTGGGCTGGACCGGGAAACAAAGCTTGGCTTTAAATAAACAGCTGAAATCTAAGGAGAAAGTCAGTCATTGCAGCTCAGAGGTTGTCGGTCCTCATCCTGAACTCCGTGACACCCCCTTTTGCTGCGGGACAGATTCAGGAATGCCCATAGCAAAACATTAACTTAGACATAAGGGAGAGTTCTGCCTACCCAACAAAACTGTAATAAATCCCCAAAACCTGGCTTTAGAGCCATATATTCCTCTTCCTCAACATGTGCAGTTCCTGCTAAACCACTGAGCAATTCACAGATGGGCTGAAGTCTCAGGAGGATTTTTTTAAAGCTTTGTTACTTTATTCGTTCTGTTTATCTTTTTGTTCCGTGATGACGGCTGAAGTAATCCCAGCCTTTATGAATAAACGCAGTTTCACCTGTGTTTAGTTAAAGACCACGAGGTACAATACTTCCAAAAAACACAGCCTTGTCAGAGGAGTCATGCATCAAGCATTGTGCTGGAAATTGTATTATCCAAATTTAGTGGCCATTTGATGCCCAATGAAGTTGGTGGAAGCATTAAAAATGTTGGCAGCAACGAAGGAAAACAGCTCTTTATTTTTTGTTCTGCCAAGATCTCAGCTGAAAGTTTGTTAAGAGGTCTCCCAGTCCACCTCCTTTCATTACAAACAAGCTGACTCTCAACTTCTTTCCTCTTTTTTGTTTTTCTTTTTGTTAAAAGAAACTGTAGGTGTGACTGTCAAATTCTGTTGGTTTTGTTTGCTTGTTTGTTTTTCTTAAGTGTCTGATAATACATATAAAAGACTGAAACAGAGTGCTACTGGACAAGTTTCAGCTTTGCAAAGAGAAGCAACAGGAAAAAAAAAAAAAAAAAACCAAAAAAAAACCCCAAAACACACAAAAAAAACCTCAATAAATCTCTAGTTAAAATGTTACATCTGAGCAAACTACTGGCATCACTTTCTGCTCTGAGATGAGTCTTCATCCATCCCCCAGTAAGCCTTTTAGCCAAAGTCTTTATTGGCCAAGTATAGTTTCTTCAGGAAGGTCAAGACCTTAACCTCCAGTCCTTCTTTTCCTGGCAGTCTGGAGCCTGAACATTTTGGGACAGATGTTCAGGGCTGTAGATCACTAAGAAATAGGAGACCTGTTTGCCTTTCTCGGAGTTAGTCTGGAAGATATCATTCAAAGCTCTTTTTGCTGCATGAGGGATTTTTCATTTTAGTTTTAACTAAGAGATCTGTTACATATTTTCTTGCTGTTGGTGAAATAAACCACAAAGGATTTAACTTCTCATTGAAAAAAAAAATTAAAAAGACTGTAACAGTGGTCCTGTATGGGGCTCTTAAGAAAAGAGCATATAAGAACTACAAAATATTCAAGGTAAGTGGAGAGCTCCATAACCTTCACCCAGGAGTCACTGACAGCAGCAATTTATGCTCCACAACTTGGGCTTTCGTCCAGTTGCAGCTCTGTCCAGATTGTACGCGTGCACCAAGGTAGTGTTTCTAAAAATCACCTTGAGGACAAAGAGGAGAAGAATTTACATCCTGAATGAAATGGGGATCCAACAGAAGATTACACTGAGTTAATCACTGAATTCCCAAGCTTGGTCCCCAAACCCCCCAAAACTTGGAAAACAATGTGGAAGGAACAGGCCTTTTGCCAGAAGGTCACCCATTATGTGTATCCTGAAATGGCTGGAATGTGACGTGGGCATCAGAGGAACAGAAAAATAGTAGAAACTGGCATCACTGAGCTCCTGGGTGAGTGTTGGAAAGAGACCCAGCTACACCCTTCCTCCTGCTCTTCCCTGGGCTGGTTTCCCCTGGCAGAAGACCTGGCTGCATGTACAGAGAGGGAACCAAAGCGTGTTCCAGCAGGACTTTTGGTTGAGGTGGTTGGCCCCAAGTTTAGATACTTCAGTGGGCAATCAACTCAGATGTAGTAGGGCATCCTCTGCATTTAATGTAACTTTAGTTCCCTGTTAAGTTTCGAAGTAAACTTATGTCTTCAGCTTTTCAAAAATATCAGAAGAATCTGCAAGAGGTTTTTGGTTTCTCTCCTGAACTTGTGTAACCCAACTTCCACCCGGGCTGTGCCCAATACATCTGAGTCTTACTAGGGTTTTTTTTTCTCCTGTTTCTAATAAGACCAACAGGAATCAGACCCCTGTTCTACCAGAGGGGCGCTTGGGTGATAGAAGAGGTTTTTTGATATGTCCCATTGTATGATCCTCAGGAAGACAGCTTGGGAGGATCTCGTAATGCCCAGCTGGGTATCCAAGCTGTCCGTGCATTGAACCAGCAGTGTCTGAAAGGGCACACACCACTCCCTTCCATGCTGTGACACTCAAGCCAGAAGCAGGAGTTTCCCAAGAGACGGGAGTGCTTACAGCGCATGAGTGTAGACCATGATCTCACCCTGCCAAGGTGGGGCTCAGGGCTTCCTGCCCACACCCTGCCTTCCTGCCCAAGCGTGGCAGCAGACACCCCTGTCTCCAGCCAGAGCCAGCACGCAGCACTTACACCTCCTACAACTCACGAGGCTAAAAGGAGAGCTGGGCAATGGGTCTGACTCCATCCCTGGGGTAGAAGATTCAGTTGGGAGGAAGGGAAGGAGATATTAAAGATCCTGGTTCCTCCACACACATTTTGCTGTTTTCTCACTGAGATGATGTTTCATCTGGATTCCCTTCAGCAGCCCACTACCACAACAGATAGACGTTCCCATTCCCTACCCTGCCGGCATGAGCGGCATAGCAAAGCTCTTCATCCATCCTATGATGTCATTGGGGGAAAAGAAAGGATCCGGCGCAGGAATGGTGCTCACCTGCTCTCTGAGGCTCTTCAACTAGCTTAAACTCACACTCTCCCCAGATGGAAAGTAACGTAGGAGGTGGCCACAAGGTGACCAGGTAGAGGAACACATATACGATGCTGTGATTCCTATAAGAAATCCTAGGCCTTCATCAGTTAGGCTGGATGTATCTCAAACATAATTTTGTGCTACTAACTCACAAAAACATGTTTGAAATTAATCTCTGTGTGTTTATTTTGTCTACATGGGAAAAAACCCTAGAGATGGGAATCTCTTCAACCAAATTACTATCACTCTCACTATCTAATTGTGGGGGGTTGTTTTGTTTTGCTTTCTATCATTTTGCATGATAATTCTTACATTGCAGAGCTGTAAAACCAAGGGGTGTTGCTGTCTCACAGAGTTCTGAAAGGCTGCAAAAAACTAGTATGGCTGGAATTGACTGTCACCCAGACAAGGTAAAATTGATCACACGCTTCCCCAAAAGACAAAGTATTTTTGACAAATAGACTTTAGCAGTATAGACATGGTCTGTCCCGTGCCAGTTGTTGACCTTGGTGCCGGCAAGCAATCACGGGCAAGTTCAATTTGCTAGTGTAGACATAGCCTTGGAGAATGAATTACTCAGGGCATATTCAGGAGACAGAAGTAACTGGGGCTCTTTGATGGGACAGTTCCTGTGCAACTTCAACCCAAAAGAAAGAGAGGGTTCAGATTCATTTCCTGAGCCTAACAGAAACAATATTTGTGCCTTCAGGGAAGGGACTCGCAGAAAGGCCAATATGTTTAGCTATTTGGGCTGAATATGGAGGTCACAACCAAAAGATATCAAGTTGCTGCTTGCTGCTTCTTAGATCAAACCAAATGCAGATGATAATGCCCATCAGCATCATAATTCTTCCTTGCTTTTGCTGTGCAAACACCCCTTTTTGATGGTTCAGCGATTCACCCTGTCTGCGCAAAGCCAACAGAGAAGGAGCTGAAGGAGCAGCGCTGACATACGTCAAAAATTTATGTTTTCAATGATAAAAAAACCTTGCGTGGGCACAGATTGATAGTAGTCCACACGTCATGAATGCAACCTTCTCCCAACAATGCCAGTGAGTACGTGGCAAAGCCAGAAAACAAACTCCAGATTTGAGTCACCTGGTGCCCTTGTGTCTCCATCAAACAAACAATGAAAAAAACAAACAAACAAACAAAAAATCCAAAAAAAGGAAGAACTTCTGATAACTTCTACCTGGAAACGCAGTTGCAGTGGCTGCAGATAATTGATAACAACATAAACACAAAGCAGACACGCTGTCCCAGTATTTGTTGGCAAGAATTGTCCCGGAACTCAATCCAAACTGCTGAAGAGAGGTTGAGATGGGAAGGGAGCCTGAACATGTTGCGCAGAGGAATTTCTATCACATGCTACGCATCACACGTGGTGTTCCTCCCCCCCCCCACCTACTCACACAGTAGGCTTGTGACTTTAATCTGTTTATTTTTAGTGGGAAGCATGAGTAGGTAAATAAGTGCTCCGAGCTGATATTTTAGGCAGGGAGGTTTAATTACGTATGTGTGCTAATTGTTGTTATGTTTCTGGGTATTATTGATTTTGGACTCGCTCCTGCCCACCCCCACGCACCAGAAGAGGAGAAGGAGTTGTTTGGCTGCTATCACAAACACCCGCTGCTACTACTGTACAAACTAGTCGGGGTGAGGGTTTTTCCCCCCTTGGTTCTTTGCTAAACAAGTTGGAGCTGTTGGAAGCTGCCAAATAGAAGGAAAGAAGACTCTTGTTTGTCTGCAGGATGAGTGCAGGAGAGACTATGGCCATCCCGTTGCCCCTAAACTACACCGGCAAAATGCAGCCACCAAGATGTTCAACTGAGACACGGGCTGAGCCTCTGCTCTTGCTCTGTACGTGCTTCTTTTGCTGCAACAAGTGATGAGATCGGCTGTACCAGCACGGAAACTGTCTACCAGCTTTGCCCACCCTCTAAATTCGTTGATGATTTACACCCCCAACAAGTCAAGGAAGCTGCTCGGGGCTCAGGTCAGTAAGAAATGGAGCCTTCCTCCTCCGGCTTACATGGTAAGTCTGCGATCCTTCAAGTAGCTGTGTAAGCACTTGGCCCCGCCCCAATCACCCCAAATCCCACAAGCAGCACGACATTCCTCAGTCACGCACAGACGTCCTTGCACAGGAAGGTTTGTCGTTGAAAACTTTATAACCTGGTAAATCTGCCCAGAACTCAGGGTCTTTATGCAAGTCTCTCCCGACTACTTATTTCATTCAGACTTCTCGGCTCAAAACCTCTGAGGGGAAATACCTGGTTTTTTGGAAACACTCAAGTTCTATTCCAAACTTGTTCTACATGGTTTGGGTAAGATCATAAAAATAAAACACAGTATAAATAATGCTGAGAACCTTAAAGCTGATAGGCAAACACATAGCAAGGTATGGTAAAATGGCATGATTTTGATTAAAACCAAGAACGGAAAGGCAGACCAGTGTTTAGTCTTCAAATGACCCAGGCCAACTTGGACTAGCTGAAGACCTGTCTTAATATCAGCCAGAGCTTTCCAATTCTGTTTATTTTCTTGATTGCAAATCAAACTTTAATTAATCACCACCACCTCAAGCAATCTCCTCTAACCACCTTGACGCAACAATACATCTTTGTAATATTGCAGATGCTCAGGACATCCTATAAACAGGATGTAAGTGAACATCTATTAAAAAATTACTGCAGTTGCTAAATATTATTACAAGTTTCATAATACTATGTGCTTTATGGCCCACACATAAAACAGCAGCTGCTGTTAGAGGAGTTTGTTTTTCCACTCATAATCAAATTTTGGCTTGTGTAAGGGTGTTATTTTGCTACCCTTATTCTTTTTCTGGGAATTGTTACACCAAGCACAGACAGAAAAAAAACTGCCTTCCTGACTTTTTTTTCATGGGTTTCTTTATTTTTGTCTTTAATCCACTCACCTACTCCCCCGTCGATTGCTGATAGCTCTCCTCTGTGACTTTTGTGCTGCTGGAGACAGCTCACTGTGTTTGCATTTACATTGCTCAGCTGGGGGTTTCCCAGATCCCGTGCCCAGGTAGGTGCCCCCAGCCGATTCCTGAATCCATATCACAATGCTAATTTTTTCTCAGGTTCTTGAGTAAATTACAGCAACGAAAAGACAGAATCTGCTTGTTGACACATATAACTATACCCAAGTGAGAGAGTTCCACCAGTCCTGCCGGGAGAAGGGTGACAACTCACCCTGCATCAGCTCTCAGGGAGGAACATCTAGACCGAGACATGATTTTTCTGTATCACTGCAGCGCCCTGAAGGTCTACTGAAGCGTCTGCTTGACTCAGTCAAAGTATAAAGCAAGGGGCAGACAGAGGAACAAAGACAGGGGAGCACAACAAAGCCCTGGGAGGAAACAGCAATAGTGATGCCCAACAAAAGTCACCAAGGTTTCTGCATGCATGTAGGTCTATCTGCAGGTGTCTACAGGGGAATTTTCCCAAGGCTGAGGCATGGAATGGGAAAGCACAGCCATGTATTTTTTGGAAGTCTAACAGATAAACAATAATAGCCACCTCCAGGCAGCAGCAGTTGGTCTCTTCTTGTTGGATGCAAGAAGGCAGAGGGAACAATGTCTGTGACAGAACAGAGATGGAGTAGGTGTCACTGAATGTTTTCCTACAGACGTTTCTGTGAGGGCTCCTCCACCTCTAGTCTTATTGTGTGTACTGGTGTTTGACTGGGTCCTGATTTTGGTCCTCTGTGTTTCCTTCTATCCACCGTCTATCCTCATGACATATTTCATCTATGCTTCTCCTGCCATACAGCCGTGATGATGAACCTCGGCACTGGTCTCTGACCTCTCTTCTGCCTCTATCCTGACACTACCCATAGGGACCTCCTCCGTCAGGACCTGCACTTCAAACACACTTTTTTCCAGAAATGAACACATTTTCCTTACAGATCCCACCTCTTCACCTCCCATTGACCCCCAGAAATTTGACTCTTTTTCCTCTAATGTCTTTGCTGCAGCACATCACTTGCTCTTTTCTTTCATTCCTAAGTCCACACTTCCCTCTTGGAGACCAAGATCTCACAGACTACGCAATCACACACTCGAAGTTATAAACACCGCTGTCCTAAGACTTCTCTTTTTCTACCTGCACTGCCCCTCTGACCTTCACAACTTGAGTTTTTCCTGCCAAGACCAAGATCCAGACCACTATTTCACACTGTACTGGCTTATCTCTATCTTCTCATCTAATTTCTTTTTTTGTCTCTTTGCATTCTTGGCCATGTGCCTTTGCCCCATCCCTGTGTTCATCTGTCAAACCTCCTGTATACTTCAAAGTGCTGCTTAAAATTCAGCTCTCTAAGCAGCACTCCTCTTTTCTAATCACCGGTAACCCCAGATAATCCCTACGATGAAATATTTTCTCATGTTCTGCCATGTGTTTAACTTGACTACTTTTAGATTTCAAAGTCTCATAGACTTTGTGAAATACTGTTCACACCTATGCTACTCTACAAATGTTATCTAATAAATGGAATTCACTGCAGTGTATTTATGATCAGCCACAAAAGGATGAGGAGGACCAGCTAAGATGTGAAGTTAACCATTTAAAGCCTAAAAAGAAGAACCCAGTGACAGGAAGAGATTGGTTTTGAAGTGAGATTTTGCTTTGTACTATAAAGAAATCATTATTTGCAGCTACATTTGAGCAAACAGATGGGTTTTGCTTCATTGGTTCCATCCAGGAGGAATTTACTCTGAAGCACGTACTCAGATTTGTGAATAAGCACCTGACATGGCTTTGCGCTAATAGCAATTGCTGTGCTAACAGTCAAGGTCTTGGCAACCACAGGACCATGTCCAGGACCATGCCCTGACCCAGTTAGGCTTATTGGGAGAGTTGTAGCCCATGAAGTCAGGTTGCCAGGAGCATGTGTACTGCCATAAGTCAGGACAATAGGGAATGACATAGAAAAGATAGAAGTGGCTTTTGGAACCTAAGAAGAATCCAGGATGACCTTCAGTTCTGTTAGAGTCACTGAAGTGGTACCTCCTGACCTTCTACGCAGTGGGAAGATCATTTGGTAATAGAGGGAAAGGCATCTCACACAGAATCAGAGAATTGCAGAATCACAGAATGGCAGGGGTTGGAAGGGACCTCTGGAGATCATCCAGTCCAACCCCCTGCCAGAGCAGGGTCACCCAGAGCAGGTGGCACAGGAACGCGTCCAGGTGGGTTTGGAATGTCTCCAGAGACGGAGACTCCACCACCTCTCTGGGCAGCCTGTGCCAGGGCTCTGCCACCCTCACAGCAAAGAAGTTCCTCCTCATGTTTAGGTGGAACTTCCCAAGGTCAAATTTGTGCCCGTTACCTCTTGTCCTGTCACTCGGCACCGCTGAAAAGAGCCTGGCCCCATCCTCCTGACACCCACCCTTTAAGTATTTATAAGCGTTGATAAGATCCCTGCTCAGTCTTCTCTTTTCCAGACTAAAAAGACCCCCAATGAAGCATGCTCCAGCTCTAAAAACTCCATCACCATAAACATACTCAGTGTTTGACCAGCCACCCTTGGCAAATGGTTTAGCAGAATGTATGGCAGCAGCTTCTGTATCCTGCATACAAAGTCAGCACCTACATCGCTTTTCCCTGTAAATTTCAGATACAACGCACGTTAACATCCCTATGTTCCACCAAAGGGAAGAAAGATTCTGGCTGACCCGTTGCCTTTACAAGTGTAGCCTTGATACTGGGGCCAGGAGGAAGGAAAATGTATGTTGTTGGCAGCTAATAAAGCCCAATTGCTGCGAATGCTCCCCAGGGCATCTCAACGTTGTCGGTAGCTGAGCCATGCAAACTAAACTGGTTCCAGGGGAGAAGCAAGGAGCTGCTGGCATGTGTTTCCAGAAAGCAGTACACAACCAGTCGCTAGCTGATGTACACCAATCAAGAAACATATATATACGCATGGACATGGACCTATTGGAATGGGTCCAGTGGAGGGACACGAAGATGGTCAGAGGGCTGGAGCCCCTCTGCTGGGAGGACAGGCTGAGAGAGCTGGGGGGGTTCAGCCTGGAGAAGAGAAGGCTGCGCGGAGACCTTGGAGCCCCTTCCAGTCCCTAAAGGGGCTCCAGGGAAGCTGGGGAGGGACTCTGGATGAGGGAGGGGAGCCATGGGACAAGGGGAAAGGGTTTTAAACTGGAAGAGGGGAGATTGAGCTGAGATCTCAGGAAGAAATTCTTGGCTGTGAGGGCGGTGAGCCCCTGTCCCAGGTTGCCCAGAGAAGCTGTGGCTGCCCCATCCCTGGAGGGGTTCAAGGCCAGGTTGGACGGGGCTTGGAGCAACCTGGTCTGGTGGGAGGTGTCCCTGCCCAGGGCAGGGGGGTGGGACTGGATGATCTTTAAGGTCCTTTCCAACCCGAACCATTCTATGTTTTAAATATAAATATATAAAAAGTTGCCAGAAGTGCTGCAAACTTCTAGCTAATGGCACTGAAAAGTCCATGGTTTCCTATAGCATACGCACACGCAGAACAAAATTTAAGGTGAAACAAGGAATTTCTTTCTTATTTGAAAAATAAATCTCAGCATATAATTAATTGGAATCGAAAGTCGTGAGCAGGTTTCAGTTGGTGTAGCTCTACTACCATCAGCGTGGGTGGGCATCGCTGCAAGGTAATGTCTGTGTAGTTGTAGCTATGGCTTCTAAGGATTCTTCAGTCCAACTCATAATCTCAGCCTGGAATTAAGTAATAAAGATTATATATAGAGAGAGATAATCTGTATATATATAAATAATATATAACCTAATAGTTAAATAAGGCTAAAAATGATCAGTGCTTCCTCTGAGGAGCAGACGGTGCAGGAAAAGCCCTGGAAGAGGACGTCAGTTGTGTTTTATTGTTCAGGCATCACCCAGGGATGTTGCATAGAAGGGAGGAATCGGGCTGGAAGAGGGCGATGATTTGCCAATTAAAGCTGCTGAGCAAGGACAGCAAATGAGCAGCAAAAGCAGCAGCTTGGGACAGCAAACTGGCCCGAGGAAAGACACAGGGGTTGGTTAATCAGATGAGGAGGGCTGGAGACCAGAGGCAAGACTCTAGAAGATGCATTTTTCTGTTTATTTATTTTTTATTTTGCCCTAAATCCACACGGTATCTAAGCAACTCGGGATCACAAATGGATTTTATCCTTATGCTACCCAGTGGAGCAGGGAGATAGCCAAATGCTTGGGGAGCCAAGGCAAAGAGCAGAGACAGTGATTTATTTGCCTGGGGTCACAGAGACCATGTAAACCCAGATGATGTGAGCCCTAGTTCAGCATCTTCACCACAAAGGCATGCTTTCCCTGAAGGAGAGAAGCTGGTCAGCAACCTGATGGTATTTATTTGAGGAGAAAGGCCTGAAGATAAGAAAAGCACTAATAGAGGAGAGAGAGAAATTTCACACACATGCTCAAAAAGTCACCACATTATTGTAAAAGTTTTCCATTGGAAAAAAATAATTATTATTATTTATGTCCACATACTGGGGAAAAGCTCAGTACATAGCACCGCTGGGTCAGCTCAGGAGAGAGGGTAGTGGGATGGGTCTTGAGAGGCGAGACATTGGTCTACTAAGGCCATCCATGGTTTTTTTCCGTAGGCTGCAAGAAAAGGACTTCTGCATCCTTCCTGACATGGAAGCCACAGGTTTCCCAGCTGTGCTTCCCACCACCTGAACAGCTTGGTGAGAGTAATGCATTTTCCCCAACACAGAAGCTCTCCCTCGTGGTTTTTAGCCTAACTGCTTAGTACCGATACAAAAATCAACTGTTGCTGGGTGATCGTCTAGTCAAGTGGATCCAGTATGGTATTTCTTGCTTCAGCAAAAAGGATCTATGCTTAGAAGGTCTATTATGAAAGTCCATCTGAAAAAGCAGAGTATGGGAGATGCATCGTCTGTGCAAGAGTCAGAATTCACCTTCCTCCACTACAGGTGCTCATCCCTGCTTCTCCATAAAGAGGAGCTTTCAGTTTTCCTCTTCCACCAGGATTTTACATTACCCTCTGAAATGTAAGCTGCATGGCAACCATGGAAATTTAATAAGCACCAGGCCACTAACCATGACTCACAGCAAGTTTGTGTTTGGTTCCTTACAGGATGCCCCGTGGTTTTGCCCTGCCCAGGAGTCTTCATTACAGTTTCCACCACCTGACCTTAGAGACCATTAGAATGTAAGAGAAAGTGCATTGGATTAAATATCAAGAAATACTATCTTTGCACAGTTCCACCTCTCAAAAAACCCTGTAATGTTCACCAGGAGAGCTGGTGAACACCACAGTCCACCAGCTGTATACAGGTAAGCAAATTTAACTTGCTGCTTACAGGTAAGGAATTAATTATGATTTTCCTGCTCACATTCCCTTCAATCCTCTTTTCTCTTATATACGCTGCCTTCAGTGGTTAACAGAAGCACTTTATTCCATTATAGGAAACTACCATCCTTCCTTCTTATAAGGACAAATAACTGAGGATTTTCCACAAATATTTTAACCAGCAAACTTAATTCCCTTGCAGTTTCTTCAACCATGGACTTTGGAGAACAATCTGTTTAAGATGCTTCTGAAAAGAATAATAATAGGTTTTCAGTTCCTATGCGTATCACTTATAAAATCTTGCCCTTTAAGAGTTGCAAAAAAACATATAAAGAATTAAACTGAACTTCCGCCAGAACCTTTTTTTGTTCACTCTTGGACATGACTTCAAATGTCAAGGCACAAACGGCAGAATAAGATATTAAATGGAGATTGCTAAAAAGCATCATTTCTCTCGCCCAGTTGAGGCTGGGAAAGAAGCGAAGAATTCGTATTTATAATGTCATCATACGTCATACCACAGTAAAGAATTTTGGGTTTTTTTTCTAGTAATTTGATTTTTTGAGCTATTTCCTTTGTCAAGTGATCGTGAAGGCAACAGGCCTGCCACCAAGCTCAAACTGCAACATAAAAAAAGTGATTAAGTATTATTGTTCTTCACAGGAAATTGTGTTTACAGTGGGATGCAGTTTGTGCTGTTCCGACTTGGGTTCGCTGTGAACCATCTGCATAGGATTGTTTACGCTCCTGCAAAACAAGAGCGAGCTTGGAACGTGGCCGCAGAAGCCCGGCTTCATTCCTAGAGAGCTTCACGCAGGTGGCATCCGATAAAGACACCCGACCCTTTGATTTGTCTTTTACGTCAATATCTTTTCAGGAGGGGAAAAAAATTAAAATCATATGTTTAATTCAAAACTCACGTACTTTTTCTGCCAGTTCAGTCCTCCAGCATCCATAAAAGAAAAAAAAAAGAAACAAACCCAACCACAAATATATGACATTATAGGCTCATGTTTCAGAAATGAAGCATCGAATTAAACGAGTCAGTCTTTCCCAAACAGCAGTCTTTCTCCACTTCCATTATAATCAAGTTCTATTATTTTGACAAAACAATATTATTTTTTTTTTATGAAACAATAAGTTCTTAGTAGCTGAATCTAAAACCAAACAGAAGTTGAAGCTGTGGCACAGAAACCCATGGAAATCCCAAATAATGGTGGCCTTTAGTTTGTTGGTTTAACCCATTCACGCTACACATGGCCCTGAGCTCCTCACTGTCCTTAGAGCCTCAGAAATCTCAGGGACTCCTTGCGGTTTTATTCCCACCAACCAGCAGTATCCTACAGAGTTCAGAAGAGACTGGTGCCACCTAAATAGTGATGGAAAATTAAAATTGTGTGCCAATAAAAGACTGTAGGGCAGACGAAGCAGGAGCGAGTCCCAGAGTTTCTTTCAGAAGCAACCTCCGTGGTGACTCCTCGCTGGTCAGTAGATGGATCAGCAGAGAGGACTAGCGTTAAGAGGAAACTTTTAAAAAATGGATGGTTTGTGGAAGAACAGGATGAATTTGGACAGACCATGACAGCAAAGCAGGAACATCACTGCCACAAACGCAGAGCAACAAGACCGTAGCCAAGACACCATGCTCAGCATGGAGCGTGTTGTGTCAACACAACAGCTAGGCTGGGTCCCTGCCAAGCCAGCCAGAAGGTATCTACAACTAAGCTCTCTTGCATTGGATTATTTATGTTTTGGTATTAAAATCTGACAAATAAACCTAACAATACTTTTGGCAAGACTCCAACAGCAGCAATAGCGAGTGTTATGTTAGCATAAGTTACTGCTTACTACACCGCAATACACAACACGCCTGGCCAAGGGAAGCAGAGGACAAGTCCGCTGGACAAGTCACACCAGCCAGGGTGAATGCCCCGTTTCATTGAGCATCTTGCAGTGGTTTGGTGGCAACAAGGGGTGCACACTCCAGAATGAAGAGTAAGATGAACAGGATGGGTGGAATATAATAGATGGAGGGCTCAAGTCACCAGCATTTGAATTTTGATAAATCAACAAAATAAACAGTTAGAATCTTAAGTCTGTAGGAGAAACAATCACCATTTTCCACAGGCACAAAATCCAAGCTATCCAGGTGCATTCTGATGTTCCCACTGCCTGCTGTCTTCCCGGGCTCACGAGTGATCTCAAAAACCAATGAAGGCGCTGTCACGACTTTAAGGGACGTTGCCATAGAGGTTGTAGCAAATGGGTTGTCCAGAAAGGGTGAATGTTTTTGCAGTGCAGACTTGCTTATTTGCAGATAACAATATAGTATCCCAAAGAGCACACAGACAAAAAACGAGGGGAAGGATGAAGGCACATTAAGTTCTTCACAGGGGACTACACAAGTCCTTGGAGGTTAGTATCATTTCTATCCTTGCTATTGTACTGTAAAATTTCATGTCATCCAGGACTCTTTGCACATCCCATGGGACAGTAGTAGTGACTAAACGGTTGATGTCACCACACCTCTTGATAGCACGATTGGTAACCTGAAGTTTGGGACCTCATGCATCAATTCATAATTGACCTGTTGAGCTCACCAGTCCTGGGCTGCAAAAGTCATCCTCTTCCTTCCTTCCTTCCTTCTCAATGCCCATGGGCTTCACCTGCCTGTGGGGTAGCACATATGTCTCTGCAAAGACAACAAACATAGAACGATAGGGTTGGAAGGGACCTCTGGAGATCATCCAGTCCAACCCCCCGCCAGAGCAGGGTCACCCAGAGCAGGTGGCACAGGAACGCGTCCAGGCGGGTTTGGAATGTCTCCAGAGATGGAGACTCCCCCACCTCTCTGGGCAGCCTGTGCCCGGGCTCTGCCACCCTCACAGGAAAGAAGTTCCTCCTCATGTTTAGGTGGAACTTCCTATGCTCAAGTTTGTGCCTGTTACCTCTTGTCCTGTCCCTGGGCACCACTGAGAAGAGCCTGGCCCCATCCTCCTGACACCCACCCTTTAAGTATTTATAAGCGTTGATAAGATCCCCCCTCAGCCGTCTTTTTTCCAGACTGAAGAGACCCAAGTCCCTCAGCCTTTCTTCATAAGAGAGGTGCTCCAGTCCCCTCATCATCTTGGTAGCCCTTTGCTGCACCCTCTCCAGCTGTTCCTTGCCCCTCTTGAATATGTGCAATGCAACACAGAGTCATAGAATATCAGGTTGTAAGGAACCTCAAGGATCATCTGGTACAACCTTTCTTGGCAAAAGTATGCTCTAGACAAGATGGCCCAGCACCCTGTCCAGCTGAATCTTAAAAGTGTCCAATGTTGAGGAATGCACCACTTCCCTAGTGAGATTATTCCCGTGGCTGATTGTTCTCATTGTGAAAAATTTTCCTCTTGTGTCCAATGGGAATCTCCCCATGAGTAACTTGAACACATTACACCTCGTCTTTTCCATGTGGCTCCTAGTAAAAAGGGAGTCTCCATCTTCTTTGTAGCCACCCTTTAAATACTGAAAGTGGTGATAAGTTGTCCCCTAAGCCTTCTTTTCTCAAGTCTGAAAAAAACCAGTTCTCTCAGCCTTCCCTCACACGGCAGGCTTCCCAGTCCTTGGATCATCTTGGTGGCCCTTCTCTGGACTCTCTCCAGCCTGTCCACATCTGTTTTGTATAGTGAGGACCAAAACTGAACACCGTATTCCAGGTGTAGCCTGAAGAATGCTGAGCAGAATGGGATAATGACTTCTTTATCTCTGCTGGTGATCACATTGTTGATGCAACCCAGCATCCCTTTGGCTTTCTTTGCTGTAGCAGCACAATGTTGACTCATATTGAGCTTGTTGTGCATCAGGACCCCATCAACATCTTGCTTTGTGCCATGCAGTCAGCATGCCACACATACACGTCCAAGATGTTCCATCCCACAGCAGGCCTCTTTCCTTTTCTAGACCTCTGGGTGAGGAAGTGGCCCCATGCTTTTCCACAGCCATGCTAACCAACTAAGCAATTTCTTGGTGATTTCCAAGGGGAACTTCACTTGGATTTGACCTGAAAACCTCCATTCGTTATGTTACAGTCATTTTCTATGCTGTAGAGATTACTCTAGGGTGACCACAAAGTCCATGAAGAAAAGAGAAGGGAAAGGAAAACCATGAAGTCTTTTGTCAACAACACAAAGGACATCCTTTCTGCCAGAACCAAGAACAAGGGTGTGATTTGTGATGAAAACAAACCTCAATCTCATAAGGAAGTTGTCGGGCAGGAAAAGTGATTTTCAGTAGCTTTAAGAATGAAGATGGTAAATTTACAATTTATTTTCTAGGGGTGGAAGGTGAGGAGGAATGAGGTAATAGGGTGCTTAGTCCACCTCAGTCAGGAACTTGGTAACTTCGTTTTAACTTTGAGAGCCTTTGTAAGCTTTGCAAACAATTGTGCCACCATCAAATCAACCACCAGTCCAGAGAAAAGAAGGCTCTGCAGAGACCTTAGAGCCCCTTTCAGTCCCTAAAGGGGGCCTACAAGAAAGCTGGAGAGAGACTTTTTGCAAGGGTATGTAGTGGTAGGACAAGGGGTAATAGCTTCAAACTGAAAGAAGAGAGATTTAGATAAGATATTAGAAAGAAATTCTTGACTGTGAGGGTGGTGAGCCCCTGGCCCAGGTTGCCCAGAGAAGCTGTGGCTGCCCCATCCCTGGAGGGGTTCAAGGCTAGGTTGGACGGGGTTTGGAGCAGCCTGGGCTGGTGGGAGGTGTCCCTGCCCAGGGCAGGGGGGTGGAACTAGATGATCTTGGAGGTCCCTTCCAACCCAAACCATTCTGTGATTCTGGGACTCTATGATCTGGGTACAAACCAGGGCTAACCATATCTCAACATAACAGGGACTGCAGCTCTCAGTAGGGGATTTCGGTAGTTCACTTCCAGTTGTCCTTCTGGCATCTGCACGCCAGCATTCCCCATGTCCCACTCACCATCTGTAGATGCCACATAAGTCCAAGGCAAGCAATTTCCCAGATCACTTCTGCTCAACTCTTGCAAGGGAGCTAAAGCTCCAGGGCCAGAGTGGTCCTTGTGCCTTCCTGCACCTTGATTGAGAGAATTGAAATGATGCAGGTTACATTTACCCTCATCTTCAAAGTTTAAAACCCCCATTCCCCAACCCCAGTTTATTTCAGCTTGAGGTTCCTATTTTATTTCCAAACATGGCCAGAATAATCTTCCAAAAAGCACCTGTGCTAACCCTGATCCAAAGGTAACTCCAACATCCACGGTACATTCACGGTGGCTGATTAGACCAGGCAATTTCTCATTTAGTCTATGCGCTAATATCAGTCTCACTCCATAACAATTATTTGTAATAAAGCCACTTGATAAGATTTATTTGCAATGAAGCCCTAACCTGTGATGTCTGTACCACTTTGGCAGATATTTACTGTTATTTTGGTCTCCTCAATCCCATCTCTCACAGGAGAACTTGTCCATCTCTCAGGACAAACTCAGAGGGAGGCACTGAACCAGTATCAGCAACCAAATGAGTTTCTGTGTCCTCAAGGCAAAGCTAGCCAGGCTCCATCCTGACCAAAATCACTGCTTTACAAGGAAGGCAGCCCTCTAGTTCTCAAATTAGTCCTTCTGGGCTTCTGTGTTGCACATTTACACAGTAGGTTTGGAAAAAAAAAAAAAAACAAACCACCATAATTCATAAAAGCTAAAACCATGCCGTGGTCACCCATGGATCTGTATTCTGTATTTTCCTGCAAAAAGAGGAGGCTGCACAGTGCTCACTCATAGCTATTGCATCCAACCATAGACTGATGCAGTTGGAAAAAAAAAAAATATTTCTGAGCACCCAAATCCTTCTCCGGACACTTTTTCAATATTAAGAAATACTAGAAAGTGGGAGCTCACTACGGCGCTTTGTCGGTGTTTTGTGTCACCGCAGCCCAAATGCGGCTGCAGGCAGAACGTCCGAGTAAAAGTCCAGAGAGGAAAACAAATATCCCTATTTCTGGGAATGCTGCAGCTACAAAACTTTGTTCTCACTAAACTTGTGCTACTTCCTACTTCTTGTGGTTTGTTCTCATGCTGTTTTTAACCTCTTCTCAAACCAAAAGAGTATTTCTATTTCACGTCCAAAACAAACCAAGGGAAAAAAAAAACTGAAAACACAGCACACACGAAAAACAACCCAACAGAAACCTTTTCATTCCCAAAAGGATTTTAGCCACAATTTAGGTAAATTCTTTTTTTTTTTTTTTTTTTCCTAATGAGTTCACATTGTTTGTGATATGAAAATATGAAAAGTAAGTCCATATTTTAACTTATTAAAAAAAAGCATCACTGAAATGCCTCTAAATAAAGAGTAGGGTCTATTTTACAATTAAATAACAGAATTTGATTTGGGGAAAAAAAAACAAACAAACCCAACAGATAAATTTCTTGCTGGACAATCTGCTTTAAAGGTGATTTTTCTTCTCTCATTACTATGTCCTCACGTTACAAAAAAATAGCCAGCCGGGATAAGGGGATGTGTCCTGCATCCTTGGAGAACGTGCAGAACCAAGGTATAAAGAGAATATTTCTTTAAGAGCTGTTGGAGCAGCATTTCTTTTTCTTGACTCTTTAGACTGGATTTTCGCTTCCACCGCAGTGGGCTCCTGGACCATGCGCATTCCAAAGAAGATCCTTCACACTCACTCCTCACTGGGCTGGGATGTCGCCTAAGGATTCCCTTTAATTCCCGAGTGCAGACTGCTTCTGGAGAGTGCAGAACTCACTAAGCATCAGAGGAGAGATGGCAATGTAGGACAATACTTCATAGAGTCATAGAATGGTTTAGGTTGGAAGGGACCTTAAAGATCGTGGACTATTGAAATAACTTACTATTCAAATAACCATTGAATAACCTCTACATTTTGATCAACATGCTCAAGTGAACGTGAACCAGCCCCGTTCCCAGCTGCAGCAGGACAACACCTCCGCTCTTCACTGCCATGATAGATGAAAATAATTGCATTTTTTCCTTCCTGCGACCACCTTTCTCAGCAGGCGCTCACAGGAGAGGGGCTGAAAATTGATGGAAGGAGAAAAGGTCCCAAAGGTGTAACTACAGCGGGAAGAGCGTCTTCTTCAACCACCAGGTTGAAGGTTGCCAGGACAAGGAGAAAGGCAATCACAACAGGAAAAGAAAAAATAATCAATCTCACTTTTGGCTTGGGCTCAGTATTACTTTATGCAGTCCCAGCATCTAGAAAGGCACTCCTCCTGCCTCACAGAACCCCAAAGTAGCTGTTTATGCTACAGGCTCTGCTTTTACAGCTTATTTCAAAACAAACCTTTGCCATTTCCTGACCAGAAAAATTGCACTCTTAATTCTGTGCTACAGACTTTGAAAGTCAAGATACTGCTGCTTTCCACTATAAATAGCCCAAGCTTGCTACGACGTCTCACTGTGACATTTAGTTCAAACAAAGAACAACAAAAAATAATATCTTGACAGGAAACAAACAAACAAGAAAAGAAACTAAGAATAAAATCAATTAAACCCCATATGATTCCTGTGTCTCTGGGAGAAATTAATTTCTGGATAAATTCATAACCTTGAAGAAGTCCTTTGGGACACGTAGACACCCCACAGACAGTGCCCGATGCTGACTCTGGAGGAGGCAGCATCTTCTCCATGTGATACACGACAGGAACATCTTATTCCAGCCTCTCTGGGTATAATTTCAAACCATTTCCTGGTATTATTTTCACACTCCCAAAAGCCCATGGCTATAATCCCTCCAAGCTGCCTCGACAATGGTTTTAATGGCATTTATTTCCCAGAGCCCCGAAAGCAGCAAATTTCGCATCGCTTGTAGTTGAAATCATCCCGCTGGCGGGGACATGTGGCAGAAGCCGAACATCCCAAGACAAGCGTCATGCCCTGGGCCAGGTTATTGAAAACTTAAACCAGAAGTGATTTCTCAAAGTGTTTTTTCTACCATTGGTTTTGTAGTCATTCAGGTTTCTGGGCATAAGGCTGAAAGGGGATATTCTCCAGGTGTAAAAATACCTGATTTTTGTATAAAGGGGGTGTAAAGAAGATGGAGCCAGACTTTTCTCAGTGGTAACCCAGGGAAGGACAAGAGACAAGGGTCAAAAACTCAAAACCACGAAATTACACTTAAATGGAAATTGAAAG
>VXBH01002957.1:22078-46261 GCA_013400035.1 Rynchops niger | reverse complement strand
AAAAAAAAAAAAAATCTAAGAGCGAAATAACCAGGTTTGTGCTGTAGCAGAAACTGCTGCCAGTCAACCCCCAGCAGCCTGCATCTCCCTGGTTGATTCTTGTGTATCAACTCAAGGTTTATAAAAATCCCAGTATTTCAAATAGTAATCACAGCTCAAGGGAATTTTTAACTTTTGTACTTTGTATGGCTTCTAAGCTGCAGAAAAGGACTTAAGTCTACAAAGACATCGACTAATTTCCCGTCCTCCCTGCAAAGGGGCCTATTTTACATCAGCTTTTACAGCAAGACCCAGTAAAAAACCGGAACCTCAAATAGAAGCTCAGTGCACAGAATCTGCGTCAGTGAAGATAACAGACTGTTAACTGGAGATTGTTTTAACACCATTTATTACACTTTTGAGTTTGCTTTAAAAGATCCAGGGAGCATGACTCAAACATTCAAAATTGAACTCAGATACAGTAAGCGTTATTTAAAAGAATAACAATAACTTCCCCCCCAGCTCCAGTTTCACACAAATTCAGACCATACAAGGGATGGAAGCGAGGGGAGGAGGCACAGAGTAGGAAAATGAAAAAACGAAAATACCAGATTAGACATTTAACACTAAAAAGACTGGAGTTACGGATATGTACTTATACAATTTAATACAATCAAGTCTCATTCCTTTTATCCAATGCGGATTTTCAACACGCTTTTGCTTTCATTTTCCAAATAAAGTAGAGAGGATGAGTAATGTGGATTTAAGAAATGAAAATGGAAAACGGGTACTTTGATCCTCTCATGAACGTATGGGAAGTGGCTCACACCAAGTGTTCTGGCGTAGCAGGGATTGTCAGAGAGATATGGCAGTCAAGGACTTACACAAAATGGACAACCAGAAAGGAGTCGTCAAGATTTACAAAAGTTAAGACCTGAATCCCAACCATAATTTCTGTGTGAATAATTTATTTGTTTAAATACGGAAATTTATCAGTTCAAAAGCTTCTAGCAAATGAAGAAACTGGGGACTACATTAGTGTGCTAACTGCACACCTGGCTTAAAAACGCACTTACTCCTGGTAAGGAAGTAACATTTTGCAAATATGGCTTAAACTAACTCGAAGTCTGACTCCTCTCGATACATACCAAAAACCAGTATACAATTCCTGTAACTTCATTTTCTACATTTTCCTTACTACACATTTTCCTTAAAGACAAGTGGGACAAGCCTGTCCTCTCTATCAGATCAGGGAACAGAAAATCTGTTCAAATAGGATGTCTTGAAGCAACAACCCTTTGTTTCAGTTAGAAACGTTCTTCACTATGCCCCAGAAAAGCACATACAATCTCGGTCCCCTGCACAGGGACTCAAGAGTGGAATAAAAGACTCATTTCCTCTACAGCAAATTATAGCGAAAACACAAAAATGAAAACCATTATAAGAAAACTCCAAAATCAAGTCCTCAGACTTTAACTGCAAACCCACCACCACACTACCTTAAGTCACTTACCAGTTGTGATATATTCAGCAACTAATTCTGACTCTACTACAGCAATTGAAGGACTTTCTGGAGAATGTCTCTTTTCTTGGGTCATCTGGATTGGGACAGCCATTTGGCTCAGGTCAATGGTAGGCTGCCTTGGCTTCGATTCCAACTTCTCCTTCACTGCTTTAGAAGAAAAGAAAAACACAAAATAAACCTCCAATATGTAAACCACCAATATAAATACAAAAGTTTAACTAAATAGATAGTGAACATTATGAAACAGATTCAAACAAACTGTTGCAGGATAAGAAGAAAGGAATCAAGCTGATTCAAGGTAGGTGGCTTTTCAATTACAAAACTTACTACAACCTGCTGCTTAAGCAAGTAATAAGCTTTGAAATGATCCTAAATGTGTTTTCACACCTGTTGTCTGCTGAAGCTCCAGCAAAGCTTTTATCGTGGAAGTAGCTGACTGAGATTCACTGGATACATCCTGGTAAATTATTGTAGGGCTCGTGTCCACAGCAATTTCATGTTCTGACCAATCTTGACTTCTTGAAGCAATCACATGGACTACAGGCTGAGAATCTGTTTGCAAAAGAACAAAAGCACGCCAAATCATCACAGAACCATTTTGGGTTGGAGGTCTCTTGTCCAATTTCTTGCTTCAGATAGGGCTATAGTTCAAAATTCTCCGATAGTGTTTTGAGCACTGCCAAGGATGCATACTCTCATTCTGCAACACTTTAGTTTTTATTACAATTGACTCTTGAAGTAAAACACTGTTTCCAGAAAAAAAAAAAAAAAAAAAAATCCTGTATCTTAGTTGTTCATCAAAGCTTTGGTTTGAACAATCAATGTTCAGCAGGTTTCTTCATATATTGAATTTGCCTTGGATCGAACTCTTTTTCAGAAAGTTTCAGCAGTTCAGGTGATCAACATGTATTCAGCACTCTGAATTAACAGCTCCTGAATTTTGGTAAGTTTGTTGAATCTTTAAAACTTTTTTTAATTTACTTAACATGGCAGTGTAGACCAACAGTAACAGAATTATATAGAAAAGGTGACTGAACGGCATGTAAGCACACACATTTCAGGGAGAGACATTAGCTTTTATTCGATGCAGCGATGCATCGATTCCGATGGTCACTCCTCACCTGGATGTTATTTATGGCTAGGTGTTATTTATGCCCTATTAGTTATCCTCCTCTACCACACAAAAGAGCTGCATCTGGATCATGGCTTGAAGCCACGGCAGCATCCCCATCAGGACCGCATGTCTGAGATATGTCCTGATGCACACATGCGTGCCTAGAAAAGGACAAAAATTTACGTTGGTCACATGATAGCTTTCAGTCACAACGTGGAGAGACACCTCAGTACACTAAGGAAGCAGGGTGGCAGAGCATGGGCTGCTAAAAAAGCCTGCTACACTGCCTACTTCTGGCAGACTCCCCAAAAAGCTGGAACAGGCTGCAGGCCACAAGCATTTTACCAGCAAGTCAGAGCCCAGCAAGAAAGAATTATCTCTCCTTTTCACATAGGAAATGGAGGCATATAGTAAATAAAAGATAAATAAAGCCATAAAGGAAGTGAACAATGACACTCGCTGCTAACAGATTGGGTGAAAACCTGTGCTAAAAGGAGAGACAGTGAGTTATATGAAACTAGCTGGCATGCCTGGGAGACAGTCCGTTCATATTTTATGCAGCACCAATACATACCTTGGGAGCTCTGGGAGGACTCTGTAGAAGAAGAGCTGCTATCGGTGTAGGTTTGTGGTTCTTCTTTCACTTCTGGGAGAGATGCATTTCCTGTCTCTGCTACCCTTGATGCCTGCTGTAATGTTTCAGTCACCAACTGCCTAGTTTGTTCGCTCACAACTGTTGCTTGAAATGTCACTGGCTTTGGTTTTATGAGAACCTAATTAGAAAGACAAGTTTTGTGTACAGTAAGAGCACTCAAAAAAACAGATCTGAGCAATCAAGAGTACAGGGTGCCACTCAGATCAATGTATCAGATCTACGTAATATTCATAATTTACTGAAAATGTCTACCTGTAAATTCAGCAGCTCCGATTATTAAACCACAAAGCCCAATGGCAATGCACACAAATGTACTTCTCACTCAGTAATTTGGAGTGCTCAACACAATAAACCACTAAACAGTCATTTTTCAGGGCTGAATACGACTATGGTGGGACAAGAGAAAGCTACGCAAGTCAGCTGGAACATGCACGGCAGTGGTAAGGACAAGCACCTCCCTTCTGCAGCCCACAATAAATACAGTCTTGAACAATCAAGACACACAAAATAACATATCTGATAAAAGTTTAATTCTTTTAAATCCTAAGTGCAACCAAAGAAAAAGCTGAAACTGAAAGCTTCCAGAAACAGGCCAGATTCTCTGTATACAGCCCCAACAACCACAGAAGGTTGCAGGGACAACCTGAACATACATTAAACAGAAAATAATGTCAATAAAACCTCAGATTTGATGGATGACCTACATCCAGATTCTCCATCTTTATTTCTCACAACCTAGCCATTAGCCATAAGACTTAAACGGGCATCCAGAGCCATGACCAGACAGTTTCAGCTATGTGGAAGGATTAAGTTAATACTTCTGGCTTGCTCTAGGCCTCCAGAAACAGCTAACAAATGCAAACATTGTGCTGAAGAAAGCAGAATCAAGGCCACCTCATTACACACCTAAGTCTTATTCCCCATAGACATTTTATTAATCCTGCAACAAATGTGGCAACATAGTGAAAAATTATTTACTTCCCATTAAAATTTAGGGGTACATTTCAAGACAGAAATGGGTCCTCACTGTACCTGCGTTTTCCCTTGCTGACCATAAACAATTTTAGTTGGGATGATTTTGGTGGCTGGCTGGACCGTGGACCCTATTCCTTTTGGCTGTGTAACAATCATTTTTGTGATGGGTCTTGTGGCAGTGATGATAGCAGGTTTTGCTCCTGCTGGCACTGCCTGAATAGTTTTCTCCCCCTGTAGAGAAGTCAAAGTTTACAGGTTAACTTAGTGAAATTCTTCAGAGAGACCCACTTCTCTAAAAAAATACACAGTTATAGGTGAGCACGTGTACCATGAAATCAACCTACCACTGCTGCAACTAAACATATTTGATACAAAAAAATATTCAAAGACCAAGAACAAAAAACTCTATGGCTTTGAATGGAAAAAGCTACCAAAATCCCCTTTTCCATTACTTTACCTTTTGAGCTGCTATGAAGGGCTGAACAAAAAAGAAGAACTAAAAGACACTGACAAGTTTTTTTCAAGTTGCTTCAAAGACTTCATGTAAGTTGGAACTTCCCTCAAATCCTTCACAACGTTTTTTTAAAACCTCTTACTTTTATTAACACTAACTTTGGCAAGACATCTACAAAACTTGAACTGAGATTCTAAAAAGAAATTATTTAAATACAGATCTTGGTACTATCATCAGGATCAACATATCAGTTATGTATGGACTTTTTTTGTTAAACTAAAAGTTCGCTTATTACAAAAATGCAGATTCACAGCTGTTTCACAGGGAACATTTGACTTTGGAATAGTGTTGATGTATGACTAGACTCCTGAGAGCTTAAGAAGAACAAAGACATTAAGCATGCTTTTTTTTTTTTTAAGCTCCGCACAGTAACAAACCAAATGAGAAAAAAGGCACATTAGTTGCCAGTTCTCCCTGTATTCCCATCAAGTAGCTGGAAATCCCAAGAACCATACTTGTTTCAGAAATACCATCACATTCTGGTGGTTCCTACTGTGTAACGTCACAAGATTTCCACTTGAGTGAAAAAATATAACTTTAAGTTCTGTAGACTAGGAAAGTTCAAACTATTAAAAAAAAAATTCCTAAAAGATTTTTTAAAAAAGAAAGAAACCTCCTTGCTCAGCCCTGCTACTCAAGTAGACTTTTAAAGATTACACAATTAACACATTAAATCTCATAGTTCTGTCTAAGAACATAAAGCACATCCTGATTTTTATTTACTACCACTTATAGGTCAACTCAGTTGGAGCTGGAAACTTGATTTTGCTCTTAGTACACATCAGGTTATCCAAAAAGTAACTGAACACTATACAATACTCAGGTACAGGATATTACAGTGTTACACACCACATAAACTGAAAGGTGGTGCCCTTACTGTGAGGGGACAGTTTATTTCTGCCCTTTGCATCCAAAAGATAAACGGTTGGAGATGCAAGTCTGTAACACAGAACCATGGTTCTCACTACAGCACAAACAGGGTAAGATCATAGTAATTTTCTTCTACTTAATCCCTTCCGGATTACAAAAATCATTAACCATAGAAAAAAGGCAAGCTCAAAAGTTTTTGTTTTCCTTTAACTTTGAGAACATTCCCAGCTTGTTTTAAGCATCTTTCATATCCTGCAAAACACCCTTGCTTTTCAAACACCCCCGACATTAAGGCGTGCTCTATCTGTTAAGGAGCTCATGCAGTTTGCTTTTAATAGGGACTTCAGCAGAATGAATGCAGCAGTCACCACACAGCCTCTCGCTTGACATTTGAGACTGGAAACTCTTACTCACCCCAGCATTCAACAGCGTTGTGACAACATTTTTGCCTGGAAGCCCTTGAATTGTAGTTCCTTTTCCAGTAGTCTTTTGCACAACAATCACATTGGGTTTGGATGTCATTGGAATTGTAGTGATTTTGGTTGTAGTTCCTACATTTTTTGGGGAAAAGAAATAATGTGCAGTCTATCACATGTACATTTCCTTCCACTGCGTAAGTCGGTGAGCTATGTAAGAATCATTGTATTTAAAACTGACAGTGCTACAAAAAAGGGCAGCATCTGGTATAGGCATTTACATTACCCAACTCAACATATAAATAGCTTTCTCAGGCTAAAATGCCTAACTTTTCAAAAGCCAAAATTAGGGAGGGATAAGGACACCACTACTACTCAACTCAAGATCCTATTTGCACAGACAAATATTCTTCTATAGATAACCTCTGTAGAAGAATCCACGTACCAAGAACGTATCTTCAATCAAGAGAAATACCAGCTCTTTCTGGCATTGAACTGTTGTAAGACAAGTGACAAGTAGTGGGTTGAAAGAAGGAAAAAAGAAAAATATGCTATTGTTTTACAATCAGTTCTTAAAAGAATTTAGAAGTGTGGGTTGTTTTTGTTTTTTTTTTTCTTTTTTGAAGAGCTGTGTTGGCTATTTCTGTTCCTCTCCTAGTATTGAATTAGTTCCGTTCCCGGCACCAGGTTTTTATTTACCTGAAGTGACAGATAATTCTGGTCAGCCCTCCAGTCTCCAAGAGAACACACGCTGATACATAAGCCATCAGTGTTATCACACTGCTATTTCAATATCTGCTCAAACAGCTTTTTATCAACACCTTCCACTTTCTCCTTGAAGAAAGCACCACTCAGTCACAGCAGAGCAGCGAACCCAAGGTTTCCCCTTGCTGCCTTCTACCCACTAGTTACGCCTGTAGATACTTCATCACATATTCCAGAATAATAATTCTACTAATTCTGGGAAAGGGAAGAAATGCTGAGACAAGATCATGATTTACTGAATTCTAGTGACTTCAGAGGCATCTAAAGACTGCTCCCTTAGGGGAAAAAAAAAAAAAAACAAAAAACAAAAAAACCCCAAAAAACAAAAAACCCACAAGACCCAAAACCAAAAAAAACCCCAACCCCCTGCAAGAACCCAACCCAAAAAAACTCCACCACGAAAGAACAATAAAAAAAAAAAAAAAAAGAAGCAGGCATCCTTTCCAAACTTGTGTTGTTTCAGGACAATTGTTATTATCCTTATGAAGACCAGCCAAGGGCTATCCTGCATTAACTGGTGCTCAGCAGAGTAATACTTGCATTTGTGTATAAACTCACTGGCAGATCCAGAAACTTTAACAACTACTCATACCCACAACAAGCTACAAAAGTTACTTGTTCCCAAAGAAACTACTATTATCAGCCCTAAATAACCATTTTGTAGAAATCACGATCTGAAAAACTGAAGTACCTTGACTGCACTACACCCCAGAGTGGGTTTACTGGGTAGCTTGTGCAGCACCTTCCAGTGACAAGAGCCTGCGGGTGCCATGTCAGGTCTGTGTTAAGCACCAATAGCGGAACCGCCAAATAATTTAAAGATATGATGAGTAGACCCAGCAGATCTTGCTGTACATGCGCACCTAGCTAGGAAATGCAGCAGAATTCTCTGCATTAGCACTCAAAGTCCAAAACAGATACTAAGAAATTGTGATTGGCGTGAGTGTGCTTAGTCCTGGTCCTAAAGAGACGCTATGTTTAGAGGCTACACTGGCAGAGAGCATCAAGGCTGGTCTGCAAGAGGCTGGGAAGAAAAACTCAAGTTAGAACGTGAGGTAAGGGAAAGACAGGTTGTCACTAATAAAAGAACAAGAAGATAAGTGGGGACTGCACAGCTGAATTTAACAGCTCTGTATGTAGTCTGGTTCTTTTTGCATGCGGTGGAATTTGAAAGGGCAGCATCCAGATTAAAAAATGCTTTAAATTGGGGATAATACCGTTTTCTGATCTTTCTGCCCTCTAACAGAAGACAATATAGTAGTTCTCCTCTGCCACGTTTCTCTTTTCCTCTCAAGCTTCCCTCACGTTAAATGTTTCCTTCTTAAACACAAGAACTACTGCAATCCTTAGGAACACTTTACCTCCATACCTTCTACCCCTTATTTTCTTATTCAACCTCAGCTATTTTTCTTCTGAATTAATTTCTTCTCCAATAAAGGTCATAATAATTATTTCAGCATGTAACCCACAGAAAAGCCTTGAAGAACTAGAGCAAGTCTAAAGCTACTTTTGAAGTAAGACTTAATATCAAAGTATTAATACTCATAGGCCTACCAGAAACAATATTACTGCTGATAATCTTCCCTCCCAGCGTGGCTAGCGATTTTGGTACTACAGTAATGATGCTACCACTTGTAGTTTTCACGTAAGTAGCAGCCCCTGGAGTTCCAGCCATCCGAGCCCCTATAGAGGGGCTAACTGTTGGCCGCGTATATGTTGCTTGAGTTCCTGTTTTAAAGAGAGAAGAAGAAAGTTCACTGTTAGAACATGATCCTCTACTAGTATTTGTGGAAAAATAAGTTAGTGTTGAGAAAAAGCATTAGATTTGATTCAGAGAGACCCCACATTGCAATTTATTACCACCCTTTACAAGTCTCCTAGTACTTTATAAACCAGCAGAGCAATATTCAAATATATGCCAACTTTAAATTAATATAAGAGTCTTCTGAAGTATATTCTACCAAAGGTTCCACAACTGCCATATTTTAACTCACATTCTTTTGTCTAAGATTTTAATTTTCAATAGGTGTTTAGATTCTGTCCGCCTGTTTGCCACTTGCTCCCTTAGATGCCCAAGAGTTAGGCATCCAATGACACTACCAGACCTGATCTCTTCCTCTCTTCAAAGACATCCATACTCTCACTTCTCCTATATGACAAATTGTTTATAAAGACCACCACCAACCACTGGTCTAATTATCACTCAAAGAGGAAAAAAAAAAAAAGGCAATTTACAATGATAATGCAATTGTATGGATTTAGCATTCAGCAGTACAAAAAGAAACCTCCTGACGTGGTATAAATGCTGGGTTTTTCCAGACCTACTCCTCCTCGGAAGGGAAAGAGGACTGATTCCACAAAAGAAACTTGCTCAAAATAATATGAGTCAACAGCTACACAAACATTGTCATTCCATTCTGCTTGCACTGCTGCAGGTAGTGCACTACACACCTTAATTGCTGAAGATCACAGAGCAAAAGAGTTTGTTATAACCAGAATATAGCCATGTGTTCAAATCCAAGAGAGGACAATACAGAGAGAGCAAAACTGCTAGTCTTTTTTTTAATGTATTTAAGCATGTTTTTGTGAAGTCCTTCAAAAGTTAAAAAAGAATATTAACCATTGCTTTATGCTAACATTCCCAACCCATGCTAGTAATTCAGGAAGTTAAGAGTTTTCTGAAAACGAGGATAAAGCTGCATTTCAAGCTTTCCTCATACAAGTTTACAATCTGAACAGTCTGCATTATTTCTGATTTTTAACCAATAAGAAAACACAAACACAATTAGATCCCCAGAAAAAAAACGGGAGCTTAAAATTCAATTTACTGGCCTTTTTATACATTCATTGCAGGACTATGAGCAAGTCACCTGTCTTTTAAAGTCCATATATGCAAAACAGGAATGACGCTGACTTGTCTGAGGTACCTAGAAAATTAAATTAATGTAAATTGTCTAATATAAGGTGCTACAGAAGTGCAAAGTACAAGTTGCAAGAAAACTTCCTTGAAAATAAACCCAGTGGGAAATGAATGATCGTATCTTTGTGTACCAATTCAAAAAGATCATAAGAGGAATAAAAGAGCACTCAGTGCAAAAATCCTAATCTAGAAAAATTATCAACAGGATTATGAATGTGCTTTTGTGCTCACTGTTCACAAGAGAGAAGTGTGGGGTTTTTTTACCCTAATAAACCATGTTTGATCACCTATATGGCTGGGTTTACCCTCCCTTCCCTTCTCAGAGCCGTAACTTACCAGTGGGAGTAGTGACCAGTTTAGTTGTCATGATAGTCCCATTACTGCTAACCACCATAATAGGTGAATTGCTACTGCTGGGCAGGGCCGCTGTAACTGGTTTGGGAAGAATTTTACTGGGCTGCACCTGTTGAGTGATTATTTTAACACCTAGGAAAGGAGAAAGGTCACTGTTAAAATACAGGCACGAAAAGTTACTTTCTGAAATGCTTTTCTCAGACCAAGCCCTAGTGGGCAAGTAGCCTCACAAGGCTTCTATTCTGAGCCCATGTATTCTTGATCCTGAAAATAATAATTTTTTTTTTGTTTGGGTTGGGATTTTTTTGCTTTAAATTTGTTCGCTTTGCAAATAACAAGACAGTCCTCATTTTTGTTTTTCATGTGCCTGTTTCAATTCCTAGCTACTCCCCACTGAGGCATGGGATTCTATTCCATCATTGATTAGTTGTAGTGATTTTTAACCTTTTCTGGTCCATAATTCAAAACATAGAACATTTCCCAGGAATCAACAGGTTACAACCAATACTGAATTGGTTCACAAATAATGAGCCATCTAAAAATGAAATAGTTCTTCAATAAACTTAGTCTGTAAATTTTAATATGTTTTAATTAGTCTAGTTGAATTCCATCCCTCTGAATAAATTAAAAAAAAAGTTTTCTGCACAAAGGGTATTCGTGGGTGTAAGGAAGCAACTGTGACACTGGCTGGGGAAGGTTTCTTTAAGTATGCTGTGCTCTCTCCTCTTGAATTTTTGGTTATCTTGAAGCCACAAAGGAATTGGGCTGAAACAAGCTCTGAGTGAAATCAGCAAGAACAAAGGATTAGGAACACCTTAATACAGAAAAGATTCTGCTCCCTCTCTCTCAATTTGTGTAGTGGAATGGGACTTCTGCGAGTTTCACTTCTCACTTCCAAACCAGGAGTTAACATCATCTGTTCAAAAGTATATCCAGGACACTTCTATCTTACATTCCATGATGACATAAAAGTATCGCATTGTTTGATCAAATGCCATGAATTAATCCCACCTAAATGTAGGCACTTAGATTTGTCCACAAATATTTCTAGATGAACAATTTTGTCCACTAAGGACACGAAACACCCTCCAGAGAAGTTTTCTTCCTTGTATGTTGACTATAAAAGCAGTATGGAGCAAACAAGCTCCAAACTTAAATAACAAACTATCTGAAGTTAGGAAAGATAAAACTGGAGCCTTTGCATCCAGACACAAAACTGGATAAAGAGCAAAGCCTCTCTGAAAATTGATTCACCTCTTCCGGAAAGAAGAGGTAGCAGATGGTATTTCCAAAGAATCTATAACCACAAAGAACACTGAGCCTAAACCCATGGTAGAAGGCAAAGACTGAAGCTCTTACTTAACAATTATTGCTCAGTGACTGGAGGATGGAGGTCTGTCTTATTGGATATTTTTCTTAGGCAATGGTCTTATAATCCAAAAGGAAGTTTATCAAAGGACAAGAGTAGGGCTGGGTTGTTTTTTTTTTTTTTCATTCTATGGTCTATTTTAATACTTTTATCTAGATAGTATGAATATAAAATAATATTTTTACTAACATGATTAATATAAAATGCGGATGTAAAAATACTTTGCACTTTTATAGCACTTCTTCCTTCAGAATTAGATGATCTTACTACATCTTATGGAGATAAGAACCGGATTCTACAGCAGAGTAAAGCCAACACAGAAAAATTATATGACTTGCCCAAAGTCAACTGAATGAATCAATATTACAAAAAGAATCCAGTCCAACTTCCAGTCTCAGATCTAATTGTATTTGTTTTGACAAATACCACAAGTAGGTTTTGATTTCTGGACCCAATAAAAGAATTAAAACTTGGATTAGCTCCTTTTTCCAGTTGATAACAGTCGAACAGCTCCTGGATCTTCAGAAAACTGGTGTCTTCCAGGTTGCCAATCATGTAACTTTTGAAGATACTTACATACCTTTCAATCTCTAAAGATAAAACATTTATTCCTAAGGCATGGTCTGTATACCTGAACCAAACAAGAAGAGTGGCAGAACCAAATTCTTCAATTATTATTAGCTGAAAAAATTAAGACATCCTTCATATCTATTTATATCCAGGTTTAATGACAAATCCTGTACTCAAGTAATTATGCCTTAATAACAGCTCCCTGTCCACATTTTGGGACAGAATTCTGCCCTACTTTTCTTGAGTGTTGGTGAGACCTCCTAATCATCAATATGAGCCAAGATTAATTCCAACTACCTGATTCCTGTTTGATCTGAATGGTGGGCTTGATGCCAGGTGGCAACTGAGATTGCTGGGGCTGCTGTTGAGCTGCAGAAGACTGCACCAGCTGCTGTTGCTGCTGCTGCTGCTGTTGTTGTTGCTGCTGTTGCTGCTGTTGTTGGCCCTGTTGTATTTGGTGCAGCTGCTGTTTGGGGGATTGCTGATGCTGTTTGGGAAACTGTGCTAAGATCTGAGTTGGGTTACCAACCAAACCTTTTGGGGAAGGTAGTCTGGTAGAGGCAACTTTAATTGCTGACGTAGACACACCTGTGAAAGAGTAAATGGTTTAAAATTGAACAGTGCAACACAAAAGAAAAGTATTAGAATTTCTTAAATACTTCTGCATTTAAACTGTCTTTATGACTGAAAGATGCATAGATAATACACAAATAAAAAAGCTCCCACATAGCAGAAGCGCTCTGTTCAGAGGCAAGGGAGCCTCAGACAGATTTCCAAAGTGGCAGCAGAGCAGCAGCTAATGGAAAGACCACAAACCCCGTCTACTTCCTGCACCTTTTGTATGTAGCACAAAATTCACGAGTCTTCTCAAAGCCTGATCTTTAAGCTTCAAGAAAGCAAAATATTTATAGTGAAAACCATGACTACAAGAAGTTAGAATATTAGGATCACAAATACCAAACCCATCAACATTAGAAGGGAGTATTTGTTAGTTATTTTAAAATAATGAATCAAGTAATGGTGCGTAATTTAGAAACTGTGGACCAGGTCCTATGGAGCAGGAAAACCGTGCTGATAGGTTAGGTGATCTTACAAGTAATAAAGCGATTAAACCAAATTTGCAGTAAGATGGAAAGACAAAGTTCCCAAATAAATCTTATTACTTATTTCTGTCATTCCCTTACACAGTTGTCACATTTCCAACAAAATTTGACTTCATTTGGAATTCTAAACTGCATGTCCAGAAGTACCAAAAAAGACAAACGTAAAGTCCGTGTCTTATGAAGGCAGTTTTTAACCAGGTCCCAGCTGTAGTGGAAAACAGTAATAAAAACTCCTCTCTTATTTCTCCTCTATGTTTAAAGATGGCAGTGACCAATGTTAGAAATCAAAATAAGCTACAAGTCTGTCAATTTAAATAAGTGACCCTTTTCTCACTGCATCATCCAAGATGGTTCCTCCATGTCCTGGGTCAGCTGTTTTCATTCATGCATTCAACTTTCCCACATTTGGAGTGATTATCAGCTCATGTCACAAAACATTACACCAGCATCTTCTGCGATGACACTGATAGTCTTGAGAAAAAACTGATAAAGAGATATTCTGTCTACTGTCTTTTAGAATTATAGCATCTCCCATGATCAAACTCAACTAAAAATCCACAGCTCAAACAATATGAAAATCTGCTGTAGAAGCAAGATGGAAGGCAAAATACCTCCGCAACCTTGATTTGGTTGCTCAACTTTTTGTGGAATGGAACGAGAATGGAAAATACGGATGAGGAAAAATTGCCATGTGACACTTGTCATTGTCAGGCACTGTATTTTTCAAGTGTTTGTCACAGAGGCTCTTCCACAGCTTCCCTTCCAAATGTTAGCTAGCAGCTGTGGAGCTGAATCAGTCAGGCTAGCATATGTGTGAAATCGGAAAACTAGGAATTTTAATCCAGGCCCACTCAGGTCCTAATTTTTAATGACTTGAAAACTGAGGTGCTGATAAAATACACAGATAAAAAGGTGTAAATTGTTTTTACCTTTCAGAATTGTCACTGAGATTAGTTACTACAAGAAATATACTAAAGACTGGGCATTGCAAGCATCAGTGGTATTTATTTTATCTTAACTTTGCATGTTTTTGCAGGCTTTAAGAGAAGCAATCATCTTCAAATACTGGAAACATCCATTTTCAGTGCATCAGACAGAGGTTTTAAAGCCAGTTATTTTGAGGCTATAGTAGTTTAATGCTGCAAGTAAAATCTTTTCAAAATAAAAAGCTATGCTGCGCCTAGAATCATAGAATGGTTTGGGTTGGAAGGGACCTTAAAGACCATCCAGGTCCAGCCCCCTGCCCTGGGCAGGGACACCTCCCACTAGACCAGGCTGCTCAAAGCCTCATCCAGCCTGGCCTTGAACCCCTCCAGGGATGGGGCAGCCACAGCTTCCCTGGGCAACCTGTTCCACTGCCTCACCACCCTGACAGTAAAGAATTTCTTCCTAATATCCAATCTAAATCTACCCTCCTTCAGTTTGAAACCATTACCCCTCTCACCACATTTGCTTTAAAAAGTGGATCTGCACATTATTTGTTGAACTAAAAAGGAAAAGAGTTCAACAAGAACTTTTGTGGAGTATCTTGGATTAGTTTCATCAACAGACTTCTTCCACGTCTCCTGTGCTTTACTCAATATATGTAAACATAAAGTGCATCTCCCCTATGCTATTCTCAAAGTCCAATTCATCAGTGAAAGAGCTTTTATAAATACAACGTTATTGCCATACCTTGCGCTACTGTTGACATAACCACGGACGGTGTTGATGATACTACAGCAGTCACAGCAATAGTATTTGCGGTGCAGGAGGGAGTGGAACAGCTACTGCTGCTGCTGCTACTGACCAAAGAGGACTGAGACGCAGTTATAACCACCGGTTGCTTTTGAGTAGTTGAGGCAATGACTGATGTTGGGACAAGTTTCGTAACTGCTGCATAGTTGTGAGACTTTGAAAGGATGTTGGGTACAAAAGTTGAGCTTGGAGAGGTGGTTACTATTATCACCTGAAAGAAGAAAAACAGCAAGAGATTTATTTGTTCTTTGCATTTCTTTAAAAGCACGAAGTTTCAGTAATATATCTGCCTATGTGTATTCAGTTTTAGGGATACATGTTTATTAAGACTGTTTAGGAGCATCATATTCACATTTGCTGGCAAAACACGTTTTCAGGTCATTTAAAGAAGTGGTGATAAACATTTCCTTAAAATTAGAGGGTGGTTTTCTTTTTTTTTTTTTTTTAAGGAAAACAATTACTATCTAATTAAAGTAGTATTATCTCATGTCTGAAGGCAAACAGACAGGAATGGCTTCACTAAACTGGGCTAGGAAGCTAGAAGCCCATTTTAAATGGAACTGAAGGGATTTCAAGGAAGTTTTAAACACTGTTCTCCAAAACCTTGCACATATATCAAGAAACGGCAGTCAGAGAACAGATGATTTTTTTTTCCTCTTTAAGAACTAACAAGCAGTTGCTGAGTCAGCAACGGGAAATATTTTTGATTCACAAGGCTGTAAACAATATTTCATCAGTGAAAAACATGGTTTAGGTTTAAAACAATTTCTGCTTTAATTAGTGCTCTCAGTAACAAGAAATTCTTTCTTATCTGTCTGAAAACCATTTGTCTAAAGACAATAAACTTTACCCTTAGTGTGAGTTACAATTACAACACCATGAATCTAATTTGACATAGAAAACATAGAATTCATTATAACATTGGAAGAGGTCTGTTCCTATGCAACTGACCTAGAAAACTAAACATTTCTTCAAGTATTGAATATGGGGACTATTTACATAAAGAGATTCCTCTTACTCTGCTAATATGTACCTCCTTGTACTTAAAAAAAACACACAGATAAAATAGAAACAGCACAGAAATGCAACATATTTTCAGTTTACCATGCAAGAATATCAAGAAATTGTATTAATAATGCAACTATCCCAACAAAAATTTCATTTCTTAAAACCTTGAAAATTAATGATTTGATATAACAAAAGCAGATCGGAAAAAAAAAAAGGCACAGAAGGAATAAAGAAAACCTGGGTCAGATCAAAACAGATCAAACCAGAAGTCTTATACTACTACCCAAGTACTACTGAAACCTTGCCTGACAGAGAAAAGAAATAACATGATAATGGCACCAGAAATACAGAGTTAAATGACAGATCAAGCAGTAAGAGTTTAAGTGTTTATAGTTTGTTGTTTTTTTTTTTTAAAAAAGACAGATAATCACATGGATGGAATAAAAGCAGCAAGTTTCACCACCATAGCTGCCTCTGCTTTCCCTGCAGTGCGTAGTTTTTGTTACTTAGCTAAACCTGCTACTTAGTTAAACCTTTAATATCTTGATCTAAGGAAAACCAAAGCTTTACTACCTCCACTTGACCACAACTGACCAACGCCTGAAGGACAAAGTTTCCACATCTGCTGCTCTACCACTTGATCGCATTCTCCACGGAGAATGTTTTCTCTGCGTCACTTATTTTTGCCTTCTGTCTAACCCTTATTTAATCAAAACACCCTTCTGAAATTGCTCTTACGCTATGATCACGCAAACGAGCTGAACCCGGCACAGCCTGATTCTGGTACAAGGCTTGCAGGTGGAAAGATCCTACGATGTGCCTCTAGAGTTTTATCCCATTTTTAAAATAGTAAGTTAACACTAGAAATACTTCACAAGTGTTTGAATTCTAGGGATGGCTCCATTCCACCTAGGATAACTAATTTAGAAATACAGTCAAAAGACAACTTGCAGTTAAAAAAGGCAGATTATTCACATTAAGGTTCCCATACAACCCGTAGTATAACAGGGCAAGTTCAGCATCTCAACTAAGTACAGATATGTTGGATGAATGTGGGCACAATCACAACTCCAAAGACCACTCTTCTTCATTCAAAGACAGAAAGAAAACCATCAGCCCAAGATTATCACTTAATAACTATTTAATCATGCAAGGGGAAAAAAGCTTGGAAAGCATTATAGTTCAACAGATCATTGTCCAGTGACTAAGCAGGTTTCGATCTCTCCATTATATTTTTTCTTTCAAATTTGACACAGAACAAAGTTCAGTGATCTTCATGTATGAAGTATATCCAGAAAACAGATTTTTCAGGTAAAAATGTAAAAGCATTAAAGCTCAAATCACAGCAATTATATTTTTGAGATACTATTTTCTCATGTATGTTTAAGTGATCAAAGTAACCTCATAATGGGTCCCAAAACTGCATCACATTTTTTACAGCAGAAAGACTGCCTGATTTAAAAAAAAAAGGCAAATTGCTTTTTATTGTTAATGTAAAAACTAATTCCTAACATACAAACATACAAATTAGTCCTGTCAGCTCTATTTTGAGACATCAAAACGTAGTCCCTGAACAAAGGCATTAACTGCCAGAAGCTTCACTAGCTAGATTCCTTCTGTGTCCTAGACAGAGGCCTTTATTATAAGAGAATCCAAAAATTAGAGCTGTGACATTATTAGTTGTTCCGACAAGTCTTCCTCCAAACTACTAAGATGTCAAAACAATTCAGAAGGCTGGCATGCAGAAATTAAGAATTTCATTCATATCCAACAACTTCGCTCACATCCAACTGCACTTGTTTAAAATAGTATATTTCCAATTTAAGTCTAACAAGTCTGACATTTAATTTGAAACTACTAAAAGGGATTTCTCCCACCAAAACGATCCAGTTATGTATTTTGGCATATCTAAATCCAACAAAAGAGGGCAGTGTGACAAGATCAGACACAAACGCTACTAAAGCTCCCTAATGAAACAAGTGATGATTCTCCTGTCATTGCAGATTAGTAGGAGTCTCAAATACTACTGTGCAGAGCAAACCCTAAAATTTCCACATCAGGACAAGCAGAGGCACAACTGCAGAAGAGACACTATCAACAGTCCATTCTCTCCCTTTTGGAGGTTTAACACACTCCATCTTTAACTACCATGATATATAACACTTATATTTAATACAACATTAAAAACGCAAGGCAAAAAAAAAAAATTAAGGCAAAAATATTCTTCCTGCCTAAAAGATGAGCCTAATAGGACCAACAGGATGGGTAGGTTAAACTCTGTCCTAGCTGTGAATTTGCTGCATTGAATGCAGGACATTTTATTTGATGGTTTATGCTCACTCACGAATTTCTATACAAGAATTCAGAAATTAAATTTGATTAAGCACACTGTTAAAGAACAGTGAATCAACTGAAAGCATCAAAGAACTCTGAAGTGGGAAAAGGCCAGAAAGCAAGTTCTTTATTGCACATTACTTCAGTTAATCTTCCTTGGTTTTAAAGTTTCCAAAAATCAGGACATGGGAACTCTGCTAATCCAAACAGAGTCATAAAACAATTAAGAAGCCTAATAGAACAAATGCCGTGTGAAGGTTTGAGCTCAATAGACAAAGTCTCACAGTTGGAAAAAAAAAAATGCTTGTTAGTGGCCAGCCTACCATCAGTCTGTTGGTATCAAGGCCAAATTAATTCCACAGACCCCCCCCCAAGTTTGCCTTAATTAATAACCGTACCGAGAATGAACTTGGGCTGAGCCATTAATTTTTTTTTAAACCTTAAGAACAAAAAAGTAGACACATCTGAAATGCTTCCTGAAGCACGGGAAAATAGTCATGCCGTAGATCAGGCACATAAGATCTGAGTCCAATACAAAATTTCAACATGGAAAGCCCTTTTCCACACGCTGCATTCTGGTGAAAGCTGTGCGCTCTCGGCTGAAATAACGCAACTGATTTTGAGCACTATAACAGTGTTAATGTAGGATGAGAAATGGCACACTAGTACTGAAAGGAAAATAAAGCCCCCCAGTCTTTGACCAGCTCCAAGAATAAGCTTTATAGACCCCCATAAAACTGGTCTCTAGACAAAAGGCTCGGCAAGGGAAAGCCCATGCCATCTGTCCAGGAATTCTACTACTGCAAAGAATAATTATAAATAAGGAAAATAGAAATAAGAAAGATTACCTTTGACCAATAGTTGTTACCATCTGAAGGCTGTTCAGTGGCCTATGTGATCCAGTTCTCAGTGGACTAGTGTCCATATCACAAAACCCAACACCACAAATGGTACTAACTGGCAACCTTGTTGGCAGTCTCACCAGAGAGGCCAAGAATTGAATGAGCATGGAGACTGAATCCCCTCTCATCCCTAGAAGTGGTCCCTTCAGGTCAGGGTTGAGGCACATTGGTGGGGCAGTCTGGGGGAAGCTTGCACTCCCGCTGCCTGTGCTGTACCTGTTCTGTGGATAAAAAGAGGGCTTCAGTCTCCACGGCTGTCAATCCAGGTCCTTTCACACACAGGTGAACTAAATTCATACACGAGTTTGGTTTTCTCTTTGTTCGTTTTAAAGAGGGATTACCTTATCCCAAGTGCAATCCTTAAAAAACAGCTAGACAGTTCATAGAAAGGAAGAGTCAAACATCACATCTTATTCATTGATAAAACCAGAATAAAGTAACATTTGGCAGCTTCCCCCACATACCTTCTGTGTTGTCGTGTTTGTTGTCTGTGTTGAGGGCTTAGTGAAGGTTATTTTCACAGGCGACATGTGTGGTGGTAAGGAGTTGGCAATGCTCTGCATTATATTACTCATCTTGGGGCTGCCACTTACAGGCACTGTGATAGTTTTAGTGACAGGAGTCACTGCCTTTGGGACTTCTTTCAGGAGCACAGGGGAAGAACTAGAAGAATTCGTTCGCCGTCTTTTGCGGGGCTTTTCATCATCATCTGAGCAGCTGACACCTAGAAAAGAAGGACTTTTTCTAAATGATATTTTCCCCATTTGTGGCTCTCAATGCTTTCTAAAACAATTCAAACTTGACAAGTCTTACACCCACTTCCAAATAAGAGAAGAAGAAATAGAGGATAAATTCTTTCTTATGGTCACAACTAACCTGTATCACAGTGCAGATGGTCTTAGTCCAGGAGACAGACCACACTTAAAGTGCCATAAAGCAAAGAAACAAGCTCCAAAAAAAACCCAAGTTACTCAGTTACTGGGTTACTTCAGTCAGTTTAAGAGATTAAAAAAACATAAGAGCCAGCAGAGGGATTTCATTCTGTCTCCAGAAGTCTGACTAACGAGACTACACACAGAAGGGGGCTGGGATAACATCATGCACATTTCAGTTTAAAACTTTACACTACACTGTTGTTCTTATTGCTGGTTTTGTTTACAGCATCTGGACTACTGAAATTTATCCTCCTGTAGTCTTCTCTGATTTCAACCTCCGTACCTACTTTCATGGCGTTCTTATCATTACAGCATCCTTCTCCCTTTCACCTAAGCACAGCATCTTGAGATTTTATTTATTTATTTATTTTTAAATATGACATACTTAAACTCTTAAAGTCAAATCTCACTTTATCAGCTTCTGCCTTGTTTGGTGTGTTTTGTGCAACAGGTATAAAACGGCACCTAACACACAACCACAAAAAACAACAGAAATCCGGCCTCAAAGGAGTTCATTCTTCCTCACAATCATTTACTGCATACGTAGGAAAAAGAAGTCTGCTGCAATATTCAGCTGAGCAATGGATAACTCTGCAGCATGATCAATGGATCTTACATCCATACAAAACTCTCCCTTAAGTAGGCAAAAGGTTCATAAATTGGTATACATTACAGAAAGACATAGTTTAATTACTCTGAAAACCTCTTAGAGCTATTGGGTAGCGTTTATGTTTACCAAATTAGGCAGTGTTAAACAATTTACAAACAAACAAAAAAGATATGCAGAAAATACACAATCCCCTTACACAGAACAAGACTGAAATGTTGTTCTGTATGCCTGGGGCTTACAGACAAAAAATGCTGTCACAGTAAAAAGCAGTCTTGCTGGTAACCCAAGCAAACTCAGTTGGCAGTCAATCTCTAATTAGGGTCAAGATCTAATTACTGACAATCTCTAATTAAAATAACTAAATATTCTGGCATTCGAAAAAGTGGAGACGCAGGAATTAACATGGACAAGAAACTGCCCAGTAGCACAGCAAGTCATTTCTGAAAGATGGGATTCTCTCCTAGTACCAGCACCAGCTCGTTTGCAGGTTCGCTTCTGAAGGCTGACAGTTTTATCCACACAAAGATGGAAAACTGAAGCACAGAAGGGAAGCAAAGGCTCAATTTTAAGTTTGCTTTGAACTCCAAAAATTAGTTTTATCTGGCTGTAGCAGTACAGATGAAGCGTGGATCTACAAGTCCGGATTTCAAAGCTCTCATCAACAATTTGCTTTATGGCCCTGAACAAGCCTAGAGGCGATATCCATCTACAAAGCAGAGATTTGGTTACGTGACTTCAAGGTCTACTATGAACAGGCTTTTAAGTAATTACTGTGAGTGCACTATTCAAACTTACAACTGTGAGGTGACTAATCACATTGAGAATGTGCAGGAATTTCAGAATCTCAGAATTCATTTGAATCAAAATCCACACGCAGCTAGGATGTTAGGACACAGCCGTTATTTTGGTGGGTCACCAAGAAATACTGGAAAGATACTTGTTTGTGGTCCTCATCCACAAAAAAGACCCAAAATCCCACAACACAAAAGTAAGAAAGTAAGATTAAACTAGCAGAGCATTCTTTTATGTTTAGTACAGTTCATTTCATCTCCCGTTTTCACTGCTGGGGTTCTGTAAGAACGTTATTCCTGTAATTTCACATTCGAAACTGCTTTTGCACAAAGTTTTCCACAAACGTTTAGCTAAAAAGCTAATAGAGCTCAACTATAACTCACACTTGACAGGCATGGCAGCAGAGGCGCTGAGAGGTTAATGGCTCAATCAGACTGTGACTTGGACGTGGTCACACAACAGATCAGTGGTGAAGTCATGACTATAACTCAGGCCTCCTGAGCTTGCTCTTAAGAATGTTTCCTAAAACTAACGTGACTAACATAACACATTCTGAAAGACACATGATTCCTTGGGAAAAAAAACCAACCAACCAAAAAAAAAAAAAAACAAAACCAAAAAAAACAGGCAAAGAAGGGAAAAAAAGAAATCTAGGGATGGCCAGAATAACAATGAGAACCTTTCATCCTTCTATCGTGTGTCTAGACTGGTTTTATACTCATTACCATGGAATAATTCAATAGAGGTCTAAATTAAACTTTTAAGAGGTTAAGAACATTTTCCCCTGAATCTTTAAACTAAAGCTGAGTGATTAGTGCATTAAATCAGAAAAATTAAAAATCTTAATGCAATGGGTTCTGTGGGTTGATACAGTCATTAACGATGGTGGTTTGCAGGTAACATATTTATGTACAATGTGACGTTTCTGACTAGCTAGAAGACAAACACACACATATAGCATAAAGATTACAGTAATTTTTAAAATATTAAGGGTATCCACAGCAAGCATACAAATAGCACTTATCTACTTCACTATTAATCTTTGTCAGCTGCATTTTGATAGGCACCAAGGCTAGAAGGAAACATTTTTAATTATTAGTTAAATAAAACTACCTATGTAGTATACTAGCTAGGTATATGTATATGAATGAGGAACTATTCTGCTTTCAGAACTAGCTGATTTATTAGCCAAAGAAAGGTGGGGGAAGAGACAAGCGAAAAAAAAAAAAAAAAAAAGACTGTTTCTAGATGTAATGCCCTGGATTTCCAAATTTAAACACATGACGATGGGTATCTGGTGGAATTTCATATGGAGTTTTCACAGTTGCCCAGGAATGCAAGCCTCACTAAGATTTGCTTCCCAATATATCACCAAATGGCTAGATGTAGTTAATGTAACCATGTAAATGCTTGCTAAGCTACTGTATTCTAAAAAAGCCCAGGTCAACTGTTAAAGTGGAAAGGAGGGACCTTTTCTAACTCAAATAGTGACTACTGTGCGTTATTTAAGCAGAAGGAAGAGGGAAGTCCTCTATGGAAGCGATCATCAGAGCCACCTTATAGACAACTTCTGAACAAACTGGATTAGAAATCCACTGATATACAGCAACTCCTGTATTTTATTTTAAAAATACTTTTCTCTCTTGTTGTCCTTGCCATTACTGCTCCCTGCAGCTTTTTTTACAGTGACTGGATTTATCCTGAACACAATTTCTCTGAAAAAGCGAAGCAATAAATTCGTTCTTTAGACTAAATGAAGGTATAAAGGCAGTAAACGACTTGACCAAGGTCAGAGTGTTTAATTCAGACCATGCTTCAGCCACAAGACTGTCCCTTTCTTTCCCTTTGGTTAATCAGTTGCTAGTATCACTTACTTTTGACGTAAACAGTACTTCCACTTGGCAAGACGACTACATTGGAGGCTGGACTGGCGGGTCTGGGGGACTTCACTGTTGCTACACTGCCACTTGGAACAGGGGTGGATGTTGGGGTTGAAGTGGTACTTGTGTAGGAATAGCAAACCACCACTGAAGAGGAGAAAAGACACCTTCCATATAACTGAAGTGCAGAATCCCATTATTCTATCACTATTTTAACAACTGAAATGGAAGACAAAGACTTATTGGGTCATTATCCACATCTTTGCCTCTGCAATCCTGTTACCATTGAATACTCTCCAGTTTGACCTAAGTGTAGCCACGGAATTAATGGCCTTCAAAGATAAAATAGAAATCTAAGCTCTCCTCCTCCCATTCCCAGAAATCTGTGCTACCGATTATAGATATTTTTTTTATTTGTATCGATCTGATGTTTTACTTTACAATTTGTTATTTTTCATTTTAGCATTAATTCAGTATTTTGATCTTTTTGCTTTTCTGTAAATGATCACATCTGGACTGGTAACTGATAGAAACTAGCTAGTGCTTCTCCTCAACGGTACATGAGTTGAAGAAACCCAAGTGTTCCTTCAGTAATGAACAACTGGTTTTGCTCATCAGCTGTTTTAAACTGTTGCTTATAACTAATAGTACAATGATCCCGTATTTCTCACAAAACCAGAGTAAAACAGCCTGTTTCAAGAAGTGTTACACATTCTCTACTTGCATGAAGCATAATTTGAGCCTCTTCAGCCAGGTTAGATGGAATGTGTACTAGCATTATTTAAAAGGTATAGGGACAGCAGAGAGCAATCTTTTAACATATTAACTTGGTACATTTAATCTGAAGGAAAGGGGG
>VXBH01002957.1:11927-22041 GCA_013400035.1 Rynchops niger | reverse complement strand
AAAAAAAAAGAAAACCAACATTTTCTTGACTTTTACCAAAACCTACATACATTCTAAGTGTTCTGAACCATAGTTCACCGCTTACAGACTTTACAAAACCTTAAGCCATCGATCTAAGTTTTTATAGCTTAGTGAATTTCCCCCTCACTTTCTGGCATTTATTTTTTTTTTTTTTATTCCACTTGCTAATGTACTCACTAACACAAAGCTGTTAGATTTATGCTGCAGATGCTGTAAAGGCATCTTTCTAAAAAGGAAAAAAAAAGAAAAAACATTTTTTTAATATTTCTGTGAATGCTGTGCAATAAATATAATTCAGATTTTTTTTCAGAAAAGTATCTAACACTTAAAATCTAAGACAACAAGTTATACTGTGACGTTATTTTTATATTCCCAGAGATTGCAGTAGAATTACGGTTTTCTCTCACCTTCTTTGTTTCCAGTTTCTGCAGGAACTGGCAGAGATGCGTTGTGCTGAACAGCTGCATTGGCAACAGCGTTAGCGGTAACAGTAAAAGCTGTTTGTGGAACAAGCCGTGGCATCAGTGGCACCAGTCGACGACCTTCTATAGACCATTCCGAAGAGCTATTTGGTCCAGACATACTAAACAGAAACATGTATTCTGTAAGTATTCTAACAAGTTTCCAAAAATACTCAGCACTCTTATCTAAGTGCCTTTTTTCAATACAGAAAGTCTAAAAGGCAGTTTCTAAAGACATATGAGAGCAATAATCTTCAACTTTCTTCATTTCATGAAAGCTCTTGCATTTTTCCCACCTGATACAGAAATCCTCCCATAGAAAATCTAAAAGTTTCTTATTTTACTGTTTTGTTTCTCAGAGCCCTTAAAGGGCCAGAGGTCTGTGGATGTCATATTCAAAACCCCACAACTGGATTAGCTACTATTCACTAATTTTCACATTTCAGAGTTGGTATACTCTCTACTACTGGATGACAAAAATACCTTGACTTTCTATAGATTTCATAGAACACTACTGAAATTGATTATGTTACAGGGAAAAAAACCTCAGCTTCTAATGCAAATCTTGTTTTACCTGGACAGAAAGGTTTCTCAGACTTATTGAAGCAGTCTCAAACTGGGTAAGAGAATGTGAAATGACTTTAATACACCCTGTGCATCTCCCTCAACTGCAACCAGCCTGCTACGTTCATTTTCTCTTAACCTTAGTACTTACACACAAACTAGAATGGTTCCAGAAAATGCTGTTCTTCTCTAGATGGAGAAGTGTTTCTGTTTATGACTGTTTTACATGACTCACTCGCCAAATCAGCAAAACCAAAATGGCAAATTACTACTTCTCAATGCTGTTATGTTCTTGAGCAAATCAACCCATTTAATGTATTAATATATTCCGAAAAACAACTTCTCACGTGAACTATTGCAAGCAAATTGCAGCAAAAGCTACCACAAATTAGTTCGCAAAACGCAGAGGATCTGCTCTGTTGTTAAATCCTGATACGCTTCAGCGTTCTTCATACATATTCATATAGTATAAGCAGATGTACACCAGCTCAGGTCAAAATACGTTTTTTAAAAATAAAAAATAAGACTATAAATGTTGCATATAGCAAAGCTAGCAAAGTTGGCTTTCCTAATGAGTTAGAGAATTATTTAAGTCAAATACTATATTACCAACCATCACTTACAAAGAATTACCACAGGAAAATTAAAGAGATGCAGCACTTCACAATTGCACCTTGTCTGGAATATAATATCTCATCCATTTGAAGTTCAACACCTCAGGACAAACTTTATGCTTCTTCTGTAAAATGCTAAAAACAGAACTACTACTTAAAAGGAAACTCGATTCAAGAAAAGAATCCTGATATGACAATTAAATGCTTTTCATTATTCCCCCCCCCACCCCGCCTTTCTTTAAAGGAATGTAAGGAAGTTGGTGGGTTTTGTTTGGTAAACAGCATATTTCTAACTCTTTAAACATAAACACTAAAACACTAAAATATTAAATGTCCTTCTGAAGCACTAAAACAGTATGCTGATTTTGGCAAATCTTGGATCAGACAATTGCTACCTCCGAGTGGCCTCCTATTTGTACAACTTCTTTTTTTGTCCCCATAACATCTCAGCTACAACACTCAAACTTAAAGAAACCAATGGTTGTAACACAGAAAAAGACAAAAAAAAAACCCCAAAAAACCCAGACACTTGCAATCCAGCTCTGTTTAAAGCCAGTTATTAAGACTGTTAAGTAACTATCAAAGATACGTAAGCATTTGCCCTCTTGCTCCTCTCCACCTCCCAAAATCATGTGGAGCTTGCGAAAGCAAACGCAAGGAGGAACCAGCCCAGTTGATGCCAGCACAGCAGCTGCATCAAGCAGAGAACAGTGGACACTGATGTCATCAGTTAGCTTGCTGCAGTTTTGGGTTTTTTTTAACTCTGACCATTTTTTCCCCTCTGTGCTGATGCACTGTTTTCCACTAATCTCTGCCACCTCTTTCCCTCCCTTTGTCTTTCTACATAGTTAAGTCCCTCTTAATAGAGCTTTTCCAAATGGATTTAAATAAAATTAGAGGTAAACCAAAACATAATAAAGCAAACATGTTCATCTTGGTTATGGATTTCTCTATTTTCTTCTGGTCTGTCTTACAGAAAGCTCCTCATGACAAAACACTGTTTCTTATATCATACTTGTACAGTGAATGGGATGCCTTCAGATCCAAAATGCAACAGGACTAAATAACTGTTTCCAGTTCCCTGATGCAAATCTGATACAGTAATTCCTTCGTCCATACACTGGTTTTACTACTGTTCTTTAAAGACCCATCAATCCTCAAAGTTCTATCGTTCAGTCAAGGCATAGTGGATTTTCCAAAGGGTACTTTTGGAAATCACGTAGAAAATGACCTGTAACTTACTTGTGTGCAATAGTCGTTAGTCGTTCATCATTTACTGCTCTCCGAACTTCAGCACGATGTCGCTCCGTTGAAATACTATTGAAAAAAACAGCAATTTATTTTAGTCAGAGGGAGACATGAACATTTATCTAAAATTTCTACCTGAAATTAAACTTATGAATAATCTGCTGAAGAGACGAAAGGGAACAGGCATTTACATTTAAGAGATTGCCACTTAACTTTTGCTATCACAGTGAGAAAGAATGAACGTATTATTGTTCAAAAATATTACTGAAGAATAAAAAGAACATTACTGTTCATAGGGTACTGCTGCAAAACAGCTAGAATCCAACCTCCAAATTAGAGCAATAAATCCAAAGCATATGGTAGAAAAATTTGCACAGAACACGCATTCTTTCTTAACTTGGGCCCAAATAACTTGAAGTCCTACCTTGACAAAACTCTAAGCTAGAGCAGCCTCATGAGCTAGCTGCAATCCTCTAACACTCAGTATTTTGCAAAACACCAACAAAACAGTAAAGCTTCAGCCACAGAAGGACAGCTGTTCTCCTTATTAAAAACTCAAAGCAGAATAGGAATTAAACCTCCGCAAGATGGAGAATTACTTCTCTAAATTAAGATTTGCTTTGTGATACTAGTGATAGAAAAAGCACGCGATACCTTAAAAGAAAACAGGTCATCAGTTCTTATTTTAAAAAGGTCAGGGTTACCTAAGCACTTTAGAGAGTTCTCCAAGAAGATCCTTCTTCTCTTTCGTAAGGTCTCCCTGTGCACGTAAGGCACTGATGACACCTGCATATGCCTCCAGTTCTGAAGAATTAGAGCAAATATTTCTATTTAACACTCACAGCAAAGGAAAAAAAATGATGTTATTTTCAGTATTACTGACAGTATTCTATTAATTTTCAAAAGCATTAAAAGGAACATGTCTTTCAATTATTTAGTGCTTTTCAAAGGAGATTGATGATTTAGAACTCTCTCAGTCAATTACTCTGCAGCGTACAGCTTTTCTATTAAACAATTGTATCATCACAGAGGATTATCTAGTTTATAAACCCAACCAAATATTTCAAACTGACTCTGAGCTGACAGTTCAGCCAGAAAGGTTGAAGAAATAGTCCCCAAATTTGGAGAGTGGATCAGAACTCCAGAAGCAGGAGAAGAAAATCTTTAATACGTATCATCATTAGAAGTTTCACGGAAAAGCTTGGCTTGACAAAGAAATACACTATCAAAAGAGCAACTAATTTTTTTTGTAATGCCGTCGCTTAATTAGCATAGGGAACATCAGCTCTAGTTTGTTAAACATAATCATCATAATCTTTTATGCCCATTTTACTTAATACGTACAACTGCTTGAATATGGAAAGAATGCAAGGCACTGAATGAACCCACTCAACACGAAAGAACCAATTCAGCTATTCTTAAATGTAGAATCACGAAGATTAACTCACAAAAATGCAACTCTGATTTAATGTAAATTTGTAATTCTAGGTGACCTACGTAAAGGTCACACTGCTGGTGTTTTGAAAAACAGAATAGTTAAAAGGCTACTGAAACTTCTGAATTTTGTCCTACTACACTTAATGCAAATAATGGAGTCTGCTAATTTGCCAGAGAATGACTTGCTGTTCTAAGCTTAGCACAGTTTAAGGAAACGTTACTGAAACTCCTGCTTTAAGCCAGAAATAATAATTTGTTCGATAATTTCATAGGTGCCTTTCATCTGGCACCCCCATTTCATCAGCCAACCCAAAGCAACCCCACAACAGATCTCAGTTAACCAAAAGCAAAAATAAAAGGGGCAGGCCAAAACTTAACACCTCTGAAGTTTGCTGCAAAAGAAAGACTGATGCTGTTCTGAAAAGCTTTCAGTTTAGGATTCCAAAGAGCTAATTTACACATCAAATCAAGGAATTGTGCTGAAAAGAAGTCCTGCTCTCCTGTCCTGATTAAGCAGACAAAACACAAAGCAGAGTCGCTTTGCTTAACTATGCAGCCTGCACGGGGATGCTGAGTGACCTGCAGAAGCATTCACTGCTTCAGTTATAAAACATTTGCTAATTAATGCAATGGTTATTACTGATATCAACATTTATTTAGACAACCATGTTACAATATTTAAGATACTAATTATTTTCCTCTCTTAACAACATAAAATAATTCTCAGATACAGCCATATAATTATTTAGCAAGGATAGGTTTGTTTTTTTTTTTTTTCTTTCCTCATTTTTTAATAGAGAACCTCTACATTAGGGCTTTAAAAATGCACATTCCGGCCTTTCGGAAGCTAGTAAAGATAACAGAAGCTATAACTAGCGTCCTCACCTTTAAGTCTATGTAGTAATCACTAACTGTTGCGCTCTCTTTACAACATAAAACACACCAAATGTCCAAAACATGTTTCCCAAATATATACCATCTTTTTAAATGTAAGGTGCTACCATCATCCCCTTAATCAGTTATAAGCCACAAATGCCACAGAACGACGCTAGGTCCTGCATGCCTCAGGATGCATTTCAGCCTCACCTACACCATTGCACTTCACACATGACGGATTACCCCACTACTGCTGAACGGTCAACCGAAGATGATGTTGGGCTGAGAGCTGGTAAAGTGGGACTCTCCCAAGCAGATGAATATTCCTGGATGTGTCCGTTAGACAGATATCTGCCCCCGCTGTCTGTGGTCCTTCATCCTCCAATCTTGCGGTACGCCTATTTAAACAGAGTTTCTCTACCCTGGGGGAGAAGCGGCTGCTAAAGGCTCTGATCCTCTGTTAACGCTGGCAGGGCCCCCTTGTGGGGACACAGCTCATGCCAACAAAAAAAGATTTTTTTTTATTTTTAATTTTTTTTTTTTTTCCTGTCAGCCTAGGTTATGTCATTGAAGGAGGTGTAGCTGCAGTTCTGTTTGGCTCAGCTGCACCAGCAAGGTTCTGCCAGCACACCGCCGGCAGCTGGAAGTTGTTTTTTTGGGGTTTTTTGGGTTGTTTTTTTTTTTTTTTTCCACACTCCTAGCCAGCAGAGCTACGTTAACAAAACTAAGTAGCACAGATCTGGGCCAAATCTTTCGGCACCCTGCACTTTCTCCTAGTTTTTGCACTTGTCAAGCCTCGCTTGAGACCTAGGGATGTCACCGTAATGGGAGTACAGCTTAGTTGCAATGTCGTGTGCAACATCTGCATCGCTGTCTGCTTCAAGAGAATGCAAATCCCAGATACCCAAAAAATGAACTAGAAAGGGCAAAGCAGGGGAAAATAAATTCTCAACTCTCAGAAAATCAAGTGGTCAGCTTCATAATATATGAAAACCTTGGCACAGTTAAGAAGTGCAGCACAACACCTTTTAACATTCAAATAAAATGACAACAAGAAAAAGCTGTGACTTGACTGTCCCAGGAAGTTAGAGGCAGTCTCAACTTTCTTCCTGACGTCATCTCCTAGATTATGCTCCTCAGAAGAAAGCCTGAAAAGAAACCTAAAGTCTTTTTCCCTTCTAATACTACACATCATTAAACTGGCAAAAAATCCTTAACTAAATAAAAAGAAATTCAGCTCTAAGACTCAAAAAAACGACTGCACAAGATCAGATCAACAATCCAACACAGGATTCTCTCCTGTGATAGCCAAAAGTGGATGCAAGAGAAGAGCACATATTTTTATTATCATCCCGCATACAAAAGCAAGTCTGCTTGTACGCATGCACTTGCGGGGATAGAGCACAAAAAAACCTCCCACTATCTATCTATTGGGCAGGGCTCTCAGATACTGAAGTACATTTGAAGCAATGCAAAAAGCTGCTGTTGTTATGAGTTAAGTACGAACAGTTTTCACACTTCCCTATCAATCTGTGCAACTTCAAATCACAAACCGCTTTTCTTCTTCTGTCTCAGGTCTTTACAGCAGTACCTTTACTACTCACACTCAGTTCCACAGTGCCAGTTAAACCAGGGTTACATCATTTTTTGGTAGAAAAAGGTGTCTAATACAGAATTGAAAAACAAAGACCCTCCTCTTGCAGAATATCCCGTTGCATGTTAATAGTCGTAAAAAGAACAGCAATGCGATACTGCAACATCGAGGCAGAGATGGATCAGGACTTCCATGAGAGATCCTACCAAACCAAAACAATTCTGCTCTATTCATTTTGCTCAGGCAGAGAGCATCTGCCAAACATCATTTTAAGCCAGGGCTGTCAAACCAATGACACATGCAAAATGCAGGAAATGACTTGTAGGTTGCCTGTAGACATATTAAAGTATTTAGTGGAAGCAGCAGCCAGGCAAATCTTAAAAGGGCAAACATACAGACCCACAAATTGTATCTTACTGTACCCAGTTTGCGAAGGATCCTCTTGCATTCATCTCTGCTGAGGTCCAGAAGCGTTGGCCACACCACAGGCATCTTTTCTTTGCGTTTGCGCTCCCACAGAGCTCGGCCTCGCTGAAAAGGGAATATAAATGCAGTAAGTGCAAGTCCATCATTTATTGATTTCCCAAGCCGATTAATGCAAACTCTCCTCAGCCTGCTCACAACTCCAGGGACACATTCGCTCCCAACCCTGCTCCAGCCTTTGTAATGGCATGCTTTGCCATGCAGGAATTCAGCAGTTTCACAAGGGCACGGACTTCCTACACTCTCCTGCTCAGATCCATCACCCAGGCTTTTTTACCGAGTTTCCTATCTCCTTCTCAAGCCTTTTTTTTCATGCTGAAACGCTCCCCGAATTGATGTTGGAGTCTCCTCCCTCTCTTTATGCACAGAGCACCTATTATAAGAACTCTTACAGCTAACCGCACGCCCCCCCCCTTCCCCCCGGGGAATGCATTTAGCACTAGCCTATTATATGACAGAATGGCAAAAACACCATGAAAATTTGCTTTCCACGTACCNCCAAACAAACAGGGGAACACCCCCTCGCCCGATCGCATCTCGGCGAGATTCCGGGGGTGGCGGGGAAGGAGGAAGGCGCATCTCCCCGTTGCAACGAGGATAATAAAAAGGGAAAAAAGAAATAAAAAAGGAAAAAAAAAAAAAAAAAAAAAAGAACCGGAGGGGNTCATGCCAACAAAAAAAGATTTTTTTTTATTTTTAATTTTTTTTTTTTTTCCTGTCAGCCTAGGTTATGTCATTGAAGGAGGTGTAGCTGCAGTTCTGTTTGGCTCAGCTGCACCAGCAAGGTTCTGCCAGCACACCGCCGGCAGCTGGAAGTTGTTTTTTTGGGGTTTTTTGGGTTGTTTTTTTTTTTTTTTTCCACACTCCTAGCCAGCAGAGCTACGTTAACAAAACTAAGTAGCACAGATCTGGGCCAAATCTTTCGGCACCCTGCACTTTCTCCTAGTTTTTGCACTTGTCAAGCCTCGCTTGAGACCTAGGGATGTCACCGTAATGGGAGTACAGCTTAGTTGCAATGTCGTGTGCAACATCTGCATCGCTGTCTGCTTCAAGAGAATGCAAATCCCAGATACCCAAAAAATGAACTAGAAAGGGCAAAGCAGGGGAAAATAAATTCTCAACTCTCAGAAAATCAAGTGGTCAGCTTCATAATATATGAAAACCTTGGCACAGTTAAGAAGTGCAGCACAACACCTTTTAACATTCAAATAAAATGACAACAAGAAAAAGCTGTGACTTGACTGTCCCAGGAAGTTAGAGGCAGTCTCAACTTTCTTCCTGACGTCATCTCCTAGATTATGCTCCTCAGAAGAAAGCCTGAAAAGAAACCTAAAGTCTTTTTCCCTTCTAATACTACACATCATTAAACTGGCAAAAAATCCTTAACTAAATAAAAAGAAATTCAGCTCTAAGACTCAAAAAAACGACTGCACAAGATCAGATCAACAATCCAACACAGGATTCTCTCCTGTGATAGCCAAAAGTGGATGCAAGAGAAGAGCACATATTTTTATTATCATCCCGCATACAAAAGCAAGTCTGCTTGTACGCATGCACTTGCGGGGATAGAGCACAAAAAAACCTCCCACTATCTATCTATTGGGCAGGGCTCTCAGATACTGAAGTACATTTGAAGCAATGCAAAAAGCTGCTGTTGTTATGAGTTAAGTACGAACAGTTTTCACACTTCCCTATCAATCTGTGCAACTTCAAATCACAAACCGCTTTTCTTCTTCTGTCTCAGGTCTTTACAGCAGTACCTTTACTACTCACACTCAGTTCCACAGTGCCAGTTAAACCAGGGTTACATCATTTTTTGGTAGAAAAAGGTGTCTAATACAGAATTGAAAAACAAAGACCCTCCTCTTGCAGAATATCCCGTTGCATGTTAATAGTCGTAAAAAGAACAGCAATGCGATACTGCAACATCGAGGCAGAGATGGATCAGGACTTCCATGAGAGATCCTACCAAACCAAAACAATTCTGCTCTATTCATTTTGCTCAGGCAGAGAGCATCTGCCAAACATCATTTTAAGCCAGGGCTGTCAAACCAATGACACATGCAAAATGCAGGAAATGACTTGTAGGTTGCCTGTAGACATATTAAAGTATTTAGTGGAAGCAGCAGCCAGGCAAATCTTAAAAGGGCAAACATACAGACCCACAAATTGTATCTTACTGTACCCAGTTTGCGAAGGATCCTCTTGCATTCATCTCTGCTGAGGTCCAGAAGCGTTGGCCACACCACAGGCATCTTTTCTTTGCGTTTGCGCTCCCACAGAGCTCGGCCTCGCTGAAAAGGGAATATAAATGCAGTAAGTGCAAGTCCATCATTTATTGATTTCCCAAGCCGATTAATGCAAACTCTCCTCAGCCTGCTCACAACTCCAGGGACACATTCGCTCCCAACCCTGCTCCAGCCTTTGTAATGGCATGCTTTGCCATGCAGGAATTCAGCAGTTTCACAAGGGCTCGGACTTCCTACACTCTCCTGCTCAGATCCATCACCCAGGCTTTTTTACCGAGTTTCCTATCTCCTTCTCAAGCCTTTTTTTTCATGCTGAAACGCTCCCCGAATTGATGTTGGAGTCTCCTCCCTCTCTTTATGCACAGAGCACCTATTATAAGAACTCTTACAGCTAACCGCACGCCCCCCCCTTCCCCCCGGGGAATGCATTTAGCACTAGCCTATTATATGACAGAATGGCAAAAACACCATGAAAATTTGCTTTCCACGTACCAACACCAATCCCCCCCCCCCCCCAAAAAAAAAAAAAAAAAAAAAAAAAAAAAAAAAAGGGAAACACCCACCCCC
>VXBH01002957.1:0-11768 GCA_013400035.1 Rynchops niger | reverse complement strand
GAGGGGGGCGAGCCGGCTTGTGCCAGCCCGCGGCCGCGCCGCCTTCCCCGGGCAGGGAACGGCACAGCGGGAGGGGGAGGCACCGGGAACAAAAGCCCCGGCGCCGACTCACCTTCCAGCGCTGGGCTGGAAGGAGGGAGGGAGGATCTTCTATAAGGGCTGCCGGAGGCAGACGCCACCCGAGGACCCCCCGGCCCTCGGTCCCCGCCGGGATCGGGGGGGGGGAGGCGGCCGCCCCCGGGCCCCCCACCGGCGAGAGAGAGGAAGGGAGAGAGTGGGCGGCGGTCGCTGCTTCCCTGCAGGCGGGAGACGGGGCGCTGCCCGCCCGGGCCCGTGAGGGGGCGGCGGGTCCCCGCCGTCCAGGGAAGGGAAGCTGCCCCTCTCCCTGAGGGGGGAGAGCGCTCCGGGCAAGGTGGGGAGGCGCGGCGGGGTTACTGGGAAGCGGAACGCACCTACCCGGCCGTGCCTGGCACATCGAAAGGCTCCTCGGCGACAGAACCCCTCCTCCCCCCCTCCCGGTGCCGCTCTCGGGTTTGTTTAGTGGCGGCGGCGGCGGCGGCGCTTCCCCGGGACCAAGATGGCGGGTGGGCGCACTGCCCATGCGCGGACCGCCGCGGTGCACGCCGGGAATCGTAGTCCCCCTGCCGCCCTCCTCAGCGAGCGAGGAGATGGCAGAATGAAGGGGCCGAGATGGCGCGGATGGCATGCGCGGCGGCGCCGGGCTGCTGGGAGTTGTAGTCCTTCGAGGGGGGAGAGGCGCCGGCAAGGCTCGCCGTGGGGACGGGCAGCGGGAGGGGACAAAACACCACCCACCGCGCTTTGTCCGCCTGAGCGGGAGGGTTAGAACGTCCCCCGAAACCTAACGAAATCTGGCGGGGCTGACATCAGCCCTGACGTCATTTGGCCGTCTCCAGCTTCTGACTCAAATCGGTCAGTGGTGACGTGGTGCAAACAGTTTCTGCGCAATCAATGACGTCATAAAAACCACGCCGCTTCAAGGAGAGGGTTTCACTCCCTGCTGTTGAGGGATATTAGTGTAAATAAGTAAGTTTTAATTAGAATAAATTACTCAGGGTTATAATATAGTGCTATTTATGCCGTTTGCTTAACTGTACTGACCAGGAATGGGTAGACTTGCTGAAGCCATTAGGCTGCAATAGAGTTAATTTTCTCAGTAATTTTCTTAGCTGCAGACGCAGTGCTGCAATTAGTCTTTTAGTGTGAGAACAATGTTTTGGTAGTGTTTTTTCCCAAGTTTGGGGCTTGCTTTCGCTCTCTACAACTCCCTGAAAGGAGGGTGTAGCCAGGGGGGGGTCGGTCTCTTCTCCCAAAGAACAGGTGATAGGACAAGAGGAAACAGCCTCAAGTTGCGCCGGGGGGGTTTTAGATCGGATATTAGCAAAAAAATTTACACCGAAAGGGTTGTTAAGCATTGGAAGAGGCTGCCCAGGGAAGTGGTGGAGTCACCGTCCCTGGTGGTATTTAAAAGATGAGTAAACGTGGTGCTGAGGGGCATGGTTTAGTGATGGTTTTTGTCAGTGTTGGGTTGATGGTTGGATTTGATGATCTGAAAGGTCCTGTCCAACCTCAGTGATTCTGTGATTCTTCGGTTCTCCACATTCTGCCAGTGAGTGCAGGTGCACGAGGGGTGTAAATCTAGATGCGGAGGCTCCAGCCCTTGGTTGAAATTGCAGATCAACAAGATAAGAGCTGCCCTGCCCCGACACAGAAAAAGAATCCAAGAAGATGTTAGAAAACCTCAGACCAAAAGTCACCATTGGACTAAAAGACACATGGACAGCACGTGAGGGGCAGGTGTAGAGATCACAAAGGTACCATTGCCCATGGACTTCTTTGCTCGGGATCCCTCTCTTTCGAGGCAACCAGTCTGGGGTGTCCTTGCTGCTGTACCACCTTCCAACTAACTTGCTTTATGAAATCCAATGTCTTGAGACTCTGCTGTGGGAAACCTCGGGCTGAACCTGAAGAAGGAGGAAGGAGAGTAAGTGTGTGCATGTGAGCATCACCATGAACGGTGTGTGTTTGGGCAGTGGCTCCTCCTTTAACACCTGCAGTCACTCATTGGAGACCAGAGCAACCGCCTGCTCCCAAAAACATGAGTCTCGGAGCCCAGGGCCTGGCTGTTATTTTAGATACAACAGTAGTTGTGAATTTTTTTCGGCAGATTTGGAGAAAATTCATCTGATCTGGCTCTGATCATCTGCCACAAAGGTGCTGGGAGGGCTGGAGCCCCTCTGCTGGGAGGACAGGCTGAGAGAGCTGGGGGCGTTCAGCCTGGAGAAGAGAAGGCTCCGGGGAGGCCTTGGAGCCCCTTCCAGTCCCTCAAGGGGCTCCAGGAAAGCTGGGGAGGGACTCTGGATCAGGGAGGGGAGTGATAGGATGAGGGGGAACAGTTTTAAACTGAAAGAGAGAAGATTTAGATGAGATATTGGGAAGAAATTATTGGCTGTGAGGGTGGTGAGCCCCTGGCCCAGGTTGCCCAGAGAAGCTGTGGCTGCCCCATCCCTGGAGGGGTTCAAGGCCAGGTTGGACGGGGCTTGGAGCAACCTGGTCTGGTGGGAGGTGTCCCTGCCCAGGGCAGGGGGGTGGACTAGGTGATCTTTAAGGTCCTTTCTAACCCAAATCATTCTATGATTTCCCAGTAATTGTATCTCTTTAAAAGTCCTTAGATCAGATTAAAAATAGAAAACACCTCTGGGGTGTAGCTGAAGCTTGAAAACAACGCATCTGTCTGTATGTGGGTGCATGTTGCAGTGAGAAAGCAAAAAAAAAAAAATCAGATCCTTAAAACTGCAAGGAGATTGCTGGAAAATCATAGCAAAGCCCTGTCAGGATGAGCTGCTTCTGTCGGTTCTCCATCTCGCAGGGCTTCGTTTTTGCTGCAGGCACTGGTTTTACACGCCTCATCTTGCATGCTTCCTGATTTTGCAAAGCAAACGGGCACCCAGGGGATGGACAGTGTGACAAAGAGGAGGGCAGGGCTCCTCCTTATGCTGCTCTCTCCCAGAAAATCTCATTTTATAGTTTGTTTTCACCATGCCAGGAACAGCTGGACATTTGCTGAGGTGAAGACAAGGCGGTTGGATGCTGTGCGTTGAATCGCAACACCTATTCACGGACTTGCGAGCGCTCTTCTTTCCACCTAACTATCGATAAAAAATGTTTCTTCCCTGTGATCACTGATGAACATTTTCTCACTTGCAATTTCCTATTGTTCTTCACAGCGCTATAAATCTCGAGTGCTTGAAAACAATTGCGCTGAACAGTACAGGAGAGCTAGAACAATTTTCCTTCTGTTTTTTTTTTTAATGCCTTCTTAAACAAGAACCAGCTGAAGGCCAGCAGCATCATCTCTGCATAATATTACCTAATAAAAATAAATGTTCTCAGCCCCAAATGGAGGAAGATGCAGACTGGGTTAGTGCCAGAAGCTGAAGTTTTCCTTCGCAAGTCGGAGACACCGCTGCAAACTCATCTGGAAATGTGCTTTTTAATGTGGTTTCTCTGGTCAGTAGGAACAGGCAGGAGAGTCTCGCCGCTTATCAGAATAAAATAACCTTTTTGAGGTTTATTCGTCAGTTGTAACTGTGATGCTCTAGCAGGGTTATCAGTTTTATTGCATCTGCGGTGTTTAACAGTTGGCCCTTGTAGAAAAAAATCATTCTGCGAGCAAGAAAATCCCAAAACCTCTTTTTTTAAGAATATTTATCTACTAAGGTGTAGGTTTTATCTGAATGTTTTCTTTGAGTTTGTGTGTTTATTAATGCACTTTCTTCTTATACATGCTCTCCAGCGAAATCTCTGCTAACAACACAGCTCTGAGAGAGCACAAATCAGCTTTCTCAGCTCTGCTCAGCAGCTATATTAATTAATTAGATCAAGTTGGTATTTTTTTAGATCTTTTTTTTTTCAAATGTGCATGAAACAGGACAATGGGGTGAAAAGTTATTACAGGCAAGGTGGACAGACACAGACTGACACTCACATACGTACATATGTATGTACTCAAGAAAATGGTATACGCTTCATTTCCTTCGGCACACGGAGCAGGAGAGAGATGTAAAAAATAAGCCGGTTATGTATGAAGTGTCTGAAGCTGGGATTGCTGCATTTCTACAGATGTCGTAAGACGATTTCCAAGAATACTTCTCATTTTTATTAAGGATGAAGACCCATACTTGGAAATATGCAAGAGAGGTCCAGAAAGTCCAAAGGCAACATTCTGCTTGTAGTTACGGCAGAACTGTTGCCATTTATTTCAAATTAACCTACAATCAATTCTCTATTACCCATGAAAATGGGAGGGTTGAGATACCATGGGCAAAGCAAAAAAAAAAAAAAAAACCAACCCAAACCACATAAATAATGAGTCCTGAAAAGCGTAAGTAACCTGAACCAAGGCCAGACCTCTGCGGCGGTTGAACAACTGGGATGGAACCATCAAGGTTGTCCCTGCAGAGGAGCAGAGGTGAGTCCCAGAAGATGCACCGAGCCCAGCAGCCTTCGGTCAGGAGGGTCTGCTTGAGTCAAGAAGCCCTAACCGGTCCCAGAAGCTGCACGGATCTTTCCATAAAACTAAATTAAGATTATCTGGACTCACAATGACTGCACGGAGCCAGCTTGGATCTTCTAGCCTAATCCAGGGAGCTCACCCGAAGGAGACCACAACTTGACAGCATTTCTTTATGTCTGATGAACAAAATGCCAGGAGTGTTCCAGTTATATACTAAAATAAGGACAATAAAGACAATATGGCTTAGTGTCCCACAGGTGAATTTTTCTCAGTAAATTCATATAAAATCAAGGAATTTATTGTGGGTGAAAGAAGAAAATGCAGAATGTGAAAATGTCAGCATTTTTTCTAGCCTTAGTTGCCTTCCAGATGTTAATCGCTTTCTTAGTTCTCATTACCTACATGCTCGGTCTCTGACTGAGTCATCAATTAAGAAGGCCCAAAATTACAGAGCACTTTCTGACTGTTCAGAAAACAAAACAAGAGACAAACTTGTCGGTAGCAGCAACATTTTGTTGTTTCCTATGGCGGCAAGGCTCAACAGCGTGAAAAACACAAGGTAAAAGTAGTTTGTAATAATTAAATTTATTCTGCAGTCGAGGCAAGCTAAGAACTCACATAATTAAAACAGCTTCGAGCAGTGAATCACTGAATTTTTGTAGCTTGGTGATATTAGGCTAGTTCCTTAGCTCTAAATGTGTTCACAGCAGCTCACCATTAGCTTTCCTATTGCAGGCAGCAGAGGTGAAACTGGGACTCATTAAACTGGGACCAGTATTCTTCATCTGATGGTGACCCAGTGAGCAACCCTGCATGAGTTGTATTACCTCTCTTGTGCCTCCGTTTCCCACTTTTATAAAGCATTTTAAAAACTAATGGCAGGTGGTGATACACAAAAGCCACGCATTATTATTTATAACAGCATGCTGCTGGGTATTCTTTTTAAGAATTTCAGCAAAATTTGTTCCTCCTTCCAGTATGAGAAAAAATTGTAGTAACCATCAAGAACTCCTACTTTGTATTATATTCTCTACGACCTGACAGCCTCAGATCCCCCATCTTAAATAATACAATTCTCATCAATTACAGGCACTGGTCTAATTAATAAAACTTTCTGGGCACTTACAGAATAATCTGTGTCTCACCACGGTTCCTTCTAGCCCCTAAGACAATGGAAGGGGGAAGACAATGAGCTTGGAAGCATCAGGGGTGAGATGGCCCAAGGGAGGAGCAGTGATTTTCTGGCGGAAGGTGATTTGTATGCAGCCCGGGTCACCGGCAACAAAACTGCGCTTCTCAGCTCTTCGGGGGCTTGTAGGGAACAAGCACAGCAGCCTCACTGAGCTTCTCGCTGGATCATTAACCGCATCTCCACCCGCATCACTGTAACCTGATTGATACAGGCTCCGAAATAATCCTTTTTCTTCAGAGCAGCTTTTCCCGGATAGAAAAGAAGCACATCAGCTCGGTAGAACCACGCACAGCTACTGCAGCTGCTTCTTTTCTGCCATAATCGGGGAATTTTCAGCTTCCAAGAGTCTTACGTTGGTAATTTCAAAAGTAAAATTGGAATATCAGGGAAAAAAGAATATCTTATTACTATCGGTCTGCCAGCAATTGAGAAAAGAAGTGAGAAAACCACTATGCTTTTATACTAAGATGAATGCAACATTGTATGTAATTTAAATTTATAGGGAATTTAAAGATGGTTTAAAGTATCTTCCCTATCTTGCATAAGAGAGAAATAGCCTGGATCCTAACAAAAGTTAAAGCATTGCTTGGTATTTTTTGTTTCTGAGTTAAATGGCCAAACCAATGGAGTTTTCACTTCTCTTAAGAGATTATTCAGTGATTCCATACGCTTTCCTGACGTAAGCATCTCTATTTTAATTTCATTCTGTCGCCCTCTGACCACTCCTAAACTCTCTCTTCCTCCTCAGACGCTTTCCCTGTCCCATTTTTTCTCCTGGTTAAGATAAGAGCAGAAGCCTCAGCAATGTTTTGGCGCTGGCAGCTTGCCAGGGAAGCCTTCTATATACAGCCCTGTCAGATACCGGGATTGTCACCCAGGACTATTAATATTTAAATCCACAAAGATATTCCAACTGCTTTCAGTGAAGATAGCTTTGTGTTGTCAGTTCATAGAGATTCCCCCCCCCCCATAAGTAATACATATTATATTCATCCTCTGGATTTATTTTACAAATTGTAAAGCTTCAGTGCTGAAAGTACCTAAATTCAGCAAGGCTTAAATTCATCAAAATACCACTGCGCACTGAGCTGAGCACCCATTTAAACACTCCACTATACTGAGGCAAGAACTTGATTAGATAACCTCAGGTAATGAAAGAAAAAAACCTTTATTGTGTCATTCTGTAGCACATCAATGAGCAAATTAAAGTCGGTACCCTCTGCAATCTAGGGAGGCAGATGCAAACCTCCATCCTCTTTTTAGTGTGCTGTGTTGGTAAAGAACTTATAAACTTGCTGGGGAGAAAGCAAAGGCGCTTCTCAGAATAGAAACTGTGGGAATAAGGCTAAGTATTTAAGTTATCGCTCCACTGCACAACTTGTGTCCTTATCTACGGTCACATACGCATATTACAAACGATTGTAATTCTAGCATACTTCTGCAATTCAAAGAACGTATCCTAGATTAGCACTTAGCAGTATTCAGCCCGCTAGGACCTGATTTGGGTTGTATTTGAGGAGAGATTGCCTGTTCTCCCTCGAGCTACACTTTTAACCCATCAACAGACTGCGTATTTCTTGGAAGTCCAAATCAACTCATCGGTGAATGACTTGCTCCTGCTTTTGACTAAATATTTTTACAAGGGTAGATGTGCTGTAAATGCTGGGGAAGCAAGTCAACATACCAACAGCAAACCACGTATTCGATCGCCCTAGGGAGACTGGGTAACAAAGGCAGCTCCACAGACAACAGGATAAACAGTTAACGATTGTAATTACCTAATGGCCAATGAAACCAGGCATTTGCTTATCTCGACAATCACCAACCTTGTTTCTCCTAGCAAATAATAATTTATAAACCCTTTATGCCCAACTGTTTTTGAAGGATCCCATCCATTTGCTGTGCCCTGGATTCAAGAAATTATATCCATCCTGGACCACTTTGGAAATTAAAGTTTACTTAAACATACAGTATTGTTGCAGGGTGAAAACAGCAATGGAGAAGTAAAGCAACTGACGCCGACTTGGAAAACCACAAGCAGTAAAATTTTTGTCACTGTGCAGCCTTCGCTGAAACTTTGGGAGAAGTTCATGTACTTTTTAAGAGGTTGGTCTTAACAGCGGTGGTTAGCAAGACTTGTGCAGACAAATACAAACAACCTGTCACTCCTGGATTGGGGCAAGCAAATAGGGAAAATAAAAGACGTCTCAGATGCCCTCACTTGTAACTCCTTCACGGTAGTATGTCTGTCTGTCCGTTACCATGGGCTGCCCACAGAGCAGCACGGTAGGCTGCAATTATCTGCTTGGGCTGGCTGAACCCTTCAGAAACTGCAGTAGCTGTGGTGGAAGCGAGGACTGAACTCGGAGCAGTTGCTTGTAATTTAGCTGGCTGCTGTCCTTTGCTGGGAGGGAATACAGACGGCTGCGAGTAAATCTGGTGAGTACAGGTCATTTGGAAAGCTATGCTGTGCACAAAACCATGTAATTTGAGCAGACTCTGACACAACATCCACTCATAAAAGTACAAAGCTGCAATGCCAATGGCCCTCTGGAGTCCCTCCTATCAAAATCCTGATACCAAAACTATGAAAATCTGCATTCTTCGAATCAGAATCATAAAAAAACAAGAAAGATACCTGTAAAATAGGGAAAATACAATGGGAATTGGGTCTGAGAGCCCTTAAATATTATCATAGACATTGATGACACTCATTTGCAAAAAACTAACTGTGAGGGTGGAGCCAGGATGCTGCATTACTCCAACTTACGGTTGGAGTTAAGTCACATGTTGGTCACTAGTATTGCATACTTCAGCGAGCACTCGCATGGTCTCTGAGATCCTCTCTCATACTGTGGGCAAGACTTAGTTATTCCCCACCTTTGCCTCACAGTTCTCCGGAACCGTAGGCAAGCCCTGGACATAGGCAACTTGTTTTTCATCCTGTCATTGCAAATTTCAGTGGCTCTCAAAGACAGCAAGAATACAAAAATATCTCTATGGGAGTAACCTGATGTCTGTTAGTTCTTACAGAAAGGTTATCCCAACAATAACAGGGCTTGCAAGAGAATATAATAGTAGTAAGAGTCATGAAAGCATTTCACACTTCAAATATTCTCTTGCAAATAAACTTTTAATAGCAGGAAACCTGCAGGAGTACGTAATCATACTTCAACAGTACAATCAGAAAATAAAGGCATACTGACTTTTGTCCTGGGAGAGACATCCCAGTTCATCTCCAGAAGTACATTAAAGAGGTTATTTTACAACCACTATTATGTGATATAGAGCCCTGGATTTAAGATACATCTGACCTTAAAGGCACAGAGGGGAAATAAAGCAATTAAAAAATCCACACGCACAAAATTCCTTTAAGAATAATTTATCCAGACAATACAGATTATATGTACAACACTACTAATACAGTCTGTAAACCCCATTCAATGTGAACAGACAATAGACAGACACACATGGAAAAATACTGTGAACACTTGAATAACCTGGAGGATTATTTAAGACAAACTCACTATCATACGAGTTATATAAGTACACCCCAAAAGCTACTCTGCAGGGAAAAAAAAAGGGTTTCGGTGATGTCTGTACTCTACAACAGAAGCTAATTTTTGGAACTTCCAGCTAAGTAGTAATGTAAACTAAAATAATGGACTTCTAGTAATACTGTTGGGTTTTGAAAAGAATTAATTTTGTTTCATTGTATAGGGATCACTTAAAAATTAGTCTCCCCATAAAAACATCATCTGGCAGACTTCAGTCAGTTAACATGCACAAGTCATTGCATCCATTTCATTAGGAAAACTCATATGCAAATATATACATATTTAGAAGATAACAGCCATAACATGCTTGTATAGTGATTCAAACGATGCAATATCAACAGAGCTTTGGTCAGAAGTAGCCGTTTAGAAATATGTTTATTTAATACTATTCTGGTTCTGCTTGTTCAGAACCCTAAGAAGTTTCAGCACGCACGTGCTTTTGTTTGGTGAATCAATTTGGAGGGGAAAAAGCCCTTCAATCTTGGGCAAAAGATAATAGCGATTATTTAAGGGTGAAGCAGTACTTTTTCATACCGAAATGGGTTTTCAGTGTTTGAAATTTAGGGAGCTTCACATTAACATCATACAGTCATGCTTCTAAACTATTACTGCAAATGAAGATGATCCTGCTCTCTCCTGCGCGTTCCCTTGTGTCAGCGTTAACATTTATGCAATCTGCAGAGCAAATCAGATGGCAGTTACCTGAATTAAATCTAACCTAAAGGTAAATGAGTGTATTTAAAAAAAGGTTACTTATCTCATCAATTCGCTTATACTGTTCACTGTATACAAACGTTGGCGATTGCCCAGTAAAGTGAAAGCAGTCAGGTGCAGCTAAACTTATCTTTAGATTTGGCTTAAATGACTACTCCAAACTACTTAAAAGGAATGGACTTGCCTACATGCCCGAGTTAGAGTTCTGGCAAAGAATTAACACCAAATAAATTGATGTTATTGAAATCAGCCCAACAAAACATACTTTGAGATTCCTACTTTGAAGGGCACTTGATGACAAAGCTCCCTCATGTAAAAGACAGCTTTTATCATCCTCATACTAAACAAAAAAGTTTACAAATTTTGAAGCCAGACAAAAGGAATCAAATGAGTAATTTTTTTTGTTGATTTTCCTTTATGCACTTTTTTGAAAAGACACATACTTTGGCTATTTCATATGTTTGGATTATGCTTCCTAAAGCCCAGCAAATCCCCATGTCAGGATGCTTTTTCTGTTATTTTAAAGCTATATAAAAGATGCATCACAGCTGAATTCTTACCCCATAGCACTATTACAGCTGAAACAATCATCACTTGCCATCAGCATTTATACATTTCACAGCTGTTGTATCTACTTCCTTACACTACTAGCAGGCCACAAATGGTGAATGAGTCTTCTTCTTCCAACTATCCAGTTTTTCTGCTTCTTGTTTTTTTTTTTTTTTTTTTCCCCCTAAGCTTTGCTTCATTTTTAGCTATGACAGACCTGGCAATGTCTTCACACTAGGCATACTCCCTCGTTGATTACTTTATTGCTTAAAACACTCATCGTTTCTCTCATTATCCATCTGGGATGCAGAGTAATGACTCCTCCTAAAAGGCAAAACAGAAGTGTTATGGTTTGAGAAACCCACAGCCATTTATTGTCATTTAGACAATTATTCTATTACTGGATGACCCCTCCCCACTTAGGAAGGGGAATCGGGGAAAAACAAGGAAACACAAGGGCTGAAATATAAATACATTTAATAGGATAAGACTAAATAATTAACAGTACTAAAGAACCAGTATTGATCCTGATACCAATATAAAACATACGAGGATTATTCTCAGCCAGTTATATCAGTAGAAGCTGGGCACTGCCAGCAGTTGACAGCAAACGACCACAGCTTTAGGAGGAAGGGAAGGGCTCAGGGGTCCAGCACCAGTGCAAGAAGTTCTCTGGACTGCCACCATCAAGGGAGCCAGAGAACTCCTCGGCAAACTTCCTAATTTATATCAAATGTGACGTTCATGATATGAAATAATCCTGTTAGCAGCTTGGGACGAGTGCCCCGGCCTTGCTCCTCCTCATCCCTGCACCTGGCAAGGCTCGAAAAGACCTTGAATCCCACATAGCCTAGTTGGCTATAAAGTAAATATTTTCACAAATTCAGAAAACAAAGCCTTCTGAAAGTGCAGTTTTCCCCAGCATTAGAAGATAATTTGCCCCGTGTGGCGGAAACCAGGACAAGAAGAAAACAGACAAAAGATCATGACCTCGCGCTGCATCCTCAGTTAATTTTTAAGGTAAATATACGCAATGTACCACAGATACATGTTGCTCTCCTCAGGGAGGCCCGGCCGTTGACAGGCCGGCCCTGCCCGGTGCCTCTGCGCATGCGCGGTGTCGCCGGCGGCCGCTCGCCGTGCGCAGGCGCGCCGCCCTCCCGCGCGCGCGCTGGGGGCGGGGGGGCGTAGAGCGTCGCGCGGGCGCATGCGCACCGCTCAT
>VXBH01002956.1:140880-153169 GCA_013400035.1 Rynchops niger | reverse complement strand
GCATATGCCAAGCCCATTTGTTATTAGAGTAATTTTAATGCAGCTTCACTTGTGGTACCTTGTTGCCTTTCCATAAATTATATTTTACATTTAATTGGTCTCTTAAGACTGTTGATCTCCAAAACTTTTGGAGATCACGCCAAGGCTGAGTGATGCTAAATGAAGAGGACTTTGTGACTTGTCTTTTAATTTTTACCGTAATAATTTTTTGGCTAGATTAATCGTTAGGAAATTGTGTTTTGTGTCTTCGAACATTAAAAACATTTTAAAAAAAACCAAACTCACACCAAAAAACAACCCCAAACAGAAAAAAAAAACAAAACAAAAAAAAAAACCAAAAAAAAAGAAAAAGAAAAAAAAGAAAAAAAACCCAAAACACCTAAAACAGAACACTACTCGGGGTGGGGGGGTGTAACATCAAGTTTAATCCCTCATTGAAGTATCTAAGCAGTACACCTTTTGAGGAAAGATAATGTGTGTTTAGTTGAAGTTAAATTATGACATCTGGTGGATAACTACTAGGAAGAAATGCTGATTCAGTTGAACTTTTAAACACTGATATCAGAATTACTTTGTACACCCTGGGGACTCTCTCACATCCTGGTTCCATTCCAGATCCGGACGTTAAGAACACACTCATGTGAACACAATGAATGACAAACCAGTTCCAGTATAATGGCAACATTGTTTGCATTTAGTTGAAGGTATCCTCTTGAGGAGGTTCAGTAGGTGTTTTGTGTCAAATTTGTTCAGTTAGTCATGCTAGGGATCTGCTTTTTTTCTTAGGTCTTCTGAATGAAGAAAGTAGCAAATATTTATTTTACAAAAAAATTGTTACTAGCCATGATTTAGATGGTGAACAACTCTGACCTCAGAATCTTTAATTTCAGTAGACGGAGTTTCCACTGGATTAAATGGACATTATTTAAAGTCTACACTATGGTATAGTATGGGGGGCAAACAGTACTTAAGCCATGATCTTCAGTATAAGTCATTTGCGATATGTGGCAACATCTCATTTTTAGCACGTTTGAGCTATCTTGGGGCACAGTACCACCTCATCTGATAAACTGTGGTTACTGCAGTACTGCCCTGTGTATGAATTCCACAGGCCAGCTTCCAGTCTTTTGAAATGACTTTGACAAATAGCAAATATTTTCTGAGTGAGATCATATCTGTAGTGTTGCTGGGCTGTTTGTAGTTATAAATAATGTAAACTCCTGGTTTAATTTTTTTCTGACAAGTGGGACTGGGAAGCAAATGAGAAACTTCGGTAGTTTTCATTGTATGCTGGAGCAGAGCACAATCTGCTGTTCCTGGGCAGAACATGCTATTTATACCTCACTTTTGGAAGTACGTATTCTTCTAAACTTTTCACGTAAAGTGTTTCCCCCACCCTGCACCCTCTAGAATAAATTGTAGTATCTAGCTTTGCCCTTCAGCTTTTCTGCAAGGATGGAAACACTTGGAACAAATTGGTTTAGTAGTTTCTGATAGAAATAGAAGTGTTGTTGAATGTAGGGTCATAACCACTTACTGAAGAAAAAAAACCCCAACAACCTGTTGAGGCATCACAGCAGATCCTCTGGGCTGTGAATGCAAACTTTCTGAGTAGAAGTGAAAGAAGTGTCTCCTTCAGTGCTCACAGCTGTAAGAGAAGTAAAGAAGGAAAATAGTCTTGCGTTTTTCCTGTGGATAAAACAGCCCAAGCTTTTTGCCAATCCCTACGCGTCTTCCACTTCTTGTCCTGACTTGCACGTTTAAAATAAACTTAAGGTCCAGCTGATCTCACCTGCCAGGCAACAAATGAGGTATTCCAAATTTGAGTGACTATTTGTGCTGATTACATAGATACATGAGGTTGATCCTTTAGCTGGCAGAAATATGGTCATTTGTTCAGGATCTTCATTTAAGAGACAATCTGCCTTTTTATGGAAGGTGATCAGTACACCCTTACTGCCATCTCCTCTAAGTTGGTAGTGTTGGTCACCCATATCTAAGAATCTGTGATTTCCCTCACAAAAATCTGTTTTCCCTTTTTCGCTCAGGCTGAAAGCACTTGGTTGTAGCAGCCTTGGTGTCAAAAAAAAAAAAAAACAAAAAAAAAAACAAACCAAAGCAAAAAAAAAACCAACCCAAAAAATAATGGGGGTTTTGTGCCCTACAAAGAGAAGTAGTATTCCAAGAATGCTCATGCTGTTTATCAGACTGTCTTGCTGTGCCTGTGTTTCCTACTGTACAAGTATACTCTATGTAACATTGTATGCAGTATGCATTCATACTTTTATCACAGGGAAGAGACCATTCATGGATCCAAAATATAGATAGGTTCTGTGACCTGTATTCAACAGTTCTTACAGCAGCGACCTTGAAGCTTTTCTAAAAAGAAATTTATACAGGCATGAAAACTATGCTTTTATACAAGTTAGAGGACAAACTTTGAAATGTGATCTAAATATCACCAAGTATTATAGTTAGCAGTAAGATTTTATTGTTGGATTACCCAAGTATTTCTGAAATGACATGGGACTGTGGACGTCAGAAGTCAGCTTGTTCAGTTACCATTTGTAAACTTGCATCTAGCAGTCAAAGGTGGTATATTAAACTGTAAGTGACCTGGCAGGAACTGAGCTCAAGACCTGTAGATTGATTTGGGATAGAAAAGTTGTTTAAATTGAGGTGAAATATCAGGTGCCTTAGGACAAGGAAAGTAGTGTAAATGCCTGTCTTAGGTGTGCTGGTTTCCAGCATGGCTCTTGGCAGATTTCATCACTCTTCCTACCTCTGAGAAAAAGTATTGTCACAACAAAGGATTTTTTTGTAAATTAAGAGGACATGATGCCTGCTTTTCAGAGCAACTGTATATTTCCCTAGGTTGCTTTAGGTGTTTGTGTGTTTACTTTTTTTCCTCCCCGCAAGTCCATTAACCAATGCTTTGAATTTGTATTCTAGATTATATTGATTTGCCAAATATGTGTGATAGAACGTTTGGTTTGGGATGTTTTTGTTAATGCATGGAATAAAAATAGTTATTAATATAATCACAATTCCTATGTGCAATACAGAAGACCTTAGCTAATAATTTCTTGGAAGGGTTTGGAAACATTTATGTCAGCTAATATGTGGAGCAAGGAAGATTTTATGGCTGGATTTTAGTGTACTGAGGGTCTACAATGTTCGCTAAGCCAGCAGAAGGATCTTGTTTTGGCTTCTAAGTTTTGACCTTTATGCACCTTTCATACTGCTGCTACTTCTTGCAGGAGCCCATAACTGATGATTGCAATATGTATTCTCAGTATTTAGGAAATGTTGTAGTGATTTTTTGGCTGCAGAGATCTGCATAGCAAACACTGTAACGTATTTTAATTGACAAATACTTATGTTATAAAGAACAATGGGATGAACACTTCTCTTAATGGCTCAAGATGAGGGACTTCATTTCCTCCAAAGAAACTCCAAAACTCATGCTTATTCTTTCACTGGGTAATCATATTTTAGTTTTAGTTTCTGGCAGGGCTTTAGAGTTATCACTCTCTATAATAATATGCTCATTCTAAAGCAGCTAATAATATCAAATAAACTGTTATATAGAAAAGTACATAACTATTTATATCCATGCTTCGTTAGATGCTTGCACTAAAGTTATCTATTATTTTCTAGAAATGTTAAATTTACCTTTTCCATTATTTTTTTCTTTTTTTATAAAGGATTGTTAACTAGGAACTGATACCATTCTCTCTTCCTGTTTCAGACTAGAAGATGAATAACCTTTCCTTTAGTGAACTGTGTTGCCTGTTCTGTTGTCCGCCATGCCCAGGGAAAATTGCCTCCAAACTGGCATTCTTACCTCCTGATCCCACATACACACTGATGTGTGATGAGAGTGGTAGTCGCTGGACTTTACATCTCTCAGAGCGAGCAGACTGGCAATATTCTTCTAGAGAAAAAGATGCCATTGAGTGTTTCATGACTAGAACAAGTAAAGGTAACAGGATTGCCTGTATGTTTGTGCGTTGCTCGCCTAACGCCAAGTATACTTTGCTTTTCTCACACGGAAATGCTGTTGACCTAGGACAGATGAGCAGCTTTTACATAGGACTGGGTTCACGGATTAATTGCAACATATTCTCATATGATTATTCTGGATATGGTGCAAGTTCTGGGAAGCCAACAGAGAAGAATCTGTATGCTGACATTGATGCTGCTTGGGTGGCTCTTAGGACAAGGTAAGACATTAGTTGACATTTTTCTTTTATAGCTTGCTTTTCAATTGGTTGTACTTCAATCTGCATTGGTAGTTTAAACAGAAATGCTGTATTTTAGGATTAATGGATTCATATCCAAGCTGACTGATGGTGCCTTATGCTGAAGGCATTGTCAGTATTGAGAACAATCAGTATATAGTGTCAATATACTACAAGAATTGGAATGGGATGAAATTTTAAAAAGGTTTCAGTCTTGAATGATTGGAAGATAATCCTTATTGTCACAGTTTAGGATGTCTTCAGTTAGAAATACGAGTCAATAAGAAAAACCTATGATAATTGATTCCCCAGTAACTGAACCACTGGTGTGATGTGGATGAGAGAAAGTACAGGTTGGTTTTTCAGCTAATTCCATCACCTACTTCTCTTCTAGGGAGACGCAGTGGAAAAGCTGTTATAGGAGAACCTTGTGAGACTCTGTTTGGATTTCTGTATGGTGTTAGACCACCTATGTTTCAGAATTCAGATTATCACCTCCAGTATTTCCAAAGACAACTTTCTATATAAAACAAAAAAATGTTTTTATCTTAGCAAAATATGATGTGTGGGAGAGATTGTAATTGGTCGGTGTAAATACATTATGGTGGGAACAAAACCCAGGAATTTGAATCAGTAGTGTGAGCTCAAACAAGTTAGAACTGGACAAGGAAAATAATGCAAATTGGAAGGATGCTGTTTCAGCAGTTTCTGTGTTCTAAGACTCCAGTTTTAGAGAGATAAAATCTGGAGGCATTCTCCTATATAGGTAAGAATCCCAGGCACCAAATAAACGCAGCACTGAATGCCCACATCTTAAATTTGAGACCATTTTTCACCACATTTTTTTCCGCTTAGAGGAATATTCTTCTTTTGTTACAAGTACCCAAACTACAAAAAGATTATTTTTTTTGAAATGCCATGTGATTGTAAGAAGAGATGTTCACCAAAAACATCCAATCATACTATGTATTTTGCACAAAAAAAATTGTGAATACCTGAATTTAATGTAGAGCAGCTTCTTATTGCTCAATAAGTGCAAGGTGAGTGTGCTGTTTAATAAAATAATATCAGAGATGTGACTTAGTGTAAGGGCATGTGTAAAGACTCTTTAAATCTTGGAGCCTGGTAGTTGTCGCAGTGGATTTAGACTTGATCAATGTAATGTTAACTATTTTTCTACTACTGTGGAGTGGATCATCCCTTTTCAGTGTTTTAAATACACATATTGTCTTGCATTTCTTTTGCGTTTGCGTTATCATAAACCTCATACAACCACAGGGGACAGGTATTCAACCTCATATATTCAAAAACATGCGTACTGTGTTGTTAGATTAGGTTCTGTCATTTCTTTTGATTATGGTGGAAAGCTGAGATGTAACTAGACATCCGTTCTGCAAGCCAAGAGCTGCAACAGATGCACTGTTGGCTGTGATTTGTAGTTGATAGGTGATGTGGAAGATAGCCACTTGGTGAAATACGCAGTAACATTGGCCAAAAACATAATATGGTTTGTGAACAGTATGGAAGAGTCTGAATTGTTTAAACATATCAGAAGATAGAAGAGAACTAGATGCTGAAACTTAATTGCTTGTTTATGTCAGTTTACAGGCTCTGTTTCATGAAATAATTTGTGTTTATTGTCTCTCCTTCCCCCTGATGAATTTCTAATTGAAAACCTAAAAGGATATGTGACTGGAACTTGTATTCTCTCCTCCATTCTGGAACAATCCATAGTGTGTGTTCCCTAGTCAAATAAGATTGTTCATTGTAATGTCCTATCTGAACATGCCCTTTGCTGAACAGACATTGTTGGGGGAACTCTTAAACACATACTCCACTTAGCTGCTTTTCTTCCATTCAGGAATTACCTCACCTCAGTCCTGTTTGCCGTCTTCATTTATTTTTTGTGTCAAAACCATCTTTAGAAATATGCAATTCTGTAGAGTCTATAGAGCTTGGATTGGTCTGCCTGACTTGTGGATTTCACAAATGTGAACTGAATTTTTTCCATTGCTTAAAAAGTGGTTGGTATTACTAGTCTCCTCTGTTGTACTTTCAACAACTTTTCAACTGGCAGACCTGGTCTTGTTCATGTATCTCAATGTAGCAGGGAGAAGTTCAGTACGTGGCTCTGGATATACTGGCTCACACAGTTTGGTTACCCGTCCGCGATATTCTCTTGAGCCCTGAATCAGTGCTTAGCTGTGTTTAAATACTTGATGAATATCTGGACCAGAATGGAGCCTTTGAGCATTTGCTGCAGCATTGAATCACTTTTCTAGCATAGCCTGTTCTGTCAGTGTTATTCTAGCAGCATCTTTAACATTTTATAATGTAAATGTTCTGCAAAAACAAATTAATTCACCGGATTGTTTGCAATAGGATAGATGTAAGTGTAGCTGTAACTCCTTTGAAATTCATGTTGATGGGACGAGAGAAGAAATGGATCCTAGGCTTTTAAAGTGTGTATCAGATTGTGACAAGATGAAGAAAAGAATGGAGAAATTACCTTTGGAGGTTGATTGCAGCCACGCACAGCTCTGCATTCCATTTTCTGAGAAATAGGATCATAGAACCCAGCATTATAAGGTGTTTTTGGGGTACTTGAAATGCTGATGGGGACTGCATTCTACAGACAACACAACTGCTTGTGGTAGAAACCTGTTAGTGTGTTTTTTACCTTGGAAGGACAATCTGTATGGTCATCTGTAAATTGGCACAACTGTCCAGTGGGGCCTAAATACCTACAGTGAAATAGTCTGGAATTAGTATTGAGGGTGATGGCGAGGTTGGTCCAACACTACTTTCTTAAAAGTGGATGTTGTAAGGGTATGTGAATATTATCATTTATGTAAATGAATACAGAAGGCTAATTTGGCAACAGGTCAGAAGAGGTAAACAGCAGATGAAGTTTCTGAATTGTCTCCCTATTCTTTACCCGCTTTGAGTATTTTAATAGGAAGCCGTAGCTATCCATGTGGATGCTGACTGTAGAAGGCAGCAAGGTGATTCACTGCCATCGTGTTTGGGAAAGTTGTGCTTTATTGCATATTCATGTGCATGGGACTGTATAAAAGCTGCAAGTGAGGACATTCTTTTTCTGACTGTCATAGCTACAAAGTGTTGAAGTGCCTGGAGTCATTTTGAGATACGCCTATTTTCTGCTGTCCTGGTCTCTGAAGACCTTTGATGACACCCTAGCAAGGGTGGAAAGGTTTAACCAGCCCTAGGCAAATGCAGGGCAAGTGGCGCTCATTCAGAAACCTGAAGACTTGCTGGAGTTACCTCATGGCCAGACTTATCTTTAAGAAACCAAACAGCCTTTTCATTGTTGCTTATCATGGACTGTATAACAATTGAAAAATAGAAGAGTAAATCTCACCATCAAACTGATGTGTCAGACTGGACAGAATGTTCATAATTTGAACAGCCAAATATAGGAATAATATCAGATCTATTTGGATGTCAGCTGAAAGTGTTCTTTTGAGAATTCATAAACTACATGTTTGGGTTTTTTATTCAAAAGTGTGGGGGGGGCATGCTAGAAGATGAGGTGCTTTCGAATATTTGGAGAGAATTTGAGCTTTTACTTAAATTGATAAGAAAAAGTAGCTCGCTTTTATCATGAAGACAAATCTTGCCAATAAAACAAATGTACCAGTAGCATTGTAACATTTAGAAAAGGCCAAACCATCATCAGAGCGGCAGAGGTGATGCAGTTTAATTATTACATGCATGGTCAATGGGGTTACCTCTCATAAAACAGTTCCCTTTTTTGTCTAGCAACGTTAAGTGTTGTATACACAAGAAAGGGAATGTGCATCTGAGTTGAGGAAGAGCTGTACGCTCATCAATCTTATTCATGGCCTGGAATGTTGCTGGTTAAAGGTGTGGAGGTTGTTGATGCCCTTCATGTTCTGCAATTTGCAGCTGTAATTTTGTGTGTTATGTGCATGATGACAAAAGGTTCTGAAATGTGCATTGAAAATTCCCTCTGGATGTTCCCCCTTGTTCCTTGTGCCCTAAGCACTGCTGGCAGTTGGTTAAATGCATGTGTTGCAATAGCTTCACACAGAGGGGCCTCACCAGAGCATCCATTGCACCTCTTCATTAGCGTAAGCCTTAGAGGTACTGTTGAAAATGTGCCCTTCTGAGGCTGATTTTATTTATACTTTATTTTATTATTGTAAAGCGAGCGAGTCTTCTAGATTAACAGCAGTAGTTCAAAAGTAAAAAGATTAAATTGCTTTCTGTCTCCCTTAAGTATATCAAGGGCAAGATGATTTCTATTCTAAGAGCCTGCAAGTATAGTATGATAATTGCACCTGGTATTTGGTTGTTAAAAGTAAAAAAATTTATTAAAAAAAAAAAAAAACAAAAAAAACAAAAAAAAAAAAACCCAAAAAAAAACCAAAAAAACAAAAAAACAACAAAACACACTTGTTACAGCCAGACATGCATTTTGTAGGTTGCATATTGCACATCATAGTAATGTGATGTATATCCAATAAAAGTATATAATAGGATAAATATCCAATATAAGTGATGTATATCCAATTAAAGTGTTCAAGCTAAGATCAAACAGGGAATTGAGCAACCTGATTTAGTGAAAATTTTCACCATTAGTGAAAAATGGTGCCAGGGCTGGACTAGATTGTCTTCAAACCCAAACTGTTCTATGATGCCATGAAAACAAAAAAAGTAGGTGTGAGGGGTGGAAAAAGGTGGACTGCCACTAAGATAAGTGTTCAGTAAAGTGCAGAAGAGGTCTTGTAGCAGAGACAAAAAGGAAACAGTGAAAGGGTTTCTGCTACAACACATTGCGAAATTTGTCACAAAGTGGGGGGGAAAAAAGAGTATTTCATTGCTCCTTAGCAATTTTTCTTTTCCTGCCTGAAGCTGAAAACATCAGGCAGGGGTGTTGAGGGTTGCCTCTTTTAAAAGAAACCATCTATATTTGATCAGCATGTGTAGGCTTGCAGAAGAGGATATTGGCTTCATTAGTTGTTCTGTGTTAGCTTGGGCCCTGATTCTAGGGAGTGGTCTGATGGTAATTAAAACAACTTCTTGCATTGCTGCTTTCTTTAACTCACTAGTGGCATGTCATTTCTTACCTGGCTGTGAAGACAGCCACCACAAAGGAGCAGAAAAGTAGTTGCTCTATCTTCTGACTAATTCAGTTTCCTAAACTAGTTGGTGAAACCAAATGAGGAGCAACATGTGACTGAAGATGCAAATAGGAAGGTGGTTCTCTGCAGTTTGGCAGTAGCTTAGCTTTGTAGTGACATTAACCTGTATTTTTGGTGTGATAATAGGGCAGAAGTTTGTGAGTCCTCAGACACTCTGTGTGGATGCTAGCAACTTTATGGCAACAGAGGTACATTTAGTTCTATGTAAAAACTACTGTTCAAGTTCTATGTGCTTTCCAGGCAGGTAGCCCTTAGGTGCATGAATATAAAGGATGAATCGGGTGTTGAAAGGAATTGAAATCCCAGTTACTGTGGGAAAGAGAAAGATGTTGTGAGCAGCCTTTAAACTGTGGAATAAATCTATCTAAATTTTATGCCAGATTCAGTCCAGCATAACTTGTCCCTGAGGAGCAGTGCTTTCTCTGAGAAGGTACATCTGTGCATGGCTATGTTAAAGATTTTGTTCCAAGGTCTTTCTGGTGATTATGGCTTAAAAAACCCCATCATTACCACCAACAACAAACTGAAAGCCCGCCTATTCTGACACTAGTTATCTAGGATAACGTGAGTATACAGTAGTGTTTACATTATTCTTATGATCAACATAATGAGCTTTCAAAGATATCAACAGTTTTTACAGCATGTCTTGTAGCTGCTGTCACCACAACAGCTACTTACAGCGTATGGCTCTGTAACTGTCACATTCCCCTTCCTCAGGATGGTCTGTAATTCTGAGTCACTGATTAAGAGAACAATATTACTGCCACTTTTTCTCTTGATCTGGCATTTCCTTATTTGTGAGACCAGGTGTGAAGTCAACTAGTAATTTTCTACCAGACTCTTGGAGTTTTCCTGGAGTTTACAGGACTGTCAAAAGGAGTAGATGAATTTTATGAGTGGAGAACTTCCTAATAGTTATCTTTTCAAGAATTCTTCCATCTTAGATTGGAAAGTAATACTTTTGGGAGAGAGGAACTGAGGGACGTTTGGGCTCTTCCTTTTTCCCCAAACTTTTCAGGAGTCTGTTCAAGAGGAAAGGGAAAACTGGAGATGATGTTCTCTGGTTTCCAAGCTTCTTGTTTTTTTGTTTTGGGGGGATTTTTTTTGTTTCTTTGGATTTGTTTAGTTTTTTGTTTGGTTTTGTTTGTTTGTTTTTGTTTTGTTTTTTTTTTTAAGCCAGGATATTCAAATTCTGACTACTTTGAACCACCGCTTCTGGTGATTGCCCTCAATATTTTACTTTCCAGAGCGTGAAACAAATGGTTTCTGGTGGGTGCTGTGAAGGCAGTCTGTTTGGCTGTGATGGAGAAAAGATTATTTTAATCCAAATATAGTAAATGCATTTTTTTTTATTATTTTTGCAGCTAGTGTTTAGCTATCTTTAGGCTGAAGGCCTTGGATCTAAAAATAGGGGGAAGCATAATGAGAAAGAGGAGAATATATCCTCCAAATCATACTTTTAAGTTTTGCTTTAAATTTCTGTGCAATGGCCTGCATCTTGTAGAACTCAATATTTGAGGAAATGTGAGTATGATATTTTTCAAGGTTTTTTATTTGAGAACTTTGCTATGTCATAACACACCGCAAACATCATGCCATGCTAATCATGCAAAGTGTCAGGTATTAATGTGAGTTTTGTTCAGATTATATGAAAGAGATAGAAGGCCATACTGTGCTTTCAGAATGGACAAATGTGACTTGAATTATTTTGAACTGGGACATTCATTGTGAAAGGATAGGTGCTAGCTGTTCACAGTTTCAGAAGAAATACAGAAATAGTGAAGACCTTACATTTGTTTTGGTTTCAAAGCTTTAATTTTTTATATTTTTATGTGTTGGAATTTTGAGAAAATATTTGTTAATCAGAATGATTGAATTTTTTTATTCTGAGAACTGTTGTGAGATGGAGGGCTTGCCTGTAGTTCCAGGCTGATGATTGAATCGTCATATATTAGAAATCTTAATTTGATTATGAAACTCAGAAAGCTGAACAAGCTGCAGATAATACATGAGAGCAATGTTTGGGTTATTTTGGTTTGGTGGAGTATTGTTTGTTGGGTGGTTGGTTTTTTTCGTTTGGTCTCATTTTATTTGTTTTGGGTGTGTGTTTGTTTTTTTTGGGTTTTGTTGTTTTTGTTTTTTTTTTTTGTAATGCAGTACAGTATCTCTTCCTATTTAAGGTACTTCATTTCCCAAGTAAGTTTAACAAAGGTAGCCAGATAGATACAGTTTTGCAGTCTGAACCTGTACTTTGTTAGTATAGATCAATGTATCAGCAGCTCACTTTTCTGCTGTGGGCACTGTTTTGCCAGAGTAACATTCCACTTTTCCAGTGTGTACTTGGGAACCGGCTGCTCTTTGTACCCACACTACTGCAGAAAAATATATTAAATCTGACTTGTATAAGTGTTAACTAGCTGTCTCATGACTCTCTTGTTTGCCTCAGTTAATTACAGAAAAAACAAGTGTTTTCATCTTACTAGGAAGGAGGCTTTGACTAATTTTGTAGTGTTTATTGGGCTGTCTTAATTGTGGGTTAGGTTGTGTATTCCTCTTGTTAGCTTGCATTTCCAATCAACTGTGATAAGAAAGAAGCGTCTCAGCTATTACATAGAATGCATAACATTCTTGCCACTGTCTATATGGGCATGATCTAGGTCAAACTAAATTGATGATCAATGTTATCAGCTTGCAGTTTTTATCACATATCAGAAGACTAAGCTAATCACATTTTTTCAGATTTGACTATGCTCCATTTGATGATAACCATAGAGTTAGTAAGTCCGTAATCAGTTTTCTGTTGTATGTCCACTAGAGTTACCAGTAAAGGCTTTCAGCTAGTACAGAAGTCACAAT
>VXBH01002956.1:127597-140838 GCA_013400035.1 Rynchops niger | reverse complement strand
AAAAAAAAAAAAAAACCATATTTCAGTATCATTCAGTCATAATGCTGCCAAAAAAAATAGTGCAAATACAAAGTAAATAATTGTTCCTTCAAGTCAGGAATGTTATAGAATATACTTGTTTGTTCTTCTGCCAAGCTCCTGTTTCATAGTTTGTTTATTTTTAATATACATTTTCATCTTCAGAAACATTTTTTTCCTTTTGCCTTGCTATGTAGTTGTGATTTTGTCTGTTGCACTTCATACGCCACTTTTGTTAACGTTTTTAATTTTCTAGGTACGGTATCCGCCCTGAAAATGTGATTATATATGGCCAGAGTATAGGAACAGTACCATCTGTGGATCTTGCTGCTAGGTATGAAAGTGCTGCTGTAATTCTTCATTCTCCATTGACCTCAGGAATGCGAGTAGCTTTTCCTGATACAAAGAAGACCTATTGCTTTGATGCATTCCCAAAGTAAGTTGTAGGATTTTGTATTCTGCATGCATTTTTCTCTATTACAGAAGTTTTTAGACTAGGGAAATAAGTAATACAACAAATTCTCTGAAATTTCTTTCAAAGATTTAAAAAAACAGTTGGAGAAAAATCAGGGTGAATAACAGCAATGAGGAATATTTGATTTGAAGGAGTTTACAAACTTTGTAAATCTTCTAGGTTTTTCACATCTCTAATCATTTCAGTGGGTATCTGAAAAAGAATTGATTAGTTTTCCTATATGTAACCCCTAATATCACTCATTCTAACAAGCAGTTAATCTGGGTAACTGAACAAAATCTTCTGTAGACTTTAACTGAAGAAAATTCCTGTCATGTATTTCAGAACTGTACCACTAGTTGGTCATTACAAACTGGTACACTTTTCTCAAAGAATTACTTTTGAGCATCTAACTTTTTTTTGTCCATAGATGGTCAAACTTTTAGTGCTAAAATTCTCTCACTTCTGACAAGCACTTTTTTACTGAAGAACTCTGAAGTAATATTTTAATCAGTCCAGTGACTTTTTTCTTTCAAGTGAACATAGTAATGAATACCACTTTTAGGTGGATTGCTCTGTTATTTGATCCTAATAGTTTCCAGTATTGTTTTTCCTTTCTGTGTGGCTTTACATGTGCTACTGTAATGGCTTCCAGGGTGTTGATAAGATCTCATTTTCTAATGATTAAACAACTTCAGAATTAAATCGTTTAAACTACAATTTGTAATTAAAAAGTGAAATTAACAGTCTGATCCTTCAGAAAGATTCAATAAAGCACACTGTGTTCATATATCTGATCTTTTTCTTACAGCATTGACAAAATTTCTAAAGTAACATCTCCTGTGTTAATAATCCATGGGACTGAAGATGAAGTAATTGACTTTTCACATGGCCTAGCGTTATTTGAGCGTTGCCAGAGACCAGTAGAACCACTGTGGGTACAAGGAGCGGGACATAATGATGTGGAACTCTATGGACAGTACCTTGAAAGATTAAAACAGTTTGTGTCACAGGAACTAGTGAATTTGTAATTTTCTTTGTATATTTATGTGCTTTTTCATTTCACTGCAGAACTGCAAGCTTTGATAAATACATAACATAAAACCTGAAGGTTGTGTTTTCAAATCATGTTGGTTGCCTTCATTAAATATACAGGTAATGGTTTGTCAACATAATTAATGAAGGTTTTAATACCAGCATTATAAACTGGAATTACATGGTCACGCAGTCAAGCTTGGCAGTTCATATTCATGGGGGATGTTTTTCTTCTGAGATGTAAAAAAAAAAAAAAATCAGAGTACTGTATGAAATTTTAATTATATAAAATCAAATGCTGTAAAAGTGTTGCCAAATGCTTTAGCATATCAAAAACGTGTTTATAAGTATTTTTTCAACATCTCAAAATGTACTGTGACTTACTCTGTTGCACAGGTGTAAATTAAAAACCAGACTTTTAAGCAGTTGGTCTGTAAAAATGTAATAGCCATGAAATTTGAGCAAATACTAATGTATGTAATAAGCATAGACAGTCACTGGAAATGACTCATGCCCTGTTATAGGGGGAGGGAGTCAAAATATATCTCTTTTTCCATATTTTTCTTATCTTTTGTGCTTAGTTTTACTTCAGTTGTTTTGTTCTTGTGTTGTCCCTTACCTTTGAGATTAAACAAATTTACCTACTCATCTTCTCAGCTGTCCTAATCTTGCCAAAAATAATGCCACAAGTTATCATTGTTGTAATGTAAATATCATTCACATGATTGCTACTGAGGCCACTAAGTACTTCATTGAAACCAGTAAGACTTTTAAAGCCTAGGCGGCTTTGTGGACAATGTAGTTTAAACATTGATTGCGTAGAGATGCAATATTTCATTAGAAAGAACTTGGAAGTTTACCCAACTTTGTAATAAACAATTTGCAAGTTTGCTGTTGTCTGATCAGACTTACTTTTGGATGTTTAGTGTAAAAAGCTTACTGTTTTTTGAGTATTATATGGAAATTTTACTAATCGCACCTTGATGGGGTGGGAGGGCAGGGCAAGAAGAGAACATTGACATTTTTCTGTTAACTCATAGTAAAATAAACTTTGTAAGTTGCCTTTCCCTTGAATGCATTTTGCTTGAATAAAACTATGAAAAATAAACTTAATTAAAGGTAGACTATTTGTAAACAAAGTGATATTCCAACAATACACACTGTGCTTCTAATTTTAAGGCCTTATGTAGTTTAATTGTTCTGCTTGGTTTTTGTGATTGAGACTATTTATTGTATACTTAAATGTAGATTCAAGTATCGTGAAAACTTTGGTTAAGATGTGTTGATTAACAGTAAACATATTCCACACGCTTGCTGTTCTTCCTTTCCTTCTTTAAAAAGAAATAGCAACAGTTGCTTGCGTTATCAAAATAGTGAGCAACTCCCCATTTACTCTAGGAAATCTGAGACCTAAAGCAATAACCCACTGCTATGAATAGTCAGCACATTTCTTTATCAGCAAGTGCTGTTCTGATCACCCTCCCACCCCCATGCCTTATTTTCCTTCTTTCTACCGTTCAGTATACAGATTTTCTGCTGAAGAGCTACTTATAAACATTCTTCTGTAATGAATTAAAATTTAGCTTTCTTTGAAATCATCAGCAACTTGTTGTCGTGTGCTCTTTGGTTGGTTAATCGACTAGAAAGAAATTTGAATTTGTTCCCAAGCAACTGGATTCTTGTTTGTCATCTTGATCAGGTATGCTTCAATGTATTCTGAACTTCAGATTAGTATTTGGGCACAATAATATTAGATTTAAAGATTTTCATCCTAATCCAAGATTTTGCAATTGGAAGTGTGCTTAAGTAGATGTGTAACTCCGCTTTATTACATCATACTGTATACACAGTTTGATTTTATTTTCTTATTACCTTCCAGACACTATCTCTGATTTAGATGGAAATCATTACCATTACATGTTTGTTTTCTTTGGGATGAATGAAATAGGTTTTCAGAGTCCTCTTCACAAATTCACAAGGCATGTAGAACTGCAATAATAAGTGGTACGGATTGGCTGATAGTACTGCAAACTGCAGGCAAGTGATCAAGTGTCATTACAAGAACTATGTGATTGTGCCAGGGAATATTATGGCACCCTGTAATTGAAAAGAGAGAAAAGGTGGCATAGCAGTTTTCCTGCTTTTGTTTCTGTGTTTTGTTCTGCTTCAAGAAAAGGCCTGACTAACAGTGTTTTGTCTTCAGTAGATGCAGCTGTGCTGGATTACACTGGTGAGTAAAGGTTCTGGTCTCTTTGGGACCACTTATGCATGGTTAATTATTACCGGTTTGTTCTTGTTTGTATTTTATAGCTAGATTTTTCAGATGAGTTGTTTACTGAAGGAATTAAAATTGGTTTTAGTCACTGCCTAACTTGTGTTGAGAATCGTATTATGGCAACAAACTTGTTACCAACATAAAGCAACTTTGAGCTATTGCAGTTACGAGGAAAGCATTTGACATGGTGGTTGTCTTGTCTTTAAACCACCATTTTGGTGAAATTGACAATGGGCTGTTGTTTTGTGTTATAAATGCAATTGTCTCATGATAAATAAGAGTTGATTCAGCATTCATTAACAAGACAATGTTGTATTTTAGGGAAAAAGAAAAGAGTATTTTGTGAACCACGTGGCCGTGGTCTCATTCTTTTTTTTTTTATTTTTTTAAGACACAAATACTTGACAGTAAACTGTCTTTTTCAGTTCTGGAAACCTTGGCAAATCAACTTTAAAAACAACTTAATTTATGTAAAATATTTACCTCATAAAGGTGGGGTCTTTGGGGACAGACAGGCCTTGCAATGTCACATTCACAGCTACATGTTAAGAAAAAAAAACAAGTCCCCTCTCCTCACTGTCTGCCTGTGGCAGCAAAGAATTCTCCTGCATGTTCAGTTAGCTACTCTTATTGACTGATTTCAAACATGCCTACTTTTTCAAGGTGGGGTTTTTTTTTAGTGGAAAAAAAAATGGCATGTTTAGTTTTGGACTCTTTTAATTGAATGACATTGTGTAGCTGGGCTAGCTACTTGGTACCTATGGACTATTCCAGGTCCTACAGATAGACATTTTTCTCACTATACAGTAGGCATTATTAATATTTTAAAGACAAAGATAAGGAAAATAGTGTTTTGAGAACCAGAGGAAAAAGCATTCCGTATAAGTAGAGGGCTGATCACTTGAAAGCAGCTGTGCAGAAAGGGAGTTGGGGACCCTGGTGGAGAGCAGGCTCTGCACCCTTACAGCAGAGACAACCAACAGCATCCTGGACTGCTTTAGGCAGAGACTTAACAGCAGCTCAAGGGGGTTGATCCTTCCCCTCCACTCCATACTGTGAGTGGAGACACAGCTGCAGTGCTGGCTCCAGTTCTGGGCTTTCCAGTGTCATGAAGATACAGATGTACTGGAGCAAGTCCAGTACAGGGCCACAGCTATGACTGAAGCACTGGAGCATCTGTCATCGAAAGAAAGGCAGAGAGAGCTCGGGCTGTTCAACCTCGAGAAGAAAAGGTTTGGGGGAGGATCTTAACCATGTGTGTGAATATCTGATGGAGGTAGGGAGTGGAAAGAGCTAGATTTTTCCCAGTACTGCCCACTGAGAGGACAAGGGAAATAGGAAATCCAATCTGAATACCGGAAAACAACTTTTTTTTTTATTGTGAGGGTGATGGGTGGTGATTCCATCTTTCAGAACCTGGCTGAGCCCAGCCCTGGAGAACCTGCTGTAGCTGACCCTGCTCTGAGTACAAGAGTTTGGACTAGATGATCTCAAGGGGTCCCTTTCGATGTTAGCCATTCTGTGGTTTTGTGAAGTATGGCATGCAGATCCTTTAGATGATTTAGATATTTCTGTGCTATCACTATACACCACCTCAGAAGTGGAGACTGTTAAGTTACAAGAATTGTCTTCATTTACTGTTCTCCACTTTTGGAAGTTTATTTTTCAGCAACAAAAAGACTGCTGTGGAAAAAGCCCTTTTTTTCTTAATCCTGGCGCTATCACTGTTTCATGTGCTGTTGCTGAGACTGACTCTTAATACCAAAAATTAGTACCACGGATGGTGTCATCAGAGTTCACATTGCTACCCTACTACAAAAGGAAGATTGAAAAGCTAGAGGTAAAGTATAGGCATGCTATCCTGAAAAGCAAAAAAAGTGCTTGAAAGATGTTCTCAAAGGTGGGAATGTTGCATTCACAACTACTGTTACCCTATGTCTTTGGCAAGCAGCAGAGAAGACTGAAGGGAGATAGGGTTGTTGTGGTTTGTTTTAAAAAAATTAGTTAATACGGCTTTTTCTACTTTACTTGAACAGTGTCTGGGTGGAAAAAAAACGGAAAAGTTGTTTATATTCTCATTGGGGGGGGGGGGCGGAATTTCAGGAGCTACTCACTGCATCAGGTTTGCTCCCCTTCACTTAAACAGTTCAGATAACATTTGACTCTTTCCAATTGTTAAAAGTTAGTGTGGAAACCCATTGAGTTTACGTAGCTCCAGATTAAAATTTCAGGATCAAATAGCCTTAGAACCCTCTAACATATGGAACTTCTTAATCAATTTGCATTGAGAGAATATTAATTATAAAACAGCCATAGAAGCAATGTTTCCCTGTGAAGAAATTCCATTATATGATGATAACAATAAATTCTACACTATACCTTCTTCCCTTTTTTTTTTTTTCATTCCTCAAGTAAGGCCTCTTTCTTTCTGTGAAAGGAAATAAAATTCTAGAATAGTTCTGGTAAAATGGCAAGGAAAATACTTTAAGACCGAGGATACTGTTTAAAGAACTGTTCTTAAAAACTGACTACTGTGCCAGCAAGAAAGGGGCCAATCTTAAAAAAAAGTATTTCAGTATCAACTTTTCCTTAGAGGTATTAGTAAGGTGTCTTAGTGTAATAATCTATTTCAAAATAATTAGAAAAACCTCAAAAGTGTTTTCTTGCCTAGAAGAAGTTTTGTGGTTGGTAAATGAGGCATCATACAAATGGTTGTAATTTTAATGTTTCATTTTCAATTATTATTTTTTTTGCTTACAGAGGGCAAATAGTTTTCTAACCTTCAGCCCTGAAGAGAAGACATGGAAGAGAGATTACTGAAGATGAGATAGGCAATTTACCTTCCTATTATGCTAGAAGCTATGTACGTCTCAAGTAGGTAGTTGTGCCCTGTTTCCTCCTAGAGCATAGGGTGTATCATAGAATCATGGAATGGTTTAGGTTGGAAGGGACCATAAAGATCATCTCATTCCACCTCCCACTAGACCAGGCTGCTCAAAGCCCCATCCAGCCTGGCCTTGAACACCTCCAGGGATGGGGCATCCACAACTTCCCTGGGCAACCTGTTCCAGTGTCTTATAACCCTCACCATAAAGAATTTCTTCCCTATATCTAACCTAAATCTCCCCTTTTTCAGTTTAAAACCGTTACCCCGAGTCCTATCGCTACACTCCCTGATGAGTCCCCATATGAATGGAATCAGGGTCTCATATTGGGACACTTTTTTCTTACGAAGCCACAAAAGTTTTTGCCCAAAGTTTCCTTCTGGAGTCGGGCAAATAGTGGATTTACTAAATTGTTCAAAAACAGAGTTGTACCAAAGATCCAAATGAGTGAGAACAGCATTTTAAGTCATTTGATCAGTAACTCACCTAGTACCTCAAAGACATACAATGGCAGTGCAGGTCTTTCTCAAGCATCTTAAGCATTGCAGAGGTACTTGGTTAGGTAAGTCATCTTGTTTTAAAGATCATGCAATCTTAGGACACTTTAAATTTAAAAAGATTGTAAACCATCCTAAGGAGAATAAGTGAACTCAAAATCATCAGCATCTTTATCAAATTGAGTTGGAGGCATATGTCATTCATTGTGATTTTGCCCCTGTTGCGTGAAAAGGGGCCAAGCGGTTTTGGCAGAAGATAAACCCCTTTGCATTGTAACACTCCTCACCGAGGTGGGAGGCTAGGTGCAGCTAGGTGTAAATTCTGAGTGATGCCCAATTCAGCACTATCAGTCCAATCACGTTTAATGTGTATTGAACTATTACGATTTGGATGCACTAACAGTGGACTGCACCTTTGGTCTAGTCGTGCTCCTGAACTAGCACGGCCACTCTCGAGTCTTTGGTCGTGTTCAGTGAGAAACCAAAACAGCTAGCTACTTAAACAGTGCAGTTTATTTAAACAGCAGCTATATGGGGTCTTAGGATTGCCGCTGATAAATACACTGTCTGCAAAGCACGTGCAAATGAAGGTATTGTTAAGTATACAAAACGCGTGACCAAGTTATAAACAATACAGCCTGGCTATAAATGTAGGAGAGAGGTTCTCTAGAGACATTGCTGAGTTCCCTGAGGAAACACTCGGTATAGTCTAAGTCTTACCCAAAGGCATCCCTATGGGGGGGAAGAAAGGCTCAGCCCATCGGCTGGTCCCGGAAGTCAGCGATGGAGTTCTCCTGACTTGTTCGCGATGGTGTCTTCCCCAATATCCTCTGTCTCTCGAGCTACTTTTATACTATTTTTTTATCTTCAAAGTGGAGTTTGAGTGACTTTAGTCATTAATACATTTATTATGATTGGTGTACTCAAAGGAGGAGCGGTCGCACCTTGTGGGGCGGGTAGCCTCCGGGATGGGGGTGTGTTTTGGTACATTGTAATGAGCAAAGTTCGCACAAAGGACAGCATTTCATCAACATTTGACAAGAAGTTGGCTCAGGTAGTGGGTAGGCCACTTATCTGTTCCGTAGTAAGCAAGTAGGCAGCTTATGTGTTCTGTAGTACCATCTCGTTCCCATATCTGGTAGTCGTCACAAGGGAAGGCCACGGAACAATCATGTTCCATTCCGTCCCTCGTTTAGTTTCACAAACAACCTTGTACAGGGAACCGCAGATGTTGCATTCTTTGTGTGCCAGCTGCGGCTGTATTCTACCTCAGAAGCCTCTTGATTTTATGGCTTTCCTTAATGTGTGAACAATGCTGTACTTTTGTGTTCTTGGCCAATTTAGTAGTTATTCCACAGCCCCAAATCTTGATTAAAGTAAGTTTGCTAGGTGCATTTGGTAGATGCTGCACACTATTCAGAACTCGAACAGAACTGTGCTGGTCACTGGTTTGAAATGGCCTCCCCGAATGCTGCTATTTTGTTATGTTAATAGCTATGTTTTAATTTGTTAGAAGCACATTCACAAAAGATTTGGGTAATAAAACCTAAGTTCTGACAAGGAGCATTGGGGTTTTCAGACCTTTCTGCTACCCAACATGGCATATGATAGTGCTAAATGTACAGTTTATTTAGTGTTTGGACAATTCCTTTGTAGCATGCTGTACAGAGAAGGGCAAAGTATTGCATGGTTTACTTAGCAGAACTCTGTGTTGTAGTATCATTTATAGTGAGCAACAAGCTTGAATAAAAGCCACTACCTGTTGTGGCCACTCAAGCAGTGTAACACAGACGGTGTGCTTGGAGACAGATGAAGAAAACAGTCTTAAAGAAGTGTGTGATTTCCTGTTCTGCTGTAGTCGTATAACCCAGTGCGTTCTCAGTTTGCCCATCGTAGCAAGTGTGCAATAGAAAACCTGTCTATTCGTTCATTTATGATTCCTAAACAAAAAGAACTGGGGTAATTCTAAAAGTAAGGATGATACATAGGCTGAATTTTCTTGCAAAGGGGAGAGGATTCTGTTTTAAGGAAAAGTTGAGATTCACTTGTCAGTAGCTAGAGTTCTTCAGAGACATGAGATATTGTAAGGCATGATAAAACACCACTTTCTCCAAGCTCCAGGATTGGTGCATCCCTAAGAGCAAGAAATCCAGCAAGGGACGCAGGTTGAGCAGGGAGCTTCTGAAAAAGCTCAAGTAGAAGAAGGAAGTTTACAGTAAGTGGAAGAAGGGACTGACCACTTGGGAGGATTACAAGAGTGCTGCCAGAGCGTGCAGGCATGAAACGAGGAAAGCCAAGGCTGCCTTGGAGTTAGACCTGGCCAGGGATGTCAAGCTCAACAGGAGGGGCTTCTTCAAGTATACTGGAGGCAAAAGGAAATCTAGAGAAGTTGTGGGCCCACTATTGAATGAGACAGGAGCCATGGTGACAGAGGATGCAGAGAAGTCGGAGTTACTGAATGCCTTCTTTGCTTCGGTCTTTACTGCTTGGCCCAGCCCTCAGGGGTCCCATAATTTGGAGAAAGTAACAGGAGAAGAGGAAGACTTCCCCTTAACTGAGGAGAATCAAGTGAGAGATCAATTAGGTCAATTAGATATCCACAAGTCCATGGGTCCCAATGGGATGCACCCAAGAGTGCTGAGGGAGCTGGCAGAAGTCATTGCCAGGCCGCTCTTAATAATCTCCAGAGGTCCCTTCCAACCCTACGATTCTGTGATTCTGTGAAAACCATGAGGATTGACAAAGCTGAGTATGCAGTCCTGGTAGTACCTAGTACCTAGGAAGTACCAGGTAAAATTTGTTTACGTGGATGTTTGGGGAATACCTACTCTAAAAAACATATGAACAAGAGAGTTCATGTGTCAACAAAGCATTATGACTCATTCCTGATTATTGCTTCGTCAGTGTTCAAAAGCTCTTCCATGCCAAGTTGTCTCTTTCTCTTTGTGTGGTACGTGAGGACTTGGCCATCTATGAGAATGTATGTGTTTCATAGCAATTTTGTGGTTCTCTTATTTAATCTTTATCACTAGTTCTGAGTTGTAATTAGTACTGCATGACTTCAGTGAGCATAAGTAACCAGGAATCACTAAGGTACAGGTGTGTAAGGATTTGATTAATATTTTTAAATATACATACATACAAATATTTCATGTATCACTGTCAGTGCACAGAAGACTCTGATAGATATATAGTTGTTGTATAATTATGTAGTTTCATTGGAGTCAATCATGTGATCATTTATGATAGCAAAGGATTTGATTCTTATTCACAGTGAATGATTTAACTGGCTGCAGTGCTTTTCTCTGCTTACCGTTGAAGGTTCATAGGGTTTTTTTTTTTTTCCTGTTACATAGGTCTAATTAAAGAAGCAATTTGGTAATGATTATGGGAGCTGATCCACTCTGTTAGGCTTACATGAAACACAGAGACAACTGTTTCCACATCTAAATTTTATATTATTGCAGCTTTCTGCACTATGTAGACTTCCTGTGGAGCAATGGGATGTGGATGCACAATAAAGTTTTTACTTATGCAAGCATATAAATTTCTTATATGTCAGTTTTTCTGCAATAACCCTGTGACCTTACCTGCAATAAATGCAGGATTACTTATGCTTCTTTCTTTTAATTGCATCACCATTACACATGGGTCAGAACATGCAAACAAATTAGCAACTACTGCACAGAAAATGCTTTCCTTGCAGTAAATTCTCTTAAAAAGTGCCCTAGTGTGTCAGATAAATTGTTCATCTGTCTCAGGATTTTGTCTGCAATGGTGATAGTCAGGGTCAACAGTTCTGCCATCATCTCACCCATTTTACCCCTAGCAGATTTCACTCCATTTTTCTTTGTAAAGCAAGTGCTCCCCCTCCTTAATCATTTTACAAGTTACTCCTGAGGAGGTTCCAATTGGGCACAAGAGGAAGATGTTTCACAGTGAGAGCAATCAGCCGCTGGAATAATCTCCCCAGGGAAGCGGTGGGGTCCCCACCACTGGACACTTTTAAGATTCAGCTGGACAGGGTGCTGGGCCATCCAGTGCTGGACCGTGCTTTTGCCAAGAAAGATTGGACCAGATGATCCTTCAGGTCCCTTCCAACCTGGTGTTCTGTGATTTTAGTTGTCCTCTGCTGTGTCCTGTTTGAGAAGCAGTAATTAGACTGCACAAAGAAACTGCACTACTGAAAATATGTGCACATGCCTTCAAATAATCTGATAAAGAGAGAAGACACGAAGTTTATAAATACAGAATTTAGCACTTGTTCTACATTATGGATCAGTACTTCTGTAGACATATTTTTATTGAATTTTGGGACCGTTAGTGTAGAAAAAGAGATGACATTTTTGCAAAGTGGGTGCTGGTAACTGTTTCTGCAATAGAATAATTCAGAAAAAAGCATTGTTAGAAAGAAGTACGTCAAAAAAGGAAAACATTCTCTCCAAAGCACTTAGATTTTCTTAACGCAGTCAAAGCAGTAAAGCCATGTATCAACATATATTTTGAGGACTAATTTAAATACTCATCTTTGACTTATTCATAAAGTTAGCTGGTATGTACTATAATCCTTTGATGTGATATTTTGACAAAAGGTGTACATATACATTGATAATTCCTGTAGTGACCCTTTCTTTTAACTCCAGGAATTTTTCTAAGAAAAAAATAAAATTAAGTGCCTTGATACCTATATTAGTATTTTTTGGCTTAAACTTTACTATAACTGATAATTTCTTAAACTTTCTAAAATTTCTTAAAATTTCTTCAACGTTGCGTATATTGAACATCCAGGGTAATGACTTTTTGAAAACTGCAGCAGTAGAGAAACAACGAAATAAATAATCTCAGTCCTCAAAGGCTTTTGACCATTAAGTCGCGTGTTGTCAGAGTGCTTATTGTATTGATTGCTGCTGTAATGGTATTTGGATTAAAGTAATATGATCTGCCATGTAATTGCCACCTGCAAATATAGGAAGTCTTCCCTTGACTGTAGATCATCTCGTTCTTCAGCTCTCAGACATACACACGCCCACTTCTCACTGCAGAGCCCTACCAGCTCCCACTTTTTCACCCTTGCACTCTGTCTCGCTGTTCCCTGTGCTCGTCTCGGTGCTTCAGCAAGGCAGTACATCCTCCCAGAAACCCTCCAGCCTGCTGCCAGAAGTGGATGAGGCTCCGCTGGCTGCGTGCCGTGTCCTGCATCGAGGTGGCGCGGGGTGGGCCTCATCCAGGAAGGGACTTGTTGCAGCAAATGGCCAGCTATTCCTGCATTCATAAGGGGGGGATTTGTTGCCAAGGGAAAGGGTAGCCGGAAGGCTAGAGGAAACAGAACACTACAAAGGCACGTCTCAGCTCCCAAGTATTTCTCTTCCATCTTGTGATGGGAAAAGAAAATAACAGGAAAGAGAGGATGTGGAAAATGTAAAGTCCTACAGGGGAAAAGAAAAAAGGTTAAGGTTAGTGGGGGTGGGAGGAAACAGGCAATGGGGAGGCCCAAAGATGGGTCTGCAAATCAGATAAAAGGTTTGGTAGTGGAGGGCAAAAGAAGTAGAATGAGACAGAAAAAGGGGAGATGCTGGGAGTATGGAGCAAGTATGATGGAACTAGGCTAAATGAGAACATGGGAAAATACAAAGAAAAAGACAAAAGAAGCTAAGAGCTTTTGGCTTTATAAAATAACATATTTTTGACAGAAAAATGTAACTAAGCCAAATGGGAGTGTAGAAATTAATAGATGGAGAAGTGCCAAAGATAATGGAAAACAGAGGGGAAGAAGGAAAATGGGAAAGTAAAGGAAGCGTAAAGGAGAGGAGGGGGGGAAACACCCTACAAATCTCCTTATTTTTTCCAGTTCCTGTGTTTTGTCATATGTCCTTGGGGAATCAGTTTATTCTGATAAAAGAATTTAACTGTAATGATGGCACATCCTCTACTTTTTTTCATTGATACTGTTACTGTACTAATGCTAGACCAGTGGTCTCCAAATCTTTTTGATCATGCACCTCTTAGCAGTAAAACATTTTTGAGTATGCACCACTGATAGATGTTTATTTATTTATTATAAATTATATACATGTACT
>VXBH01002956.1:113301-127491 GCA_013400035.1 Rynchops niger | reverse complement strand
ATTTTATTTATTAATGGTAAAAAACATATATTCCTACATCCCAGTGGATTTTCTTCCATGCACCCAGCGTGTGTACTCCCCTGCCCTCCCCACTCTTTGGAGACCACCGGGCTAGACCCTAATGCAATGTCTAAAGCTTCGTGATGAGCTCTCTCCAAAGCTATTGCTGACATTTCTGATGGCCCTGGTGATATCACAAGGTGCAGAGCAGTCTCGGCTCTTCGTGGCGGTGGAATCTGAGTGTTTCCAGTACTGCGCAGGAACAGATCCTGATATAGCTACTTAGGACAGTCAAAATCAAATATATGATTGTTCAGTCTGACCACACTTTAACTTTCTAGGTTCTTGTCATCTTATTTTTACCAGCTACAAGGACAAAATTTACAGTTTTCAAAAAATATGCACGTTTTATTGAAGGCAGTGGCCATGACTTTGTAAGTTTCTAGTCCTGCTTAAAGACATTGAGACTTTCATTCTGTTTAGTCTTTTACATTTTTCTAAGATTCTTCACGAGGTAGGATAAATAAATTAAAGCGAGTTGTGCAAGTCCTTTGAATTAGACCTGCAATCATGCTTTCAGTTGCACTAATAAGATTAGACTAACTGCTTCAGGGATAACTTTATTTACATGTCTTGGCTTTTAATTTTCAAATGTATGTAATATAACACATTAATGTGACATTCCAAACTTAAGTAATAAATCATACTGGGCTTTCTTGAGAAAGGTAAGTCTGCAAACACCTGCCATCGTTTTGTCATCTTCCCATGTGCTTTCCTGTGGAAATTCATATAACAAAGGTTATGGGAAAGTAATAGCTGTAAGAAGATAAGAATAGACTTCTATTTAAAGAATATTTCTTTACTTCTGTTTAACAACATTTACATTTAATGTTTATAAAATTCATCTCCTTATGCCTAGAAGCAGCAATTTCAAGCAATAACAAAAGGCAAATGTTGACAGTGAAACAAAAGTATGCAATGGATTATTTAAAAGTATTTTTAGATTAGATTAGAACGGAAAGCTTTCTAACTTTCTTTATGCCCTCTGCTGACATATATCGGAATTACCAGGCTTTAATATATTTAACGTTCTAGGGTTTCTTTTAAAAATGAAGTATTTTTAGCAAAGAAAGAATCTTTGTTACAGGCAGATGAGTTGATACAGTCTTCAGTTCAATGGAAAGGCTCTGGGTTTGAGTGCCGTAGGAATGTAGGAATTGAGGCCAGTATGAAAACTGGGAAATTATATTATCCTCTTCGGATGAATTTATACTTAGGTTTCAAATATGTACTTGCAGCTTAGTGGTTTTTTCTGACTTCCTTGTCAGAAGGAAATTTTCTTGAAAGAGTCCATCAATGCTATTGACTGTCCTTGTTAGTCACTTAAGCACCAGAACAGGTAGATCCCAAAAAGATGTGTTTAATCTTCCTGGGCTTGACCTTTCTGCTGAGAGCATCAAATAAGACAGTAGTTGTTACGAAACAGCATAGAATTGGGCTGAGATTGCTTGTCTTCCGTATGCTTCCCCATGGTGGCATCAGGCAATTCCTCTACATTTTGGTTTTAACTCACTTTATAAACACAAATTCTTCATTCTTTTCATCTGCTGAAGTACTGGTTGAAGTTGACTCAAAGATAAAAGGGTCTGTATCCTGTTAGCTGTCTGCTACCCTTTAAGTAGTGTTTAATGACTGTACTGTTTGTGAGACGATATTAGCAGAATGATAGGAAGACAATGCTGCATTGTGAAATAGAATGATATTATCAATGAGATAATTAAAAAAAAAAAAAACCAACCAAAGTTTCCTATAAAGCTGTGTGTAGGTAATGTGTCTGGAATTTAGTTCCAAACAGAATGCGTTCTGAGAACTTTTATAAGTGATCTGTTTCCCTGAGGATGTTTATGAGTCCTTTCAACAAGGAGGAACCAGTGAACTCAAGCCCAGCCCAATCCGGTATATTAAAAACACATGTTGGATCACAAAGAGTCCTGAGCTTATCCCTGAATTTAACCCAAGCCTTGTCCTTTTAATTTACATCCTGCATTTTGAACCTGTAAAGGACATAGAAGTTATATTGCCAAACTCTAGCTTCAAAATGGAAGCTAAAAATACTTCATTTTTAAAAGAAAGCTTAGATTCTGATGAAACCATAACATTCTAGAGAGAATAGAGAGTCCAGAGACTGTAAGGTAAATATTTAATCAAACTTGAAGCTAAAGAAAAAAGGCAGGGGAGCTAACAACACCAAAGGTGCTTGAGTTTGTATTTTTCCTTATATGCTGCTACTTACAGGACCAGTTCTGAGATTATGCATGCTGGGATTTGAGGGGTCATGGACAGGTGCCTGAGGTCCTAACTGATGGGTACCTTGGGGTATGTGACAAGGATGATCACAGCTTGGTCTCTGTAATTCCATGATGTCTTTGAGTTTAGGCCATTTGTAATCCAGAGGAGATTTGGTGCTGCAACTGGAACATTAAATATGTTGCTATGTGTCAACGAGACATCAAATGTAGTGTTCTCGTGCTTTAGCTTCGACTGGTCCACAGTGAGATGCAGCTCTTCCGTTGCTAACATCAGCTGAATGTTTAGAAGAACCTTAAGACATGAGGAACTTTGTCCTAAACTTTTGTTCCTTCCAGTTCCTGTGCAAAGCCATCATCTTTTCGAGGGCTGTCTCAGTCCTTGGCCCAGCTCAAGTCCAAGGAAAACAATGGCCTTCACCTGACAGTTCTGTTCAGATATTAAATACTTCTCTAACTTAAGTTCTAGCTCAAGAGTAGTCCAAAAAACAGGCCTCCTGTGAAATTTCAGGTGTCATCAACCACATATGAAAAATTCAGCGTTTTATTGACAAAGTAAGAAAGAGAAAGCTTGTAGCTGTCTGCCTTCCTCATTGAGGAATCATTTGAAAATTTCACCAGTGAAAGGGACATCATGTGTACCAGGATGGAAGTGAAAATTTTTAAAGGGAGGAAGAAACCTCATATTCCAGACAAGCAATTCCAGATAGCAACTATCATTTCCACTCCAGGTTTGTACTGGAATATGGCACTAACTAAGAGTGATGGGAAGTTATCAGCAATACTTTTTTTTTTTTTCCCAATCATTAGTATAGTAATTACTAATATTTACCTTTAAAGTGTGATTAGTGAGCTTCAGGATTAGCACCCATGAGACATACAGGAGCCATGCATATCTCATGCCTTTTGTTGTACCAGTCAGTAATCTCTGTCATTAAGTAGATATGCTGTCCATATTTTGAAACTTAATTGTAGAGCTGCAGGCTTTCCAAGGCAGATATTAAGACTGCCTGAATTTACTTGTATAGCATCTCACAAGAAACTTAAAGACACTCCATTTTAAATACATTGAATAAAACAGGATCCCTTTTTCTGGGGGACAAGAGAGGAGCAGTAAACCAAAGCTTAAACTCTGGAGACCAAATAAAGCCACACATTTCCAAAAAAGAGGTAACTACTAGCAAATAATCCTTTAGACTTGTACCTAGCAACATGTCACTGAGTATTTGCTATACAGGGCAGATGGATCAGGTAGTACAGCTTCAAATTTAATATTCTATGAGATCTGAAATAACAGTATGCAAACACATTTGTGTCCATTATCTCATTTTAATTCATTATCACTACATGAAGTCAACGTTTTGCATCGAGGAGGATGTTTTAAAAGTGAAAGTGATTTCTATACTGTCTGGCTTTCAGAAAGTTTATGATTTATTGTCACATTTCTCTGATTCTAAAAAAGTGTTTTCTTGTGGTTACTTGTGACAGACAATACAAATTTTGAGGCTGACTAGAGGTAAGCTGTTATCAAAAATGGAAAATAAACAGGGAAAAACCTTTAAAAAATTATTTCAATTAAAATGACAGGCCACAAAGATGAAGATGCTGTATTATTGCCCTTGGCTGGCTACCAGCTGCCCACCCAGCCACTCTGTCACTCCCCCTTCTTAACAGGAGGGGGGAGAAAATACAACAAAGGCCTCATGGGTCGAGATAAGGACGGGGAGATCACTCAGCAGATACCTTCACAGTCAAAACAGACTCAGCTTGGGGAAATGTCCTGATTTGAGTGACACAGGACTAAATTCTAATGCTTGGGAAAACTGCACTTTTAAAAGACCCCAGTGTCTGATTTTGTGAAAATACTTACTTTATAGCCAGCTATGCTATGTGGGTTTCAAGGTCTTGGTGTTTTCGAGGAANAGAATAATTGTCTAAACAACAATAAACTGTTGTGTGTTTCTCAAACCATAACAGGAAATCAATTTGATTTATTACCAATCCAGTCAGAGTAGGATAATGAGAAATAAAACGAAATCTTAAACAACCTTCCCTTCACCCCTCCCTCTTCAGGGCTCAAGTCTTTTCTCTACCTCCTCCCTACCAGCGGCACAGGGACTGGGGAATGGGGGTTGTGATCTGCTGATCACATGTTGTCTCTGCCACTCCTTTCTTCTCACGGGGAGGACTCCTCACACTCTTACAAAAACACCACAGCGTCACAAGTTCTGCCAGAAAATCTACTCCAGCGTGGGCTTCTCTCCCCATGGGTCCACAGGTCCTGCCAGGAGCCTTCTCCACTATGGGCTCTCCAGGGGATCACAGCTTCTTTCAGCAGACATCCACTTGCTCCAGCAGGGGGTCGTCCTGCTGCAGGTGGATATCTGCTCCAGTGTGGACCTCCATGGGCTGCAGGGAGACAGCCTGCCTTACCATGGTCTTCACCATGGGCTGCAGGGGAACCTCTGCGCCGGTGCCTGGAAAACCTCCTCTTCCTCCTTCCCCACTGACCTCCATGTCTGCAGAGTCGTTTTTCTTACATATTCTCACTCCTCTCCCCCAGATGCTGTTGTACAGCAGTTTTTTCCCCTTCTTAAATACGTTATCACAGAGGAGCTACCACCATCGCTGATGGGCTCAGCTTCAGCCAGCTGGCATTGGCTCTATCGGACATGGGGGAAGCTTCTGACCTCTTCTCACAGAAGCCTCCCCTGTAGTCTCCCTGCTACCAAAACCTTTCCATGTAAACCCAATACAATAATTTACATGTAGGATTTGGTTTTTGTCTCCTGAAAGGTGTATGAGTTGAAACAGTAATGTCAAAAGTGTTAGACATTAGATAACGGAAATTAATTAAAATAACAAATGTCCTGATAATCTGTATAACTGTGTAATAAACAATCCTTTGTCTATAGCAAGGGATTTGACCTAAAGGCATCCATAGCTTTGTGAAACAGTAGTATCCCACTCTTTGCCTTTTTGGTTAGCAGGACTGTGAATGTTCCAATTGCTAAGTGCTTTGAGGAGAGGGCACAAATTTTCCCAGTCTTAGACAGCTTCTTGTTGTGACCGGTCCTGTTCAAGAACAGCTCCTTTTCTGGAAGCATAACTCTCTCTCATCATACGCATTTAAATTTGTTTACCAAGTTCAGCTCTTGCCTCCTTTGTTCTTAATTTCTTAGGATTAGAGCGTGAATCTTACTCATATACAGGTGGAGTTTTACTCCAAAGCCTGCATGAAGCTCATCCCTGCAGCAGAGGCCAATAAGAAGCTGCTGCATTGTTTAGGCCTTACCTGAGTTTTAATCTGAACCCATGGAAAGGTCTAATCATTGTATTAGCTCAGCACCATTGGTGGTTCCTTATGCTTGTAAATGATGTGAATATGGTGGTATGAAACACCATTGTTCATGGAAAAAGTTGGCTAAATGAGTCTTGTTAGACAGGCTGTGTGATACGTAAAGCCTGCAGCACCTTCTCTGTTCAACGCCTCTTCCTGTGCAGTCATTACCTCTGATTCTCTAAAGGCCTGGTTGTGTGGGGTTTTTTGTAGCATTGTTTTTCCCAGGACTTGGCTTCAGTTACAGCTAAGTTTCTTGTTCATCTCCATGAAGTCTGTGCTCTCTCTAATTTGGACTTGGAGAAAATTGCTTTGACAGATATTACGCTATCTGTATGCTCAGCTTGAAGTTTCAGCTGAGAAATCATTGTCTAAGAAATCTTTGCTGTATGAGTTTTGGATGCATTACGTACAAACATGAAGTATGTTCCCAGCTGTAGTCTTTTTTTTTTTTTTTTTTTTTTTTTTTGTCTTTTGTCCTCTTGCTCCATGCAGCTTGCTTCATGGAATTTTGTGGAGGTAGGACTTAACTATAAATTGTTGGTGGCAGTCCAACATGTACATCTGTCTTGCTTAGCAAATGTGCTTCTACTGCAATAAAGTAGGCAATAGGGGAAGGGAGTGGAACCAAAAAGCAAGAGAGAAACAATAGATTGGTAGCAAGAGAACCTAAAGAAAAATTAAGGGGTCAGCAGAAAAGAACTTTCCTGATCTAATGGTATCTAACCTTAAGTGTATAAAGAATGGCAAGCTTGCACTGAGAACTCTGTCTTGCCTTATGCATGTTATATACTTTATTAGGTATTTTTTCCTGTTTTTTCCCCCTCATTATGCATTGTTTAAATTTGTTAAATTGTTAAACTCATTGTTTATCTAAAATTAAATTACAGTGAGTGTATGAGGAGACAACAGGGAAGTGATGTTCTGTTTTCCTAAAAGAGCTGGTGTGTTGCAAAGGTTATCATTTTTGCATTGTTCCTATTTTGTAACCGACACAGAATAGGAAATGCAATTAATCTGAAGGGCAGTTCCTTCTTAAAAACTCACTGATCTGTTCATGGTAGCATATGGTACTTAGAAGTTGTTAGGAAATCTTAAGTAAAGTTTATGTACACAATTACGGGCTCTTCTAAACAGCTACTGTTCAGAAATAAGGTCTTGGCATTACAATGAATACTACTAAGCAAACATCAGCTCAATATTCAGTGGTGACAACAATAACAAAGCAACAAGACCTTAGAGATGATGTGGGGAGAGAAGAGAATAAAAGAGAGCAGATTTTTTAATCCAAGGTGCCCATATTCTAGAGCCTGCTGCAATTCTTGTTCCGTCATCTTTAAAAAAGGTGCAGCAAAATTGGCAAAAGAACAATAAGGATGGCAAGATATGAAACAGCTTCCAGGTAAGGGACAAAGGAATATATATTTTTAATATCTATTTTATAGATTGGAAAAGAGATAAGTATGGGAGGGTGTGATGGAATGGCATTGGCATGGAGAAGGTGCATAAGAAACCTCTGTTTCTTTCAACATAAGAACTACGGGATATCATATGAAACGAGTGAGTGAAAGCTCCAAACCCAACAAAAAGAGGTATTTCTTCTTACAAGAAGCAATTATGCTGCAGAACTCCTTGTCATAGGATGTCATGGGTGCTACAAACTTATGTGAGTTCAGAAAACAACAAATTATTTTGGCAGAGGCTGGTAAAAAGAATTATATCAATGATGACACAGCTGCAGATCATTGGAAGATAAGGAAGTAGTACACCAAGTGTTGATGTGTGTTTACTGCTATTTTTTTATATATACTCTTGCCATCTCTTGTCATCAGCTACTGCTGGAAACAGACTACTTTGCTAGATGAACCTCTGCTCTGGTATAGGGAGTCTGATTTTAATATCGCTTTATGCTTTTTAAAAGAAACGAACCTGTGAAGCCAGTAATGGTGATTGTGCTTTTACCCGAAGCTCTTGTTTGAGGAGCTGACTTTGAAAAAGTGGCATGATTTTTAGGGTTACTGAATATCTCAACCCGAACTTCCAGTTGTTTAGGGTGATACATGTTCTGCAGCGCTGCAAATGCACCTCATTTGCATTGAATCAAAGGATTAACTTCTGATGGGCAAACAACTACTTCATGTTTTTACATTTGGCTGTCATTCATACGAGATGCTTCAATTCCTGTTTTTTGTGAAAAACAAAAGGTCAGGATGATATCCTATGCAGGGAACCCAACAGATAACTTTTCCTGTAACAGTGATTAGCCTTTGTATTTGTTCTTTCCCAAAAGGAAAAAGGTTCAGTCAGCCATTTGGTGACACACTGTGTTGACAGAAAACTGAAAATTTACTGGAAACAAACGCCTTCAGTTTTACATACACATATGATTGCTTTGATACAAAACAAGGTAAGCCACATAACAGCCTTATTCTACAATATTACTTAAACATGTGTCAAATGTGTTTTCACTGAACTTTAGATTAATTTTTATAAAAGAGTATAATTTTGAGGACTATGGTCTGAATGTGTATCAGAGTTGAGAGCCCAAAGCTTTGTACAAGGATTTGCACTAGCAAACCATCTTGTGCAAGAAATGAAAGTTCTGTTTCAAACTTGGATTGGATGGATTTAATTCACAGAAATGAACGTTACCTTGGAGTCCTAAGATTGCAATTTACCTGTTACATTTTCAAAGACACCAAAAGCATTCCTACCTGCATAAGTTTCCTCTTGGAGGAAGTGAGTTACCAGCAAACACAGGTTTTCAGCACTTTGCACGTCCGTTTTTGGCAACAATCTAGAAGCATTATAGCTTTGTTCTTTTTCCACGGGTATTTATTAATGCTTTTTAATTATGCAATATTCCATTTCTACTTGTGAAAATATTTATATTGCCTCTTCAATCAAATGTGTAATAAATAAACATAAATCGAAGCACTTAAAATGCATTTCTGTACAGTGGAAACCAGACTCTCTGTCATTCTCCAAGATTAAAGCAACACAATATTGTCATGTATCTGGTTTACTTGTATATATCTGCTAATGAGGATGCAGAGCAGAAATCTGTGGTTTACTTCTTGTAAATTTCACAGAATCTTAACCTAAATCATTCTCTTTTAAGAAAAAAATTAGGAGCAAAAAATTCAGGACATAATTTTATTGCATAAAAATATCGTGTGCATAATTGTAAAGCGATTACACCAACCACACGAGATGAAACACAAATGATCATTGATATTGCAAATAGATTCAACTAAAGTCTGGCAAGCAACTTGTAGGAAATTCTGTATTTAACAACAATTTTCAGTCTACCTTATGGATTGTGGAATGTCTTATAATCTGTTGAATATCAAAAAATTTCTGACAGATGTGTAAAGGTCTGTAGACCGTGGCTTTTGACTTACAAGCACATCACTCCAAACTCAGCTCTCATGGGACTGACTAGCCTAACAGTTTATGTGGTTACATATTGTTTATGTTTCCGGACCAAACAAGCAAACAGGACCAATAGTCCTTATGGTTTGGTTTCTGGCAACTCATTTAGCAATAAGTTTCCATCACTATTGCCATTAAATGCAAGCCAAATTTACTATTACACTTTGCTAGTAAAATTGGCATAAATGTCAACCCAATTAACATTAAAACAAATACTGAAGTGACTTGAAAGGTGGACACCTTTCAAGGGAAGCCTTCCCAAAGAAAAAGTTTTTAAATACAGAAGACAATCACGTATTTATAATAACATTGAACTAAAATGTAAACACAATGACAAAATATTATCCGTGTTTCTTAATGTGACTGGATGGATTGGTTTGGTAGGGAATTGTGACTTTTATTCAGATGATATTAAAAATTAATGAAATATGATTTAATTGCATTTTTTCTCATCAAACTGCATTTTAGGAGAAGTATAAAAGGCAAAATAAAATTTCCTTGTACCCATATTTGCATTATGGGGTTGTTTTTCTTTTTTTTTTCTTTGTCTCAGTTATCTGCTCCTCTTCGTGTTTTCCATCTATATACATCTGTTTCCACACAGTTACCCCATTCACATTTGCTCTTTGTATTTATTTTCAAATATTCTTTTAAAAACCCAATTTATGAGTCCTCCTTTCAACCTTCAGTGCGGCCTACACTCCCTTCATTAACAGGAACTTTGAAATTATTTTGCTGTTTCGCTGGTTACAGAGGAGAAAATCTAAAAGACACTAGAAATTTATCTGGTTTTGTTGTTGAGTTTCAACGGTTTGTCATATGACCCAGAATCTCGAAATTCTGACATGTTTCTCAGCTGTTGAATTTTTGGTAACAGCCAAAGTAAGGGGGAAGAACAAAGGGTAGGATTTAGGCAGAACTCAGTACTGAGTCATTAGGTGAAGCTTTAGGGAAGCTGGTGAAACCCTTTAAGCACCCAGAGCAGATACCGTGGCCTTGAGGCCAGGTGTCTCCTGAGAGCATCACTGCTGTGGGGGTAGTCATTGTCAGTGATTTAAAAGACTTTTTGTGTAAGATAGGTCAGGACTGAACCCAGACGTACAAACTCCGGAGTGAATGCATTTGCCACATAACATAGGTTTTTGGTTTTTGCTTTTAATGATGTTATTAAATTCAGCAATAATAAATGAATTCTCCAATAACTTTCTTCACACTTTTTCATAGACCTGCAAAAAGCAAATGAGTTGTATACAGGTCTGTTTTGATAAGCATAAAGAAACAGGCATGATCCTTCCCTAAAACTGTTCCCTACTGAAACCCAGTTACGAATTACCTCTACGTTCCCACAACATGCATTTTAAACTCGTCTTCTCCCTTAAACTGTTGTTATNAAAAGTTGGCTCCCTTCTCGCTTATTTTGGAATCATCAGACCATAGCGACTGCATTGATGACCTCTTCCAAGTCTATCTTCTGCTATTTTTAAGGTTTGGGTGGTACACCTGGCCAAGGTTTCGCCTNGTTGTTTTTCTTTTTTTTTTCTTTGTCTCAGTTATCTGCTCCTCTTCGTGTTTTCCATCTATATACATCTGTTTCCACACAGTTACCCCATTCACATTTGCTCTTTGTATTTATTTTCAAATATTCTTTTAAAAACCCAATTTATGAGTCCTCCTTTCAACCTTCAGTGCGGCCTACACTCCCTTCATTAACAGGAACTTTGAAATTATTTTGCTGTTTCGCTGGTTACAGAGGAGAAAATCTAAAAGACACTAGAAATTTATCTGGTTTTGTTGTTGAGTTTCAACGGTTTGTCATATGACCCAGAATCTCGAAATTCTGACATGTTTCTCAGCTGTTGAATTTTTGGTAACAGCCAAAGTAAGGGGGAAGAACAAAGGGTAGGATTTAGGCAGAACTCAGTACTGAGTCATTAGGTGAAGCTTTAGGGAAGCTGGTGAAACCCTTTAAGCACCCAGAGCAGATACCGTGGCCTTGAGGCCAGGTGTCTCCTGAGAGCATCACTGCTGTGGGGGTAGTCATTGTCAGTGATTTAAAAGACTTTTTGTGTAAGATAGGTCAGGACTGAACCCAGACGTACAAACTCCGGAGTGAATGCATTTGCCACATAACATAGGTTTTTGGTTTTTGCTTTTAATGATGTTATTAAATTCAGCAATAATAAATGAATTCTCCAATAACTTTCTTCACACTTTTTCATAGACCTGCAAAAAGCAAATGAGTTGTATACAGGTCTGTTTTGATAAGCATAAAGAAACAGGCATGATCCTTCCCTAAAACTGTTCCCTACTGAAACCCAGTTACGAATTACCTCTACGTTCCCACAACATGCATTTTAAACTCGTCTTCTCCCTTAAACTGTTGTTATATTTTGTTCAGTGCTGGTAACTTTGGTTGAAGCACAGTATGTCAAAGTAGGAATAGGCTCTTACCAAGAGCAAACCTCCCCTCAACCTAGGCAGACTTCGTATTATTTCAAGAACTTAACTTCTTTTTGGCCACCCGATGTGTTGGACTCCCAGAGAGGTAGTTAAAAATCCATGTGTTTAGTATGATAATTTAAAACACAGCTACTATATGGAAAAGGTATTACCACAGAGTACCTGGGACATGTGCCAGAAAGGCTTAAATAAGGGAAGAAATATGTGTGTTTGCTCTCTTATCTCAATAGACCAACAGTAAAATTTTCTATATTGCAAGGATCTGGATATGAATTCAGAGAATAGGACATAATTTTAACTAGCAATTGGATATACTTACCACTGTCCCGTGTCCGTGTCCCCCCCCCCCGTCCCCNNNTTACACCCAAAGCTGTATGACAAAAGAAGTCATACCAGGTGGAGTTGTAATGCTTCAGTGTGCCATCTGGGTTTGATACACAGATTTCAAATGCTCAGGTAATCTTACAGTCCAATCTTTCACATACTTAGAGGGCTTAGGGATTGATTTATTCAAATGTGTTCATTACTTCAAAAAATTATAGCTGTTGGGTGATAATTCCATTCTATAAGAGATCTAGTGTTTTTACAGCTGACAGGTGCTTGTGATTTACCTGACAAGTATGTTTTGCGTGTTTTGTCTAAAATACACAAGCACCCACACACATACATATATAATTCAATATATTTAGTTTCAGACTACTTAAACTATGTAAAAGTGTCTGCCCTTTATGCCCCCATATTGTAGCACTAGCAAACGTCTACCCAGCTATCATGGAAATGAGCGCTTACAACTGGGAATGTTGATCACCAGCCTGTGTTTCTTCATTCTGCATACATGTATATAAAAAGTAAATACTTTCTGTTGCTGGACTCCCCCCTTTCCAGTGGATAAGGATTGTTTTGTGTTGATGAAAAACAAAAGTGTTTGAAGAATAACACGTTTGAAGAGGTTATTTCTATTATTTAATGAGAACAGAAAACATATCCATCTGGCAAAATCAGCTTTCCAGGATATTTTTTGTGGAAGTACTGGATTAAGTGAAAATAATTTTTCAAAGGAGAGGAAAGACTTAACCCTAAATAATTTATGGAATACAGGGATTTGCACAAATTAAATGGCATGAACATTTTCTTAAAATTGGCCTTCCTGAGGAGTAACTAATCATTATTTTTTATACAGTGTTATATGACAAAGGATAATTTAGAGTGTTTGGATATTAAAAAAACAACTTTCAGAAGGTCAGACGTACTAAAAGCAGTGCATGCAGTAAAAACACTACATCTACTACTTATTTGCTCCAGTTTCACTGTACATGAACACGATTTGCCCAATTAGAAAACCAAATTAATAACTGGACATGTGCGTTTAATGGACGAACATAATACTACATGTGTACAATGGATGCCCAGTGCCATACTGATTTTTTTTTTTTTTTAACTGGGCATTTTTTTCAGCTGAAATAGTTGAATTTCACATTGAACCAAGATTTCAGCTGAAGTCATTGGCAAATGTAAATACACAGTTTACATGTGCATTTGTCGAAATAAGGCAAAAATTTACAACCACACGTGTTAGAAGGATTGTGCTCCTGGGCATTTAAAAAAAAAAAAAAAAAGCTAAACAAGAAGGAATAGAAACGCAGAGACATGATCAAAGTGAAGAAGAAACTGCCTTATTTATGCACCTACGGGCTTCCTTCTCTGTGATGTAGTGAGAAGGGCAAGTTACGAGCTGTCCCAACCCCTTTTGTGTCTGTACAAGCAAATCCCTGTCTCGAGTGAAGTATTACTCTAAATCTCTGTCCTGAAAGCTATGGCCTGAAGCTCAAGCTGTGCAGCGGAGCTGCAGTCACAGACACCGCTTGAGTTAGTGCAGCTGCTCAGTCCATCACGGTCCTTGCATTCGGCAACTGCTGTTTTGCGGTGGGGTGGTTTAGAGTTGTATTATCCGGAATGCTGCAGTCCTCGCGAAATAAGGCAAGTGAAGGATCCTAGTATAATGTCTAAAATCTCAAACCAGTTGCAGTTGATTTGCAGTTTATTGTTTAGTCACTAGATGTCTCCATATGCTGTAAGCAAACACAGGCTATGCTTGCTGGTAAACAAAGAAGAAATCGCTAGAACTAAAGTTACGTGGAGCAGCCTTTATAGGAATATAAATGAGTTATCACTTCGTTTCCAGCTGTCTGCAATTTTCCCAAGGAAATAAGTTGGAAAGCGCTGGCTGTATTTCCCGAACCATTTCATTGAAAGTCCCTCAAACCTGATCAGGGCGCCNNGGCTCCTCCCCCCCCCCCCCCCCTTTTTTTTTTTTGTAATGAGTTGGGCCCAACCTCGGTGCTCTGGAAACGGTGGGAGGTCCCAAACTTAAGAGAAGCCCGTTGTCAGATCTACATCAAAGCTGGCAGCCTGGGAGGCTGAGGTGCCGTGGAGCTCTGGGTCCCCAGCAAAGGTAAGTCCTGGAGCTTCACAGTCCCTATGAGTTTCTAAACCAGCTTGATGTTCTTTGCTGTGGAACAGCTGCAGGTACTGGTTCCTTGAAATTCAGAACATTAGGGGGTTCTGTTTGATTTTACTCCAAATCAGACTTTAAAAAAAAAATAAAAATTAAAAAATTCCCAGAAAGTGGAATCAGGATTTTCCAGCCAG
>VXBH01002956.1:97396-111752 GCA_013400035.1 Rynchops niger | reverse complement strand
ACAGAAGAAGATTTGTAGCAGCTCATCTGCATTACTGATGAGAAGTGGCCCATGGGTAGCAGTAGGGAGGAGGGGTGGTTCATCTTTGTTCTTCGGAGCCCCGGAGGTGCTTTGTCTACATGGATGCTGCGCACTGCCTGCGGGAATGTGAAATCTTCTGCCAGATCAAGTTTTTTGGGCCTGCTCCTCTTGCTCACTGCCTATTAATACAGCATCCAGCAGCGTGTATGCCAGGGGCTCAAGCTAGGTAAAGTGTCCAGAAGAATAACAGTTTTATGTAAAGCATAAGTAATGCCCCTAGCTATGAAGGGATTCAGGAAGAAAAAGAAGAAAAAGGGGCGGGGGGGGCGGGGGGTGGGCTGGAAGACAAGAGGACTGCTGTGAGGTCCTTGCTAAAGTGAGATTGCAGAAGCGTCTCCTGAAATTTAGCATCTGATCTGAACAGCAGGTGTGGCGTGTGCTGTTTTGTGATGTGGATAGGTATTTTCTCAGTGGCAGACTGTAGGGTTTTTTAATTGGTAACATTAACACTTAAGCCCCAGAATATTTTGTGGGGAAAGTGGTGGTGAGGGTTGGCTGGAAGCTTCTAAGCTTCCTATCAGACCTGTTGCTAATCGGTGGAGATACTAAGTAGTAGAGGGTGTGGGAGAAATGTGGTTTTCAGCAGGCCCTGTAAAATCCACTAAAGGTGTCCCAGCCGTAGCTGGTCCCATGACTAGAAGAGTTACCATTTGGTGGCACAGTTCACATTTCTTGCAAGTTGACAAACCAGGGGATGGGGCAGGGGAACAAAAAGGTTGTTTTTCCTGTATGGCGTGAATATAAAAGCAGGTACAGCACAAGGAGATATACTGATCCTAGAAGCTTGAAGAACAAATTGTGGAATTTCCCATTATTTCACAGTTTATTTAGTTTTTAAATCTCAGTTGATATAGCTTGTACCTGAAAGGAGATAGGAGGCTTTATTTCCTTGAGTAATGATAGGGTGCAGTGAGACAGGTGCTTTTCAGTCTGATTTTAAGTACTTGAAAGCAACATTCTTATCACCAAAGATGCAAATAGATGCCAGCATACCTTGGACAATCTGGACTAGAAACTGTTCTTTAGTTGCAGATAACTCATTAATTTGCTTTTCATGCCAAGCACGGTCAGTAGCTTCCTTTGTCTTGTGTCCCACACAATGCAGAAAAATCTTTAATAAACAGTTTTAGCATACTGTTTTTGTGCATTTTGAAGTCAGTCAGTTCAGCTTCTTGGCATAGAAATCCTGTTTGCAGAAAATGAGCAGTGTTCTGCCTGTAGTTGTTTTTCCCCCACCTGAGGGAAGAAAGATGGGTATTGGAAATCTCAAGGGTGTTATTCAGCGACTCAGTTATATTTATCTTAACCTGTGTGAGGTAGCCCTTTGCTTCTTTACCCCCGGGAAGGTGCTGACCACCCTCTTATGCTGGGATCAAAGCTCCACCTCCTCTTTGTTCTGCTTTGCCCAGGGGGGGAGCAGGGGAGGAGGGGGCGAACCTGTTCCCGCGTTTGCTGGGGGCTGATGCNCCCCATCTTTCCTGTAGCCCCCCTATTATCATCTAGTAAATATCACTTTCTGTATTTTAAAGAATTATGTGGTAGGAGTATAGTCCAAAGTGCATGGGTAAAGTTCATTCTTTGCATTAGCAAGGGAGTTGTATAAAATCAGCTAAAGTATACGTCAAAACATGATTAAAATCTGTATTGTAAATTACAGTTTCTTTGGAATTAAATCATTATTAAATTTGTTTCATTCTCAGTTTATTTTTACTAAAAAGGATTTCACTACTGATTTAATGGAGATTTTTTTTGGCAAGACAAATGGGAATGAATTGTTTGTAGATGTGGGTGTAGAAATCCACAGAAGTATTTTCTTGGAATAGTAATACTGAGAAAGGAATTGGAGATGGAGTAGAAAACTATATACCTTGAAGAAAGATGTGAGGGAGAAAAGTGATGTATTTGCCAATATGGAAAGGAAATACTGAAGAATTCTAAAGAATGCAAGTTCTAAGGAACTTGTGAGTGATTTTATTCCTTTGCTGTGGAGTAAGTTAACAAAAGGGAATGTACTGGTAGGTCTTCTATTTTTTGGCTCATGGGATTAAGAAGAAGGAGGGGAAAGAAAAAGGAGTAGTGCAGTCATGCAAAATGAGTAGCTATGCCTGGCAGGATGTTGCAGGAGTTGGCTGTTGGGTGCAAAGTCCTTGGAGTTTCCTAGAAAGGAATTTACCACAGTAATCCGAAATATGAATGCAGCCACCAGCTTAGCAGAATGCATACTTATTGGTGGATTAGAAGGCTTTGTTTTGCTTTTTGAACACTTGCTTCTGTTACAAGTTATCTCAAATAACACTGATGGTGATTTTTGTAAAAGGGAAATGATGGAAAATGTTTTTTTCTTTTCTAAAATTGTACAAGAGTTTTATGTTGTGTAGGTTAATTTGCTGTACGTTATTCACCAGACTCTCGACTTGCCTAGTTCTGTGACTTTTGCGATACCTTAGAGGACGTTGTTATTCAGACATGCAGTCAAGTTATCCCGCATCAGCTCAGCTGTGGAAACTCTTTTCACAAGGCTGTCACTTTTAAGGCTTTGTGCCCTCACAGATTTAGCTGGTAAGTGCCCTGCCCTTCTGCTGGAGGCCACCATTCCTACAGCAAAATGAAAACTGTTGCTATGTTTCAGCTACCAGATGTCAGCCTGGCGCATTAATTTAAGCCATCAGATAAAGGTGTATTTTGTGCTGATAGTGTCAACAGACCATTGCAGCGACTGAGCTGAAGGGGGTATTTGGCCCTTATAGGAGGAGGTGATTTTGGAAAAGTGGGGGCAGAAGGCGGCGGCTAAATGAGCCCTTGAAGCATAGTAGAGGAATGACCACATCATATCGAGTGAAGTGTCCATCCAGACAATTAACCGATGTCTGACAGTGATGAGTAATAGATGTCTGCTAAAGATACTGCATAATGTTGCTCCTGCTTCCAGCCTCCAACAGCTTAGGGTTCAAGGACTTCCTAAGCTCGAGGCAGTATTATTTATCCAACAATTCTTGACTGACTTCTGTTCTGGACCTTGTTGCTCTTTCAACCTACATAAATTCTTGAAGTCCATAGAGTCCAGTACTGAGTCAGGTTCAGAAACCTCTGTATGTCTGGTTNTTTTTTTCTTTCCCTTCTTGGAAGAGACATGTTTGCCTTCTGAGTGCTACTTTTGACTGTGTGGACCCTTGTCATATATCGACTCACTTAGTCATCCTTTTCCAGGATGAAGAATCCTTTGGGGGTTCAACCAGCTAAGAGGTGCTGATGTCACAGCTGTTTGCTTAGTGGATGTGATTTGGAGCTCTTAGCTTAATTATCTTTTAATGCAAACTCATTTAACTTGGCTCATACAAATGCAGGACAACTGTAAAAGAATGTGGGTGTGCAGCTACAGCAATTCAGCTTCTCAAGCAGCATTGTTTTCTTTGTGGCTGATGCACAACCGAAAACTGCAGAGACAGTCCTTCAAGTAAGCAGAAGAAGGGATGGCATATAATTTACTGCAATTTGAGTTGGACTGAAAAAAAACCCAAAACCTGTGAGAATTTGAGAGTTTTATCTGAGAAGAAAACCAGGTCAAGTACAAAGAACCAGGATAAAGAAGAAAGAAATGCATAAACTGATATGGAAGAGAACATGTGATATGAGTGATTTAATGTTTTAAATATAGTTTAAACATGACGACCGACTGATTATTAAGTCATTCTGTCAATACATTCAGGAGTTTCTTGGAGCATTTATCCTTATGTCTGTTGACCAAAGCTAAATACGGGATCTGACTCTCTTTCCCTACTGCCTCTTATATCCTGTACTGTCATATATCCTTATAATCTATTTATGAGATCTCTTCTAATTTAATAGGAAGAAAATAGATATCTAATCTCACCTTCCTCCTCTTAAATGGACTTCAGAGAAGAATTCTTCTCTGTTTCATCAGTGATTCAAGGTAGTGCCAGAACTGGATTTCACTTGTCTGAAGTATATGACCATTACATAGAAAAATTTTCTGCAGTGAAGTCCTAAGCTGTAGCTGTTTTGGATGGGGTTGGTGTTCTAGAGACTGCACGTATCTGTAGATACCACTATTTCTTATCGTCAATATAAGAAGTCGTTTAAAAAATACTTTTTTTCCTGCTCTTAATTTTTATCCCTACCATCTTCTTCAGGTTCTTTAAGGTGAATGCTGCAAATCCGTTACTTTCACGTGGAAGCTGTTGACTTAAACAGAGCTATTTATTTGCTTAAAAGTAGGCTTGTGCTCAGATGCATCGCTGAGCTGAGGGAGACCAAAGTGTTCTGTAAACTAACCCTCACAATATCCCTGTGAGGCTAGTGACCGCTTTTTTTTTTTCTCATGTTACAGGCTTGGGGCCCAAATAAGCTGTGACTCATGCAGCAAACTAATGGCAGATGCATAATTAAAATGCGAGTTGCCACTCTTGATCTCTTAGGCATCTTATTAAATCTTTAATTTCTGAAAGTGAGAGAAATGGTAGAAATTATTCCACTCGTGTTGCCTATTTCAGCACATGTGCAGTACTTCCCAGTGTGCTCCTTTGGATCCTCTGTAAGTCATTGGTCGATTGTGTGCAAAGAAACATGATTTCTGAATAATTTCCTCCAGCAGAACATGCTATTGTTTGAACAGTGCATGAAAAACAGAATAGAGTTTCCCAGTTTGTGAGTGATTTATAAAGAATAACTGTGTCAAAAAGAAACAAAGAGGGAAAAAATTGTAGTCACTGTAAGTGTCAGGCATCATTTTAGATACACAGACCACAGTCCGATGCTGTAGTTTCTGGCTTATGTTTCTTTGTTTCAGTGGGGAAGATCTGAAGATGTTACCAATGTATTAGAGCACACTGAAAATGGCAGTGTCTTGAGGTCAGTTAAGAACACTTGACTGCTTGCAGGATAATGTTTGGTGCCCAGAAATTGGAAAAGACCGACACATCCCTGCAGTTTCTGCAGTAAAATGCATCTCTCAAAAGAACTACGAAAATCCCTAAATTATGCATATGAAAATATGAGACTTTATGAAAAGTTAGATGTTTCATCTGATGCATCAAATGCTTTCCTGACAATTACGTCAGTGAAACTAAGTGACTGTTCCAGGACTGATTCACACAAACTGTGGGTGAAGGACAAAAGCCCAGTTGTCANCGCCTTCAGAAGAGGCTTAGGAACTAAATTCATGGCTCTCCTGTATGCTGTAAGCCATGAACCTTAGAGTGGTTTTGCTTGACCTGCTGTAATTTCATACTTGTTCCTGCAGGCAAACACATATTCCATAGGCTACAAATTACCTGTCTCCTTCCCTTGGGAAGCAATCTTCTTGCCATCTTCTCCCCCTTGCCCCAGCATCCTTTCTAGTCCATAGATAACTAAATAGTTTTGCACATCACCTAAATATGTAATGAAACTTTCCCTACTCGTAATACAGGCTTGAAATTTGCTTCTGACTTGGAGAGAGATTTGTGTGCTCAGAAGATTTCATTAGACCAACTGATGAAGATAACTTCTATCTACAGACCTTGTCTTATACTGTAAATATTATGCATGCTTGCACTTCTGTCTCTTAATCTGTGGTACTTTGGAAACACTTGTTTTAGGAAATGTGGTCCTCAGCTCGAGTAGTTTCCAGTGGTTGTGTATCATGCAATTTTGTGTGTTTTCTGTGTTCCAAAAAGTTCACTAAAATAAGTAGTTGCTACACAAGAAATTCAGAAAACCTGGTACAGTGTAACTTATTTTGGATGAAGTTTATCGTTCTTACTGTGTTGGTGTATCTGTTCTTCATAGGCTGTTGCTATTTGTCCTCTGATTTTCTTCTGAAACTGCTGGGCAAGGAAAAAGGCTCAGTGATGACGTGCAGCGAACAGTGTATGTGAGAGATGTTTAGTGGTTTCATGCTTTCTTTAGTCAGCTGGGATTTTTCAGCCTGTTAGAAACACTGTTGTGATTTCCAGCAATTACTTAACTGGGTTAATGTCTTTTACTGTGCACGTATTCTTTCCAGGTTTTGCACAGGGGTGTGGAAAAGTAGGTTCCTACAAACATGCTGCCTGTTATCATGGTGTAATTTCAAAACAAGGCAGTGGAAGAAAATGTGGAACCAGGTAGGAGAGCATGTGTTTACTGGGAACCATTAATTTTTGTAATGGTGAGGTTAAGATTTGTTGAAGTGGGGACTTTTCAGGACAACGTTTCCAATGCCTTAGATTAGTATCTCCATTGCAGTTGACCGGCTTGGAGGCTTGTGAAGGCGTGCATGTCATACTTTGGGAGTTTGCTTTATACCACTTTTGTTCAGTAATTGTAGCTACTTAGGAGCTTTTTAATACTGACTTCTGGTCACTTTCCCTTCTCCTGGGTTTCTCACTGCCCTTTGATCTTACACCAGACTAGTGCCTGTGCCAGGAAAGCAGCAGTAACCAATCTGGCCCTGGGTTGCATGGGGAAGTACTTTTCTTGATGTGTGTGGTTTTCCCCCACCCTTCCTTAGTCTTTTCCTTAATGGTGATTATATACTCTCAGATTAAATGGTGTGGTAATAGGCCAGTGCTACAGCTGGTGATGTTTGATAGCCCGGAGCAACAGAAGAGAGGTTTCTTCTACTTTCTCTTTTATTTTACTTTTAATGCCTGTGAACTGTGGATCCTTAAAACATGTTTTTAAGGGAAGCATTCATTTCTTTGCACTGTGTGAGGGTAAGTGTACTTTGTTTACAAAGTTTTGAGAAGGTGCAAGGGTGCGGGACTTTTCTAGTGCGTTTGACGTGTTTGGTTATGCTAAGCATTCAACAGTGGAGAAGTGTGAAATATCTTGGTATATTTCCCACATTTTGGGTGGTGTCAGGTGGTGTTTTGAATTACCTCGTGAAAGAATCCAATTCCTTTCCAGGAAACAAGCCTCCGACGAGTAACAGATAAGCATGCTGCTGGCTTCTGAGCGCAGGCTCACATCTCAGGAGGTTCAGATGTTATCCCTTCGTTGTACAGTGCATATGTTTCTAGTTTCTGCCAGTGTGGAACAATGTGGGCTTGTATGAGTGTGTAGTAGTGGCACAAGTTAAAAGTGGTGAAGGAATACATGAGCAGACTGGAGATGTTGCAGCCTGTTCAGAGGCTCGTTGCTGTCTGCCTCCTGGGGTTTGATGTCCACAGCTCAGATGCTCTGTTGGCAGAGCCAGACGTGCAGGTAATCACTGTTTTAACTTAGATGCTGAGCAAAATAAACTTTTTCTTTTTTTAAGGTGATTTAAGCTGTGTTGGTTGATGTGATGAGCCTGAGAAGTACTTGCTTGCTTTCCTATGTTGTGGGAAGGGGTGCATAAGCAGAAGTCTGGGTTTTGTGAAGTAGCACTACTCTTGCAAAAAAGGGACATGCAAACAGTGAAGCCTTCCAGCAGATGGGTGGTAAGGAGTACATGGCAGGCTGAAGTATCTGAGATGCTCTAGCTGACTCTGTGCATTGGAAGCTTCCTTGGTAGTGGTGAGCTGGCAGCATGTACTTACGTGCATCCCTGGCTAAAAGCTGTGGTGAATAGTGGATTTGAGAATATTGCATAGTACCTTGTTAAAAGCTGAAGGGTAAAAAGTTTTGTGAATACTGAGGTAGCAGTCTGCCTGAATGGCATGGCAAATAACAGATTTACAGAGACTGAGTTCTGTGTAACTCTGTTAGATAAGGTAATTGGTTGAATATTGCGCAAGAACTTGACTTTTACTGTAATCATGCTGAAGCAAGCTGCAACGTGAAATACTGCATCACTGTGTATACTACAGTGCAGTTGCAAAAGCGGTGGTGTCTTGTCTAGGACTACACTATCAGGAGATGCCCAGATCACAAGCTCCTTTAGGAGAACTTCTACCTTTGTGGGTTTAGGACAACCTGGTGACAGAAGCCAGTCCTTTCTGGTGTTTTTAATTGCAAATCATCTCCTGTGGCCTTTGATATCAACGTATAATTTTTTGCACCCCCCTCTTTTTTTTTTTTTTTTTCTTTTTTTTTTTCTTTTCCAGAAGGAACACAGCGTAGGCATAGGTCAAAAGGAAATGGCAGAGCTTGGGTGGAGAAAGTGTTACATGGAAAAATTTAGGTGCTTTGGCACTTGCAAGGAAATGTGGTGTTTAAATAGTTCAAACAGATTCCCCCCACACACACACTCCGCCCCCCCCATTTTACTCAAACAGTACTTGTGCAACCAAGTAACTGCACTCTCTGGGGTGTAACTAGCCATGTAGCCGATCGCTGCACTTGTATTTGTGTGGTGGTACCTGAAGACTTCCACAGACTGGGAATAAACAAGTAAGTAACTTGACTCAGATTATCAACGTGTTTTAATTTTAAAGAAAAGCCAGTAGTTGTTCTACAGGATAGAGAAGATCATTCAGCTAGATAATTTTAAATAACATAGGAAGAAGGAAGGAAGTGTTGAAATGGTTACTCCTGTTGTACTGGAAAACTATATAGTAAATCTTTTGATAGTGCAAAGTATCTCTTATGCCTTTGTTTTATTATTTTTTTTTTTTTGTATTGGGTAAGACAGTGATTCTACAGTCTCTTTTCCACCCGCCTTTGGGGTGACCTGTGTTTGCACTTGAGTGGGATAGTCAGAAAACCTTTACAGTTTGCAAAATGAGGCTTGCAAACAAGGTGGAATGCTTTGTACAAAAAAAAAAAAAATGCTTGAAATATGACACAAGTGTTTTTGCTGTCTGTTGTAATTAATGACTTTTTTCTTTAAAGGGAAAAGTAAGTTAAGTTTTACATAATCGTTCTGGATTTAGCTGATACAGCTGAGCAATTAACAAACTTGTTAACTCTTTGTATCACGTTATAATGAACGCTGTGTACTCATTTTGTCAGTCTGATAGACACATGCCATGTCTGAAAACTTCGAAGCCAAGTTTAAAGAGTTGGGGATCCAAACTATTAAAAAATCTCAGTGCTGGATCAGATTGCTTCAAATCTTTAATCAAAAAAGATACTTCAGTATTTGTTTCGGCTAGACATACTATCTTTGAATTAGTTGAAAAGCTCCTTCTCTACTCAGCTTTTAACACCACTTCTAAAACATAGAAATGATTGAGTTTTCGATGCTGAGAGATGACTGGTTGAGTGTAAAAGCACGTGTAGTGAAAGTGAACTGTTCCACAGTCCTCACAATGCATTGGGCAGTTAAGTTTGAGGGCAGAGGATTAGGTTTGGGAAATATTTTCTCAAAGAACAGCAAGGAGAATGGTGAAAATCGATTTGCTACAATGAACAGGTGTGAGAAATGCTGCTGAAGGACTTGGCATAATTTTTGCACTCTGGGATGGCTACTCCAGTTAATGTTTCAGTGCCTTTATTGTCATTGTGCATACGTCTGGAGATGCACTGTCTCCCATGAAAGGGTAATCCAGCCTGTTCAATAGTAGCAACTCTTTTGCCTTAAAACAGTGAAGTATCAGATTTTGCGGGATGTGAGACAAAAGGCTTCTTTGCTGCTTCTCAGAATAAGATTGCAGTTGTCACGTTTCTCCTTCACCAGCGTGCCTGGCACTTCAGAGTATAGCTCAGACTTCCCTTTGTTAATGGAAAAGAAAGAGGATCTTTATGCTTTTCCATTACTGGTAGTTTTTATTTTCGTAATTCATTTTGCTATTTAATACATGTGACTTACACCTAAATCCCCTTCAGGATTTAGTTTAGAAAGTTAGGTTTCAGTTAACTGAAACTTGAGCAGCCTTCTCAAAAAATCCCTGTTAATAAAAAAAAAAAAAACTTAAAAAAATAAATCATGCCAGCTTTGTGAATACTCCATACAATACAACACAAATTGACCAGAAAGCCTGAGAAAAGAGTCAAATGCCGTTTTGCCTGTCTCAAAGCAAACCAGAAAAACATGTAGGTAGAACTGCTGGTGAGGATGGGCCAGGCAGTGATGTTTTTGGCAGGCTTTCCTCACTGGTTGCTTTGGAAAAAGATAGAAACAATGCCAGCAACTGGAAAAAACAAAAACAAAAAAAAAAAAAAAAAAAAACCCAAAAAAACCAACCAAACAAAAAAACTAGCACCTATCACTTCTGGGTGATAGGTACAGAGATCTGGAGCAGTCATGCTGCTTCCAGGCTTCTCAGCAATGAGAAAAACCATGAGGTCTGCTGAACGAGATGCATATGACTTTCTTACAGGACCATTCCTGATGCACCTTTACTGGCAACCGAATCCCACTGTGAGCGAATTAAGAGTTTGCGGGCTCTAGAGAGAGTTCATTAAAAGTGTTGACTAAGTTTCATCAGTGTGAATATAAATAAAATTGGTTTTGGTATTTTACTTACTGGATTTAAATGCTTTTTACTGCTTCCAGTGTGGAAGGAAGGCTTGTCTCTTTCAGCTTCTTTTCCATAAAGGAAAACAATGAGGAGTTTGTTCAGCTTCTGCGTGCAGAAGAAATACATTTAGGCATTCTTTGCATAACTGTGGGGAAGAAGGGGTTGCTAGCTTTGTCGTTGTTCAGCTTGTTTCTTAATCACATAATACAAGTTAACTGTGAAAAATACTTAGTGGAACTATTGAACAAATGGTCTGTGCTGTACTGTGTTTCCCATACACCAGATGCTTTTGAGTTTAATGTTGTTGAAGATATATATGCTATTGTTTCAAGCTGTTACACCATGGCAGATGACCAGTAGCAACTGAGTGATGGATGCCTTGTAAATAGCCACAGTTTCAGAGGCTGTTTTTCTTAAGAAAGCATGTGGCTTGGAAATTGTTTTTGTTGTTGTTGTTTGTGTCTTTTTCTTTTCTTTTATGTATTGTACTCTGTGTTCTGAAAGCCTGACTCTTATTTTTTTTCCCCTCCGTATGTGTTCCAGTGACTTTATAACATGCAAGACACTGATGCCAGGGGGAGTTCCCCTGCTTTCCTCCGGCCGCAGAACGGGAGCAGTCACAGGTCTTCGGGGTATGTTCCGGGGAGAATTGCCCCTCTCCGTCCCCCACCGCCTTCACAGAGCCATGCTGCAGCCGAATTTACCTCTGCGAGGCAAGAAGCCCGGACAAGACTCCCATCCTTACCAGTGGATCAGCACCGCCGCCAGGCAGAAGCTGCCAGGCATAAAAACACTCTCATTTGCTTTGCCATTTCTAGCCTTTCGCTTTTTGTTGCACTGGGGATATTTTTGGGAATAGCTTCAAAATATGCTCCAGATGGTAAGTTCTCTTACAAACGAAATCATCCTAGAAGTTACAGTCCCCGTGAACGTAGTTCAGTAATTCAGCATCAGGATTAGTGTTAAAAGTTAACTGCAAAAATAGGACGCTTACTGCAATTTTAACATAGAGAGAAGCAATGTTTGGGGGCTAGGATCAGCTCCTTTTTCTCTTATCAGTGTTATTTTTATATGTGTTTACTGTGATTGATTTGGTTTACTTATATGAAGCAAATAGGCATAGCAGTAAACAAAGACTACTGGTGAGGCAGCAAGAAGCATGAATGTTGTGTACGTGTAATTCTTTTTGTCTGCAGAAGAAGCTCTCTGATACATTCACACATTGGAGACAAAATGAAATCCTGTCTGCTTAACCAGTAACTGAGAAAGGTAGTAATAGAGTGTTCAAGTAAAAACACTGAAAAATCTGTGAGAATTTACACCAACATCTGTGTTTCCTTTGTTAATACACAAATTGGGCAGGGACGTTTTTGATCTATTAGCCCTGATTTTTTTTTTTTTTTTTTCCAGCTGATCTTAGAAAACAGGGCAAGTTTCATAGAACTTGGAAAACTTGCCGAATGTGTCAATGGTTATAAAGCATCAACACGTGATGTGATAAACCACTGATCACTAAGTGTACGTCCCTCTGGCCAAATACTGCTAGGAGTTGCTATGAGGTGCAGTTGCTAAAGGTTGGTAGTATAGGGTGGAGCATGGGTTGTTATGTTGTTTGGTTGGGTTTGGTTGGTTTTTTTTTTTAAGGCAGAAGTTAAACGGGGTTTTGAATAGGAACTGTTGGCTATTGTAACACAACAGACCTAGAATCTTTAGTAACTTTTGGTATAGTAACTCAAAAGATTCCGTTTCCAAAGTCAGTGCAACAAAGGCTGAACAAATTAGATAAACAATTGAAGATTTCAGATGACAATAGAAAATGAATGCACACATCTAACTGGAACACCCTTGGTGGTGGCACCTTCTTCTTGGGTGAAGTTTTCCTAATAACTGTGAAGGAAAACAAAAAAAACCTGAAGGAGTAGTGAATGGGAAGTTATTGTGATGTTGTGACCCAGATCACCGGTAGCAGGTACACATCTGCAGTAAGTACTTTGGTTACAGCCAAGTTCAAGAGAAGGCCGAAGGGTGACTTAACCAGTTGACTCTGAGAAGTACTTTGGCAGGGAGGAAACACCTTTCTGCTTTGATATTGAGACTGTAACTTTTAATTAACTAAAAGTTGTAGATTTTGATGTGGCTTCAGTAGAAGTGAGGTGTTATCTTGTGCCGCGGGATATGTAAAATAATAGTCCCTTTATGCTTTAAAAGCTCATAATGTGAAGGAGACTGCTTGCCTTTTTTAAAAGCGTAGGTGGTTTTGGAATGATTTTGCTTCATCTGCATTAGTTCATTCCAGAGGCATCGAGTTGTGTGGATTTTTTTACACTGAATGCATGGTCAGCACGTGGTTGATGGATCACCAGAGGTACTGAGGATGTTGCAGGAAGAGTTGCTGTGATTTAGTAGATGGGCTTTTTTTTGTCTATGGTAATGGCTTAATGTAAGGACTAAGGAGTAACCCAAGATAGTGAGTGCTTTCCTTCAGTGTCCCACTGCTTCTTGATGGAAGTCAAGGGCAATTTTCAGCATTAAATTTTGCATTGTGTTTTTCTGAAGTTTCACAGAATCATAGAATGATAGGGTTGGAAGGGACCTCTGGAGATCATCTAGTCCAACCCCCTGCCAGAGCAGGGTCACCCAGAGCAGGTTACACAGAAACACAGGTTACAACACCAACTCCAGGTGGGTGTTGAATGTCTCCAGAGTTGGAGACTCCACCACCACTCAGGGCAGCCTCTTCCAGTGCTCTGCCACCCTCAGAGTAAAGAAGTTCCTCCTCATGTTTAGGTGGAACTTCTATGTTCGAGTGTGTGCCTGATACCTCTTGTCCTGTTGCTGGGCACCACTGAAAAGAGCCTGGCCCCATCCTCCTGACACCCATCCTTTAAATATTTATAAGCAATGATAAGATCCCCCCCTCATTTGTCTTTTTTCCGGACTAAAAAGACCCAAGTCCCTCAGCCTTTCTTCATAAGAGAGGTGTTCCCGTCCCCTAATCATCATGGTAGCTCTCTGCTGCACCCTCTCCATCAGTTCCCTGTCCTTGAACCGGGGAGCCCAGAACTGGACACAGCACTCCAGGTGTGGCCTCACCAAGGCAGAGTAGAAGGGGAGGATGACCTCCCTCAATCCTGTATTATGCTTTGAGAAAAACCCAACATGCACCCACAGAATCCTTTGGAAACCCTTACATAAGAGAAGCACCAAGGAAAGCCTGGCTGAAACTGTAATCTTGCGGTGGTGTTGTTGCAGCGGCTCTCCAAAAGTCTCCCAAGAGGTTGAAATGTTGATATGCTCAGCTCCAGCCTAGCACACGTGGTGCTGCAGCCAACGGCACCGGTTCCAGCTAGGTGCGTTCTTCGTAAGGGCTAATTGGAAATCCATATTGTCAGTACTTTTGATGGCTGTTTCAAAGGCAGTGGAGGGAATGTGAGATTTAGCAGTAATTGCGTGTAAATCCTAAACCTCCGGCATACCTTCCCCAAAGGGAAAATGATACTTGTCTGCATTTCTGTTCCTGCCTGTCAGCTGCTTGCTTTCTTCCTCCTTGCTTTTATCTTCCTGTCATCATCTTTCTTTCCAAGGAGTCCTGAACACTGGAGATCAGGGAGGGCACTGGAAATGCTATTTCCTTCCCCATTTCCAAGGGCTTGTGCCGCAGGGTCAGGATGACAAGCTGGGGAGGTTCTTGGGGAAAAGTTCTGCTTGGCCTTTGCAGCTCTCGGCTGGAGTTTGCCCAGGGTAAACACGATCTTCAGAAAGTGTAGCTGCCAAACTGTGATAAACTTCTGCTGAGCATAATATAACACTGATAACTTTTTCCCAGAGGCCTTAAAAACTCCAGACTTGGTGGCTAAGCAGGTAGAAAGCAACTATTTAACTACGTCTTGAGAACTGTTTCCTGCCTTTTCTTCTGCCAAATTTCTTATCCATGCGCCAGCACATGGAAGGTTCTAGAATTTTTTTTT
>VXBH01002956.1:60749-88823 GCA_013400035.1 Rynchops niger | reverse complement strand
GCTTTGTTGCTGTATACAGGACCATGTACTTCTCCTTGCTGTAAAACTGCTGCGTGCAATGTCAGATCTGCCTCACAGCTTACCATACTGACTTTTCTTTCTCCTGTCTTCCCAGGCTCATTGAACACTGCAGTTTTCTTCCAAGGGGTTATGCTTGTTTTCCTTTCTTGGCTCCTTTTCGCTATTTCTCTTTATACGTGCTTAAATGGCTGTTGTGGTGATTACCATTTCCTTTGACTTTAGTGCCCTTTCCATCTTTTGAAGTGCTATCATTATAATTTTTTCTGTTGTTATTAAAAAAGCAGGGGAGGGGGAGGGAAGAAAAAAGAAAATGTCAATGTTTGAACTTTTTTTTTTTCCCTTTTCCTCAGTTTCCCCTCCACCCCCTACCAGCAAAACGTTTATGAAATATGTGGCACTTCCAAGCCTCTGCTCACACAGGATATCCCTGCGTAGTTGCAATCTGTTTTTCCTTTGGGTGTGATGCACGCAAAATGGTCATGCATGTTGTTGACTGTTTCCTTTTTTATCTGAGTCATTCTGCTTGACTTCACAAGAGCCTCCCGTGGGACCGGCTGCCCTGCTCTGCTGGCGTCTCTGTTTCCCTTCTGCCGCTCTGTGCCCCATCTGTGCCAGCGCTCTCCTCCCTGGTGGTCCACCAGCCTCAGGTCCTGAGCTTCCCATCTCTCTCCCTTCTGGTGGGCTGCAGTAGCAGTTTCTAGCACAAACTAACACTGTTTTGCAGCAGTTGATCAGCACTCTTCGGGGTCTGGTTTTCTCCCATTCACCTCTGTACGGTCCGACTTCCTCTTCTTTGAACCACTCTGCTCTTTTTCCATTCTCAGAAGTTTTTCTGTAAATGTGCTCAAACTTTCCTGTTCCTGTACCTTAAAGGACTGACTGTAGGTGCAGTTTGCATCCCACAGCATTTGCTAGTATGGGTCATATACCGTTTTTGCTGCCTTGTGAAGTCGCAGATATGGAAAAAATGTCTCTAAGTTCACGTTATCATATGTTGGAGAATACCAGGGTGTGTGAAGCCGCAGAGCTGGCTTAGTGCCATTGAGCATGATGCTTCCTGGGCTTTGGTCTTCAGTGTCCCACGTTTTGTGTGTTATTGGGCACAGCATTTTAAAGAGCAAGCTTAGCTTGAAGGTTGTAGTATGAAGTTTAAGAAGGTTTTTGTCACCACTGAATAGTGTATGTGCAAATTCCATTTCATCTTGGAAGCCATGTACTGTGAAAAAGCAGCTGCTTTTAAAGGATTTAAAAAATGAAAAATGAATTGTTTTTTGTTTGGTGTGTTTGGTCTTTTTTTGGTTTTTTTTACAAGTTAAAGTGTGCCATAAAATCCAAAATCTTGGCTTATTTTTTTTTTTTTTTTTGTTTAAATAAATGCTATCTGAACTATGTATAGATCTTTAAAAGATGTTAAAGCAGACGAACTGGCCCATCTTAGAATCATAGAATTGTCAGGGTTGGAAGGGACGTTAAAGATCATCTCGTTCCAACCCCCTGCCATGGGCAGGGACACCTCCCACTAGACCAGGCTGCTCAAAGCCCCATCCAGCCTGGTCTTGAACACTTCCAGGGATGGGGCTTCCACCACCTCTCTGGGCATCTTGGTTTTTTTCGACCCCAATATCGAGTTTCTTTTGTCATAGTTACAGATACTGTTTAACAAATCCCCAAATCACCCTATATATTTGTTCCTCAAAGAATTAATTTTTTATGGAATGGCAAACTTAACATGCTGAAGAGCTCACCATACTTTTAAATTATGTGTTGTATTTTTTGCTAAGTTTTTAGCTATTTTGGCACCTTTGTAGTAAGAAAACTAAACAGTATTCTTTTGCAGGAGGCCTAGTTGCTCTTTCTTCACTTGATTTATGTACGCTAGTCAAATATAGGGAAAAACAATAGGTAAGCCTTCAAGGAGAGGAGTGCAGTCCCATTTAAAGACATCTATTGTCTTTTTAAATTCTCAACGGCAGGTACAGAATTAATACCACTCTTGGTTCTACTTCATATTGTGGTAATGACCAGTTTAGGCTTGTATCCTTTTGTAAGCTTTGAAGGGATAGTGACAGTCAGTATTCAGGCTACCAATAAATGGGAAAAAAAAAAACCAACAAAAAACAAGGGGGAAAAAATCTTTTTTTAAAAAAAACTCACTTTTTTTTTTTTTTTAAGTTTACAGGACCAGATAATTTTCTCAGTTTGTATAGTTTATGTGTCCTCAGAATAGCTGTCTAAGAAAGAGCAAATTTAGGTAGGAAAGCAACTCCTCTTTTCTTTCAGAGAGGGTTAAATACAGCATTTTCTAAAGGTGCTTTGGCCTCATTTTCAGTTCTTAATTTTTCTGTGGAACGGATTAGGAGCCAGCATCTTTTAAAGCAGATCTGCATAGGTGTTTCTCTAAAGGTTTTCTAGATACCTTGGATTCATTTAAAACTTTCTTTGCTTTTGGTCTGTTCTGTTCACAAGTTATTCGACTGAGATTTAAGATGCACTTGCAAATAAAATGTTGGTATTTGTTTAGGATTAGTTGTTTTACTAAAATAAAAAATATGTAGATGGCACTTTGTTCTGGAAGGAAACACGGAGTACCGCACTTGATTTGTCATCTTGCAACATGCTTAACTATCCTTGAGTCAACTGCAGTCTGGAAGGGGGGAATTTCCATGGGGTTAGCTGGGTTAATGTTTGTCATCTTACAGTTTTATGATTTTTGTGTGCCTTAGCACAGAAAAGCTAAGAGAGAACAGCATGTTGAGGTATTAAAATGCAGGGGTCTTGTTGGTGCAATTAGCTTGTTTATATGAAATAAGTTGGTTTTGGTTTTAATCAATGACAACTCTTTTTTTTTTTTTCTTTTCTTTCAATACTGTTTTTGGGCAGAAAATCCTCAGTTTCCGCATGTAGGAGAAATTATTGATGGAGTGGACATGAGGGCGGAAGTCGGAGTTCTTACGAGGAACATCTTAATCAAGGGGGAGACAGAAAATACCTGCTATCGTGAAAAGGAGTGTCAGTTCTTCAATTATGATACATTTGGTGGACATATCAAGGTCTGGAAAACATTTTAAAGTAGCTTTTTGTCATGTAAAGGCATGTTGAGGACAAAAAGATTAATGCTAAACATGGAGGGATTTGAACACATCAATTCATACAGTTGCTCTGTGTGGAAGTCACTTTGTTCTCAGCTTTCGCAAAATTAGGTTTAACTCAATAGGACTTAGTCTGCAGAATTGGAGGAAGGGATATCAATGCATGAAGTGTTGTAAGGTATCCAGCATGTATTGCAATGTTGTATGGCAGGGATTAAACCTGACAAGTGACGTCTGTGCATGTGTATCCAGAATACAGCAGAACAAAGTTTGATCTCCCTTTTCTGGCTTCCCTGCTTTCACTGCCTTTCTCCTTCCCCAAGTGTTGAGCATTGAATCCTAGAGATCTGCCTCATCTGAAATTGGGCAGTAGAGAGGCATGGAGAGGAAAGAAATGGAGTTAGGACCATGGTGGTTTTTTATTTAATTTTTTTAAAAAACTGAAAGTAGTAAGGTTATGTAAAGGAAACTGATTCTAATTTCTTGTATTACCATAAACATAAAGAAAGCTGGGAGACAGTAGTGATTTTGAAACTAATATTTAAACTTGTATTCACACATGCTTTTAGATGAAAGGATTGAGCAGCAGCGACCAGCTCTTCACTGATGCTGGAGAAGTTTGAGTTCTTTTATTTTAAATGCAAATGCATTTGTGCTCATTCTGTGCTAGTCACAGTTTAAATTTCTCTTTCTAATATATTTGGATGCATATTTCAATTTTATAGTGGTGGGCATAACGGTGGAAAAGAAAATATGCCATTTCCTCACTGTGTGGCAGCTTTTGTTTTGTGAAGGCGAAGTAGGTGGCCTCAAAGCACTCTTTTGTGTTTAAGATAATGTAATGAAAGAAGATAATGACAAGCTGTGAATCTTGCAAAGAGTGACCTTGATTGCCACAATAGCACAAATACAGCAGACCCCTGGGATGTCTGGAAGATAGAACAGTAAACAAACATTTTGAGTCATCAAAGTTGTTAAACAGTTCCCAGGAGACGGTTCAGAGTAGCTGAGTTTCAGTTGCCAAACCCAGACTTCAGCACTAAAAGCATTTTCGGCTTATGAAAATCTTGCTGCTCAAGCAGAGAGAGCCTAGGCACATTAGCAAATGTTGATGGCCTCAGGGGTTTTGGTCATCCTGGATTTTCTGCTGGGCACGGGGACAATAGCATAAAGGAGACTTAGTGGCAGTGAGGGTTTGAAGTTATACAACCACATTAGTGCTTTTAAGTGTTAAGAGTCTGAGATCTCAGGGATGCCTATCTTTCACCATCCCTCTGTATTTTAGGCATATAAATCTCAGGAGTGCAATTAGAGGAGAGGGGGGAAAAAATGTCAGTATTACTCATTTCCCTGAAGTACAAAGTACTTATGAAAATGGTTATTTTTGATAAATGCCCACTACAGGTAAGTTAATGAAAGAATAACAAAGGGTTTTTTCTCAGCTTAGCTCCTTGCAGTTTAGCTGTTGCACTTGGTTTCTGGTTTTGTAGCAGGTTAGGTGGAAGAAAATACTTCTGCTTTCCTGTGTTACTAGTACAGTCCCTATTTTACTTTAGTTTAGGTAGTGTTACTGTTGAAGCTGTATGATTTTGAAGGCAATTTCATATCTTAATTAACAATGAAGTTCCTCTGGACTACTGTGCCCAATTTTGGGTTCCCATTGCAGAGAGGATGTAAACGCACTGGGGTATGTCCAGTGAAGCTGGTGTGTGGGTCTACGTGATGATGAGTGAGGAGCAGCTGAGAGAACAAGGCTTGTTTGGTGTGGGGAAGGCAGAGAGGAGGGATCTCGGTGCTGTCCTTAGGCACTGGGGAGGGTTCAGAGAGGCCAGAGCAATTCTTGGAGGTGCGCAGTTGTAGGACAAAATGCAATGGGACCAAGCTTCCACAAGGCAAATTCTGCTTAGATACCAGGAAAATTAAAGGGAAGAACCAGTTGACATCATACGAGCATCCCTGTGGCTGGAGGTATTCCTTGGGCAATGTACTGAGCAGCTGTCTTTAAGCTGACCCTGTGCTGAGCAGGTGCTTGGACCAGGTGTCTCAACAGGTTCCTTTGAATCTGTATTATTCTGTGGTTTTATTCAACTAAGCCTGTCCCAGGTGCGCTATGCTGGTACAGCTTTGGTATAGACAGGCCCTGGCATGGATGGCTTCTGTTTATTTGGACAGTATGTGGTTATACATAAAGAATATTTAATGTGCCAACTGGTAAAGACCAAACAGTGAAGTGTGGCAATGTGTCTGGGGAAAATTGACTTCTTTTAGCCACATGGGGATTTAGCTTTTATGAAGGTTACTCTTTTGCAAGGCAGTAACAATTGTTCTAACTCTTGCTGTGTTGGCCTCTGGTAACTGTGTACCTCCAACTTCTGTACATCTTTTGTAGATGATGTATTAACTTAAATTTCCATTGGTTAAAAAGCAAATAGCTGGCTATTCATTCTGGACTTCTCATTATATTTTAGATTTTTAAGAATTTTACATCTGTTCATCTCTCCTATGTGGAATTGAAGCAAATGGGCCAGCAGCAGATTGGGAGTTACCCTGTTCACTTTCACCTTTGTGGGGATGTGGATGAAAAAGGAGGTTACAGTTTTAAGACGTACCTGGAAGGTCTTTCCATTCATCACTGTTTTTCCAGATGTGTGACTGTTCATGGAACTAATGGCTTGCTGGTAGGTGCAAGGAGAGTAAAACATACCGCGTTATAAAGACCTTTTAGAGGAAAAAATAGTCCTTTCCGTTCTTTGACCTTAATGTTCAACAATGTTTTTGTATTGCAACAAAGAAATGAACAAGTGCAAAGAGTATCTTATCTTTAACAGTTCTCGCCATTCTGTTTTCTCAGATTTTTGCAGGCAGCTAAGCTCTCCAGACATAGTAGTGTGTTTGTAAGGGATAAATAAAACTGTGCTTGAATCATCTGAACTGCTGATACTGAAGCTTCATTCTGCAGCTGTGCCAAGACAGTAAAACTAAATGGTACTTGTCAAGTAAATCTCAGTAAATGCTATTGCTACTGACATAATGGACTTGTATTTCTGCAGATAAAGGACACCATTGGCTATGACACACTAGGTCACTGTTTCTTCACAGAAGATGGCATTGAGCAGAGGAACACTTTTTTCCACAACCTTGGGCTAGTCACGAAACCAGGCACTCTTCTTCCTACAGATAGAAACAGCAGCATGTGTATTGGTATTAGGGATAAAGTGTATGGAAGTTACGTCCCAGTGCCAGCCACAGACTGCATGTGAGTATTTAATGGTGAAAAAGTAAAACCAAACCAGCTGCAGCAGTTAAACTGCTGATAATCTCTTGACAACACGGAGATGGAAACATTTTTATGTATAATTTAATGAAAGCAGACACCTTAAATGTAGTTCACGTAGTAGTGGTATTAAAAGAAATAAAAATTAGCATATTGAAGAAAGAAAATAAGTTGTTTTATAGGAAGGTTGTTGTTTTTGCAGTGCTTGTTCAACAGACTTTTAAGGGTGCATCTTTACTTCTATGTAGTACTATGTACTTCTATGTACTTCATGCAATTCTCAAGTTGTTACTACTATTTTTTCTGCATACTACTAATCTCTTGGAGAAGCTTGTTTTTTAACAAGTTTATCATTGCATGAAGTATCTGAACAACATTAAAAAAATACCGTGAATTGAACTAAAAAAAGAAGCATTTTTGACTGCTAAATGGGGGGGGGGGGGTGAATTTTATTTCATATGTGAAGTAGTGACTTCAGACATCAGTTTAGCTTTTTCTGATGTGCCTGTTACAAAGGGGAGATACTTCTGTAGGTGCTAGAATTTTTTCATAACAACTTTCTGAATAATATTTCAGGGCAGTTTCGACGTTCTGGATTTCTCATCCCAACAATCATCTTATAAATAATGCAGCAGCAGGTTCACAGGTAAGGCGTATGGATGTAATTCAACACAAACTGCTCATGCTAACGGTATTTCTAAAACTGTAACATTTACACTGCTAAAAATGCACACATTTTATTTTTATATAGGAATATGTTCTTTTTATATTTGGCAGCATATTGGCATTACAAGTGCTGGATTTGTCTAGGTGTGCATTTAAGAGATGACAAAAACCTTTTTTCTGGCTGGAACAGAGGAGATATCTTCCTCTCTGTAGTTAATAGACCTAACAATAGTGTCAAAGTGTGTATGTAGAAACAAATCTTTTATTTCCAAAGAACTAGTGCATGTCATGTTAAGGCTTCTGTAATTTCTGTAGGTTGTCGTGAGTTTACTGTGTGACTTCTCTGCAAGGTTTCTCTGCATAGCTGTAGTCATTGGAATGAGAAATGACTACAAAAAGTAGTTTGTGTAAGAAACAGCTAAAACACTTTTCTGTCAGTCATTAGTCACTTGTCCCAACAGTGACTACTGATGTGTTTTTAGTTGTTGTGAACCTTACGTTGGTGCAAATCTCTTGTCACAGCTGCTTGCAAAGTAAAGCTGAACTACTCAGTACATGTTGTGGAGGAGGGGGCTGAAGCCTCTTCTACATTGAATGAGAGGCTGAGATGTGTGTGGTTCTGAGTGGATTTTTCTGAAGAGATCAGTGGGAATGGAACACAGGGAAGACTGTTGTTGTTGCAAAGGCAGGAAGTAGAGTATGAGCCTGTGTCAGTTTCTTCTTAGGCACAGAGTACATAATAAACTGCTTTTAATAGAACAGAATTCAAAATATTTAAATGATTTGAAATACCTAGAGTATAAAAAAAATTAGAAAAATTTTGTTCTGCTTTTTGTGTGGTCTGGCTTTTTTTCTTTGTTTTTTTTTTTTTTTTTCAGGCTTTGCTTTANTTTTTTGGACAAACTTGTCTGGTTGACTACCACTAGGAAGGATCTGGATACACTTAGCAAATCAAAATCAAGCTGATTCTTCTCTTCCCAATGCAATGTCTTTCCACTTACCCTGCTTTATGTGATATTCCTTTACCTTGTTTTAGCATTGCAGGCTGTGTTAAATAGCTTTCTTGATCTGATGCTTAAAACCTGCAAAGTTTTTTTCTGCCTCTGTGGAGTATCACAGTAAATTTTAACTTCTATTACCAGAATGTGCCTGGTCGGAGTAACATTTGTCTATGTTATGAAGTTTGCCACTCTGATATACCTCCCTTGCATGGATCTAAGCATATTGGTATAAAGAGACGACAGCTTATGTTGTTTCAGAAACAGAATACTTCAACTGTGTTGATAACAAAATCTGCACTATAGAGCTTTTGCTGGTATATAAAATAAAACAATTCACAAGCAAGTAAAATAATTCCATTGCCCCACCCATCTCCTTCATTACACAATGAAGCCTATTGTAAGGATGTTTCGGCAATAGAGGTTTCTTTTGTTTGAGCTGTATATGAGAGAGGGGGTTGGGAAAAAACCTTTTTCATTTTTCTGAATGCTTCAGGAGCTTTTAAGTTTATTAAACTTTTTTCCAAGCATCAGGATGTGTTTTGGATAAAAATTGCTTGAGTCTGCCAAGCACAGAGCTGCATTTAATTATATGTGAAGTAACATTTTGGCATTTTTATTAATGGAACAACCACATTTGCTTTGGAATTGTTAATCACCAGCAATGTCAATGTGTGTCATCATTACGGATGGGAATATGTTACTGAGAAGCAGAATTTCCAGGACTGTTTGGAAAATTAGTACGTCCTCAGAGTGAAATGCGTGAAATCCCTTAAGTCAGAGTGAATTTCTTTATCCACACTTCTTGAACAGGAGGATGACAACTATTTTTCATGAGATGGAACATGCAGTATGCAGGGTTTCTGTAGCTGCTGTTTAACCCTTTAGTGTGCCTTGCATGATGATTATTATTATTTAATATGGGCACAGAGGGTGTGGTCAGACAAAATTTTTCATGTTTTGGGTATCTGCTATGCAGGTGCTGTTGCAATGCCACCTTTTGTGAACCCTGATGTGGTTGAAAGGGGAACTTTTATGTATCTCATTTAGCAGATAAATCCAGCTTCTTTAAGATCAGGGATGTTGAAGTGGAGAAAATGAACAGATGCTGAAATTATTACTGCGTGTTATTGGCACAGTGCTCTGAACTGGCCAGACTTCTTGATGTGATTTTTTTTTTTTTTCCCTTTCTTCTGAAAGCTTTTGTGGGTTTTTTGGCTGTGTCATTAAATTCTGATGCGAGCAGAGATGAACAAACCTTTGTCAGACTGTAACAGTAAGGAGGAGAGGAGCGGTTTTGAGTATTTTACTGTAAATGGTATGATTTACTAGTAAACAAAGGAAAATCAAGTGTGTGTGATGAAATGTAACTGAAATGCAAAAGTTACATTAACTCCATCACTTTTCTGATTTGAAATACAAGAGGATCCTAAATGTGTGGTGTTACATGGCTCTGCTGAGAAGCAATACACTTCTTAAATGCATATTATTGACTAGAATATAGCCTTATTTGCAGACTTCTACTTTCTCGCTGGTCTCTCGTTTGGAGGTTTCATTTTCAAAAACATACTTTATTGTGCACGGTTGGTTTAGGTTATGTTCTTACTTGCTTTCTTACTTAAAATATCCAAGTTCAACTTAGTATATGCTTATTTTGTGATTAGATGCATCAGCAGTGGTAGTAGTATCAGACTCACTTATAAGTAATGTCATTCTGTGCTTACTTGCAGGATGCTGGAATATGGTATTTGTTCCACAGAGTTGCTACAGGAGATTCTCATAGTCTAGCCATTGAAACCAAATCAGAGCTTACACCCCTAGGAATCTTCTATAACAACCGGGTTCATTCTAATTTTAAGGTAATGTACTATCTCATTTAAAACAAAATTCAAGGGTTGTTAACTATTCTATGTTAGGACTTGTCTGTTTACATTTTAGGCTGGTTAGGTGAGGGATTCATGCTGTGTTTGAACTGCATGATTCTACCTAGGTGTTGTAGAACGGTGTATAATTGTCGTGTGTATGGTTTCTTGCCACAATTCAAGTAATCACTGTGTGTAATAAGTTCATAAGGGACAAACAACTAAAATCAATTAACACTTCTAATGAAACACGCTTTCTCGGAAGTAGCATTTCGGATGCTACCCCCTCACTGACGGCATTGTTTTCCACTCTGACGAAAGCTGACCCTTGAAGCATCAACTTTTATTACAGTTGTGCTTCATCTAATAGCTTCCTGGAATAGCTGTGGCTTGTTTTCCTGAGTCGCTAATATACAGGAACTCAGGTGCTTGCACATGGTGGCACAGTCTCTGACTAGAGATTGAGCTTCCAGGTCGCCTTCAGGAGCCCGTTCATTGGCAAGAGTTAGAGGGTTCTCCGCCTAGATACAGGCATTCAGTATTGTTTTATTAATGTGACTTTAGCATCTCTTCCACATTCGGCTAAGTGAAGTTACGGTCCCTACATTAATGATTTTATTTGGAATCTAGCTGCTCTGTGTGTGTACATGTACGTATAAAAATGTAACGACAATTACAAAGCCAGCTAGCTTTAAATATTTGTGCTTGAAGCTTACCTAATAAAGATCAGGGTCACTATTGGTTTGGGGTTTTTTTTAACCAAGTGAAATTGATTTTATTTGACAGTTGGGTGTCTGGGATACCAAGAAATGATGCACTGTTTTATGACAGTTGTGTTAATGGTGTGTTTGGGACTGCAGGGCATTTTTTCAGATTGGAATATAAACATACTGCATACAAAAGTGCATTGTAAAGAAAAAAGAGTTTCAGCTGTGTGGCTCATATTATCTTTAAACAAGAGTATCAGTTTGTGTTCTAAAATTCTGTGTTAAAAGAGCAAACTCCACTAGCAGGTCTGAGGATCTTCTTGTGTAGGAGCACTCAGTTGTAATCATAATTTGGTTCAGAGGTGAAAGTAGCTGCAGGTATTTGTGTACGTAATTCAGGTTAAACAACACAAATGCTTCCTTCCATGTCTGTTTTCTCAAGTAAGTTATTTCATACTGGATTATTGAGTTTCAAGTTGATGATTGCTTGAGCAAAAACCAGCTTCAGTGGCGAAGGTAGTTTAGTTTTAAAGTAAGATACAAAGTATTTTTCACAGTGTTGGGGTTTTTTTTTTGTTCCCATTTTTGACAATATTTTGAATCCACCACAAGATTGACTTCCACATTTTCCAGAACAGCATCTGGAAATAAGTGTAAAACCTCAAATAGATGTTGTGAAAGAAATCTGAAATCAACTTTATTGATTTTTCCATTACTTTTTTTTTTTAAGTCCCAGGCTATTATTTTCCTCTGCCAAATTAGCATAGACAGATGATGTTTTTTCCTTAGACAATATGTCAGTTAAGGCCAAACTGAAAGCCCAAAGAGTACATGTATTGGAAAATACATGTATTGAATGCAATGTAAAGTTTAAATTTTAAAAATTTAATGTTTACGCTATCTTTGGTTATGGGTATTATGAATTTTCTTTCCTTGCTTGTTTCAGGCTGGTTTGTTCATTGATAAGGGTGTTAAAACAACTAATGCTAGCGCTGATGATCCCAGAGAATATCTTTGTCTGGACAACAATGCAAGGTAAAGGATAATGTCTTTCAAGTGAGTGAAAAGTGGCAAAATTCTGAGATTGGTCTTACATTCACATCGGGGGAAAAACATAAATTAATAGTTCATATATATTCTTTTCCCTTATTTGTTCATCTGTTTTGGGAACAACAGAGTATGTTGTGCCGTTAAGGGAGGTGGCTGTTTCTTCTGAGCCCTTGCTCAGGGTCGTTTTCAGCCTCTTAGAAGATACCGATTTTAAACATGCACTACTATCATGTTTAAAGTGTTTTCTGGAATTGCTGTTGAAAGTAAAGTCTTGTTTTAAAATCGGCTCTTCTGATTTGTGACTCAGGTTTAAATAATTGTCAGAAAAAGGCTTAATAGAGCCAGGTAATACATCAATACGCCTTTTGTACTGCTGAATGCTTCCTGTCATAGATCAGTGGTGCAGTTTTACTGAACGCTATTTGCAGAGAGAGTACAATCAACCATGTTTTTTTCAGTTTATAGAGTGAGAGAAAATAATAGAGAGTCTAGGAAAACTCCAGGTTATACTGCACATGGTTAGTCTTGTCCTGAATTTCAAATAAAATAGCCTGGGATAGTGGTCAAATGACAATAGTGGATAACTGTATCTGTCAACATTTCACTGTGATAACTAAACATTAAGACTGACAATGTATTTCACAAGATTATCTTTATTTCTTTTTGACCTGTGTTTAGAATGAGGATAGTTAAGTGATAGTTGCAGAGATAGATGCAGAGTAAAGTTCCTAATTTTGGTGATACTCAGTACTTCATGATTTGGAAATGAACTTGCTAGTTCGAAGTTTTGACGGAAAACCCGTACAACCCTTGTGGATTACCTCAGTCGTAACAGGTAGTCAAGAGGGACATATGAGGGGCAAAATGCCCTGTGAGAGCCTGTAGGGTGTTGACAGGGCATCGACAGAGGATGTGAGAAACTCAGTGTGTGAGATGGTTTTCATGTTTCACAGCAGCCAAGGAAGTATCGAGGCATTCTGTGACTACATGAGGCCACTAGTCATTGTGCATGTAACCAAACTGGAGGGGTTTAAATGTTAATTGAGGAGCCTGAGATTGTCAAAAACAAACATTCACCCATTCTCCCCTGGGGCGGACAGGGCAGATCCAAAGCACAAGGTGATCGGGATAAGGGGCCTATATGTCTTTACCTGCTCAAAATGTATTTTTGTAATTTTAAAAAATTTATTACTTTTTCTCTGGGATCTTAGGAATAATCAAGTGAAAGCTTCCACCAGTCTTTAATCAGGCTCATTTTTCCTGTTGCTAAAATAGTTTCCAGCCATAACTTACCATAATAGACCATCTTGGTGGCAATGCAGAGTGTCTCAGTTGGAATAGGAAAATATCTCAGGTGTGCTCAAACAAGGAGCACTCCTCAACATCAGAAGAGTTCAAAAGTTTTGAAGGAGCAGTTAGACAAACCTTCAGCTTTTATTTTGTATAGCACGTGTCAGCCCTGTGTATCCTTCCAAGGAGCTTTAATTCCCTCCATCAAACTTTCATGTTAATGCTGGAATAGAAGTGGGGAGGGACTACTCTGGGGAGGGCAAAAAGAAAAAGCAAGGAGATAAAAGGAAGTTAGATACAGCTAAAGAAACTTGGGGAGATTGAGCAAAATCCTGTGAGAGTTATTGGAAAAGGGAAGTTTTAAGTTCTTGCTTCATTATACCCCAAAGACACTTTTTTAGAATAGAGCTCTAGACCTGCCCCTGGCTTTGGCTTCTGTCATTCCAAACACGAAGCAGAGTGGACTTTGCTCATCAGATGAGCATGAGTGTTTACCTGTCAGGCTTTCTCAGCTCAACATACACGGCATGTGTAAAAGAAACTGCATTCTCATATTGAGTGTTTGTGTTTTTATCTACCTCAGGTTTCGACCTCATCAAGATGCAGACCCTGAAAAGCCGCGAGTTGCTGCCCTGATTGACAGATTAATCTCTTTCAAAAACAACGATCATGGGGCCTGGGTCAGGGGAGGGGATATCCTCATTCAGAACTCTGGGTAGGTATCTGGAAGCAAACAGCTGCATGTTGTTAAGAAGTTTCCCCTGAAGTCTTGTTTATGAAAGTGCGTTACAACAGGGTTATAAGAGAAGACTGATGCTTAACTCAAACTCTCAGTATATTTAACCACTTTCACACCATCCCACTGCTTTAAATGAAACAAGATGATATGTGATTAGATGAGAATCTGCATTAAACATCAAAAAGAAACTGTGTAATAAAAAGTAGTCTAAAAGTTGGTAGACACAGTAAACTTATGAGGCATCTATGGTTTCCCTGAAACTCTCGTGTTCCTACGTAGAATATATAGAAAATTATTTTATTTCTTTTTGTGAAACAGCAACATTTCTATGAGAGTTATTAAGTCTGCGGTGATTCTAAACTCAGTTAGTAGAAAAATTCAGGCTTTCTTCAGTGCACGGTAGTAGGTAGGTGTGGCTTACAGGAGTTTATTGTAGAATAATCCAGAAAGCATGACTAAAGCTTTTAACTTTCTTTTAGGTTTGCAGACAATGGAATAGGTTTGACATTTGCTAGGTGAGTACCTAATCACTTACGGTTTTTCCTGTATCTTAGAAGATATACATCCATCTACTAAAATTAATAGGTATACTTTCATAAGGCCTGATTCTATTTCCACTGGTGCAGATGATGTTATACAACTGCCAAAGCTTGTACTTTAATTCAACCTATGCTTGGTTTACACAACAATTTGCTACCCCTTCACCAGAAGGGTTATGTCTATCCAGGTATTTTTGGTACTGTATGATTCCTTAGGCAGTTTTGACTTTCCTCTTGAACAGTTGAAAGTGAGTAAAGAAAAAGAAAGGGGATGAGCATTTAGAGGGGGCAGAGTCTCTTTCTAATAAAAAAGAATTGAGTAACTCCAGTAGTAAGCCAAAACTGCTGCCGTTTAGGTTATGACAAACTGGTTCTAGGATTGCAAAAGTGGGTTGTGAAAGGAGGAGTGCTGCACTACAAAGGGAGATGGAAAATGTAATGCTCAGCGCTCTGCTAGCATTTTGAACACTTAGCCTGTAATATGGTTTATGACTAAATTTATTGTTCTATGTATTGTAAATGAAGTCTAGACTGCTTTGCTTTAGGAGGACTATTACAGAAGTAAAAGTAGGACAGAAGTAGGACTATTACTGAAGAAGTAGTAGGACTGTAAGAAGTAGAAGAAGTAGTAGGACTGTTACAGATGTAAAAGAAAAAGTCTTGGTTAAAAGTTTGTCTCTGACATTGCTTTGATAGTGATGGGAGCTTCCCAAATGATGAAGGTGCCAGCCAGGAGGTATCTGAGTCACTGTTCATAGGTGAAAGCAAGAATTATGGGTTTCCAGGTGGCCGAAATAAATACGTGGGAACTGGAGGAATAGACAACAAGACGCGCACTCTGCCTAGAAATCGGTAAGTATGTTATGAGTGAAGGAAGTAGAAATTATATGAGAAATGTTCTCTGTACCAGATGCAAACACCCTTCTTGCTTGAGTCCTGGGAGACTAGGAATCTATTCAAGGTGATCCTCTTTTTCTTTTTAACAATTTTTGTGTAGCTTTGTCACTCTCACCTTTCTGCTGAGTCAGTTTCCAGATGATGCTGCCACAGGTCACTCTTCCCTAGTGATTTAAGTTAACCTACTTAAAGAAACAACATTTGGTCCTGGAAGAGAGAAAGGAAAAGCTTTCAGGTGAAAGGATTTCAAGGGTCAGTTTAGCATTAGAGACTTCAGTCTGTCTGTGAAAAATACTATCTGTGACCGTGATCCTTGTCTCTTCTCTCTGGCTTGCTGTGATGCTTGTTTAACATAGTGCAAGTCCTACCCTCACCAGAGAATAGAAAAGAAGGGTGAGGTAGGTCTAGGCCACCCTGGATTTTTGCTGCTTAGCCATTTAGTGAAAAGAATTTAATGTGGTGATGATATATAAGGTATTCAGTCTAGTTGAGCAGAATCACAGAATAGTTGAAGGTGGAAGGGACCTCTGGAGGTCATCTTGTCCAACTCCCCTGCTCAAGCAGGTCCACCTAGAGATGGTTGTCCAGGACCACGTTCAGCTGTCTTTACAATATGCCCAAGGATGGAGACTCTATAACCTCCTTGGGCAACCTGTGCCAGTGCTCAGTCACCCTCACAGTGAAAAAATTTCTCATTATGTTCAGGATGAACCTCCTGTTCTTCAGCTTGTGCCCATTGCCTCTTGTCCTATCACTGGGCACCACTGGAAGGAGCCTGGCTCCATCATCTTTGCACCCTCCCTTCAGAGGTTTCCACCTGAGCCTTCTCTGCTCCAGGCTGAACAGTCTGAGGTTTCCCAGTGTTTCCTCTTATGGGACATGCTCCAGTTGCTTAATCATCTTTGTGGCCCTGTTATGGTTTGAGGAACCAACAACAATGTATTGTCGTTCAGACAATTACTCTTTCACCTGATGAATCCTTACCCACACAGGAAGGGGAATCAGGGAAAAACCATGGAAACCTGNTGCAGCCTCGGGAGGAAAGGAAGGGCTCAGGGGTCTGGCACCGGGGCAGGAAGTTCTCAGGATTGCTGTCATCAAGGAAGAGAGAGCACTTCGCAGCAAACTTTCTAATTTATATTGAATGTGACATTCATGGTATGAAATAATCCTGTTGGCCAGCCTCGGTCAGATGCCAGGGTCTTGCTCCTTCTCGTTCCTGCACCTCGCTAACTCAGAAACACTGAGACCTCGAAACCCACTTACCATAGCTGGCTCTAAAGTAAATATTTCCACAAATTCAGACACTAGCAGCTTCTAAAATTGCAATTTCCCGAGCATTAGAAGAGAGGTTAGTCCTGTGTCGCTCAAGCCAGGACAGGCCCTTGGTTGGACTGTGTCCCGTAGCTCCATGTCTGTTTTGTACTAGGGACAAGCACTCTAGTTATGGTTCACCGGTGATGAATAGATGGGAAGGATCACCTTCCTCCATCTGTTGGCAAGACTGCTCACAGTGGAGCCCAGGATATCATTTACCTCTTGCGGCAAGGGCACGTTGGTTTATGGTCGTCAAATTGGTTTCCACCAGGACCTATGGGTCCTTCTCACTGGCGCATAGGGTTGTTCCTCCCTAGGTGCAGGACTTTGTACTTCCCTATGTTGAACTTCATGAGGTTCCCATCTTCCCATTTTTCCAGCCTGTCAAGGTCTACCTGAATGGCAGAACGACCCTCTGGTGTATCAGCTGCTTCTCACATATTTGTCCGCTCTACAAACTTGCTGAGACTGTATTCATCCCTATCATCCAGATCTCTAATGAAAATGTTGAAGAAGATTGGAGACAGTATTAATCCTTGGGGCTGCACCATGGGCCTCCAAGTAGACTTCATGCCACCACCCTCTGGGCCCAATCATACAGCTAGTTTCCAATCCACCCCACTATCCTCTCATCCAGCCCATATTTCATGAGGATCTTATGGGACGCAATGTCAAAAACCGTACTGAAGTTTAGGTAGACCACGTCCACTCCTCTCCTCAGCTAGCAGACCAATCATTTCATTGCAGAAGTTTATCAAGTTGGTCAAGTATGACTGTTCATTAGTGAATCCATGCTGTTAAGTCCTGATGACTTTCTTGTCCTTCATGTGCCTTGAAATGGTTTTCAGGATTAGCTGCTCCATCACCTTCCTGGGGATCAAGCTGAGGCTTACCAACCCGCAGTTCCCTGGGTGTTCCGCCTTGAAGTTAGAAGTGATAGTTGCTTTCCTCCAGTCTATGGGCACTTCTCCCACTTGCCATGATTGATCAAAGAGCAGGTGGTATTATTCTCATGCTGTGTTTCACCTTTGGGAAAGGGGCACATTTGCAAATGTACAGTGATAGCTCTTCTAACAGGAAAAATCAAATAAACAGGGCATTTTTTGACTCATTAGGTAAGTGCAGAAAAAAGATTTCCTTTACTAAGATCTAATCTGCAAGTCATTCTCTTAATGTTGCTTTCTTGATTCCTTTGTGAAGAAATGTATTTGTTACACAGATTCAGGGTTATCATGGGTTTTGTTACAGAATGCTATAAATATTTGCATTAACAGGACATTTCCAATCAGAGGCTTTCAAATTTATGATGGACCTATACACCTTACCAAGTGCACATTCAAAAACTTTGTGCCAACTCCAGACAGATTTACCAGTGCAGTTGGATTCTTGATGAAAAATCCATGGCAGATGACACCAAAAAACAACATGTCTCTTGTGAAGTTTGGTCCAAACGTAAGTTTATTACAAGTTTTCTTTTATTCTTGGAAATTACTTTCTTTTCTTCTTGCTGTATTTAAAATTAAGATGCAGGGGTCCTAGGTCATCTTTTCCATACATCCCTACTACAGAGTTTCTCTCTGTGTTGGAAGTCACCCAAGGTGTATCCTTTGTCTCCTGAGCAAAAAATAATACCAAGGGAGATGTAGGAGATATATTGCAATAATGATCTTTTTCATGGCTAATGGTAAAGCTGAAAGGAGATTTTTGTAAGGTTTTGCATATCCTTAGTAATGAGCTTTCAGCTGCAAATATTAACACTATTAAAAAGCAAGAGGTGGCCTGAGTCTATTACTAAAAATCAAAATGTCTATTTTGCCAGATGCCACTGTCCTTGCTGTAAGGTTTTTCATCAAGTTTGACAAACTCCTGTGTCTCTGAAGATGTACATGTGTTAATCTGTACTTCGCCTGGGGGGAAATAATTAATATTTTAATTGTTGTTGCTAGGTTTCTTTGAAAGTCTTCTTTGGAAAACCTGGTCCCTGGTTTGAAGAAGGAGATCTGGATGGTGACAAGAACTCAGTATTCCATGATCTAGATGGTTCAGTGACTGACTACAAGGATACCTACGTGGGCAGAATGGATAACTACTTGATTCAACACCCCAAATGCATTAATATTACAGAATGGAGCGGAGTGGTTTGCAGTGGGACCTATGCCCAGGCTAGTACTCTTGTAGCTTTCTGTTTGGGGCAAATCTACAATATGAAAAACTTATGGGGGCAAGGGAAGTGTAAGAACCACTGGAGTTCTGTCTGTCTTTTTTTCACAGAGTGGATTCCAAGGGTTTTGGGTTTTTTGTTTCTGGGGTTTTTTTGTTTGTTTTTTGTTGTTGGTTTTTTTTTTTAAATGGAGATGTTAAATACCACCTTCTGAATATAAATCTCATATAGGTGTGATTTCCATTGTAGATGAGTTTGGCCAAGTACCATAGCTGATTCTACATATTATTTTTTTTCTCACGCCTTCCCCATTTGTTATCTGTAAAATGGAAAAAAATCTACAGAAGTTTTTCAAATAGGGCTCTTCAGGAGATATTTGTGTATAGCATAACTTCAGAACACCAAATTGCAGTGTTTTGACTAATAATGTACTGATTATTCTTCACTGTTTTGTTTCCTTTGCACAGTGTCCAAATCTTTACTCTCTATTCTCCTTAATATCCTGTAGGTTTATGTCCAAACCTGGAATGGACAGAATCTTTCCATGACTATCGTTCGAGATGAGTACCCAGCCAATCCCATGGTTCTTCGAGGTATTAATCAGAGAGCTGTCTTTCAGCAATACCAGCCAGTAGTGATGCTTCAAAAGGGCTACACAATACATTGGAATGGAAAAGCTCCAAATGTCACCTATCTTTATCTCATTAACTTCAACAAGTATGTTTACTTTCTTTTTTGTCATAGATCCATAAGGCAATGCTGAAGTAATGTCCTGCAGAATTAGCGTGTGTGAGTTTGCAGTCATCAGTAAGACTGGATCTTAGGTTGGGTTTTTTCATAATTACAAATACTAAAATGTGAAAAGCAAGAGATTAAACAATCAACCTGCACCTAAAGTTAAACTTTTGTTCAGTACAGTGTGTTTAAGGAAAATCCTTTGGAGAAGAAAGTGTGCAAATAGTGAAGTAGAGCAGAGTTGGAGTTTAATAGTTTAACATACCTGGGTTTTGTTGCCAGATGTCTAACGTATAAAATCAAATATATCCTGAGAGTATCAAAGTTACTGTAACATTTAATTGAACACTTTGTGTAGAGAGGGAAAGAAAGATCTTCTGGTTGAGAGTTTGGGAGATTTTTGTGTTACTTGGTTTTTGAGTGATCTGTTTGCTGTATATTGCTATCTAAACTGTTCCTATGGTGAATCATACATTTTACTTTGTTTTCAGGAATGACTGGATTCGTGTTGGCCTTTGTTATCAACCAAATACAGATTTTTTTATAGTTTTGGAAGCCTTTCAAAGGCGGTCATCTGCTCTGTCAAGCAAGGTAGAGCGCTACACGCCTGTATCTTCAATGATGGAGCTTGAAAAGAATCGATCAGACAAGAAGTTTTACTTCGACAACAGTACTGGGTAACTTTGTAACTTGACCCTATTGGAAGATGTCGTTTAACCTTAAAATGTTCAGTTCGATAATCTTAAAAGCAACTGATTGAGGCATCTGCATAAGAGGAAAGCTGTTGAAAAGGAGCCCAAACCCTATTTGAAAGAATATTTTATGTGACTTTGAATCTCCCAAATATGGTGGTTGTCATTGCAACACTTTTCCAAGAGCACCAGAGTCACTACAGATACTTCTTACTTTACGCCTGGGGAAAATGTGGTATGTGGTGTGTTGCCAGAGCAGTGTCTTTCAGGAAGGAACTTCTAAGTTTTCAAAGAAAACTGTGCTGTCTTGTTAAACTGAAAATTCTACAAATTTCCAAGAAGTTTTCTGTTCCAAGTACACTTTAAGAATGTATCTTTGAAAATCCTAGTCTGTTTTCAGCCTTCTTGAAAGTACTTCTCTTTCAAAAGTACTTCGGACAGAGGCCACTGAGATCCTTCTGAAAGGTTTATGGTATCATCAACTTTTAATAAAATAAGTNCATTCCACTCCGTGATACAGAGTCCCTCCTCATCTTTTCTGTAGGCCCCCTTTAGGTACTGGAAGGCTGCATGTTGATCTTTAATTTATAATTTATTCTCCTATTTATTTTGTTCCCTTATCTGCTACTTTGTCTGTAGTAAATATGCAGACGAATGTACCTTTTGAAAAGACATTTACATTTCTTTTGTCTAAGAGCTAACAGTCAAATATATAATAGGAGAAGTACCACTCTGTGTGTACTATGACGATTAATGACCGCCACCTCCTATTGCATTTCCAGGCATTTGCAATAGTACAATTACATCGTCCAGTGCTGGTGGGTGAAGCGGAATACCCAAACAGTTGCTGCTGGGTATCTGCAAAGATCTATGATCAAAGAAAACATTTATGTTGTGCAGTTTGGTTTTTGTTTACTGCAAGTCACTGATTTGAAGAGTGGTGGTTCTTTTCAAAGCATATGCATTCATAATGATATCTCCTTTAATTGTTGGGGATTTCAGATATATCAGTAGAGACTTCCGAACTCTAATAAACTGTAAATATTTTGAAAAAGTTTGAACAATGGTGGAGCAGTGAATACAGTAGTTTCTCTGCTTCTGAAAGTCATGAAATATAGCTGTTAAGGTTTAACATAAATAGCTATCCTTCCAGCAATTGATCTATATTCTTTTTCCCCCTTTTGTGTAGATTACTGTTTTTATTTCTTCAAGCCAAATATAATAGGGATGGTCACAGTTATTGCTCATCTCAGGGATGTGAAAGGATCAAGATTGTGACCAAAGATTCAGCAAAAGGAATCAGTAACTGCATGGCAAAAGCTTACCCAAAGTACTATCAAGGACCAACTGTCATAAAGCGGATGCCAGTAAAAACTACTGTACCATGTACACAATGTGGCACAACTCAGGTGAGATAAAATAAGCAAAAACTTTCATGAATTGTATAGTTGGTGTTTCTGTCTACTCACTTTAAGGCAGAATTTCAGTCTTTCAGCACAGAATGCTCTACCTACCAGCTTGTGATGGTCACGTTGTTAATCTCCTGTACACTAGAAGGCAGGGAGTCCCTCGTAGCACAAAGCTTTCAGCTTTTGTTATTTGAAAAATATTGTTTCACCTCTCACTGAGTGCTACTGAGAAGGGACATAGGTAGATCTGATGTCTTGTACAACAGCGTTGTCTGTCTGTACTCCATGTAGAGTAGTTTTGCTGCAGAGATCTATATGGTATTGGTCACCTTCTCTCTTCTTTTCCTGTTAGCATGAACTTGAAATTGCATTATCCATTTTAGCTACACAAGCTGAGAAACATACTGAAAGTAAGGAATAAAGTAGGTTACGCTATACATCATGATATTTATTGGCATTGCTTGTACCATAAATAATGCCACTGACAAATGAATGCACTTGCTTCGGAGCACGAGTGGCCTGTTGTAAATTGTCTGGCATGGTAAAGTGTTGAAGATACATGGATAAGTGTACTTAATGTGTTTTGTTTGATATCCAGATGGTATTCACCAGTGATCCTCACAAAAACTACCTCCTTGTGCAGATTAACTCATCTGGTAAAGAGTTAAGCAGAGGTCAGCAAGCATTTATTTCTGTAAGTATTCTCCATGGTTTTCTTCTAACTGTCGTTCTTTTTAGCAGTTTATATTACAGCAGTTGTACAGCTCTACATAATGCTGACCTCACTTTTCTTCACTGAACGGAAAGTGTCGGTTCATAGTTTAAAAACCAAACATTCAAAAAGATGATGTTTTAACTGCAGAAAATGAGGCTTCGAAGCTGTGTTTCATATTCAGATTGTTTCCTGCTGGAGAGAAAATTTGTACCAATAAGGGAGAAATAAAAACTTTGAGATTCATGTTGAAATCTGGATGGATATATATCTATCGATGGCTGCTTTTGGACAAAAAAAAAAAACCCCAACCAAACCCAAACGACCTGTTAGTTAAATCCATTTTTGTGCTGACAGATTGGTGAGTTAATGGGATGAATTATGCAAGCCAATAAGCTTTGCTAAACTCCTTCAAGATGGCATTTACAAAAGAATCCATAGAGATTTCTGTATTTATTCTGATGCAGTCCTGATAAGCCAGCGATGTGATAAATGTATCAAGTAGTTTACTTCAACTTTTCTATTTGGGTGCTGAAGGAGACTTGCCGTGATGCTGTAGTAGCATTTGCAGACATCTTCACACCACAAAGCTTCGCGTCTGTACATGGTTTACGTTCTGCAATGTCAGTGCGTTAGTTTGGTTGAAATAGTAAAACCCTTGAGCTACCTAGACAGACGAATGGCACATGAGCAGCATGACTGTAGCAGCTGCAGACTTCCACGGGAACGTGTGTGCAGTATCCAAAGCAGTAGGAGCACTCTGTAGGAAGAAACTGTGCTGCTTCAGAGGCAGATTAACTGTACTACTGCCAAGAAGTCCAGGTGGTGCAGTATCTGAATTTTAGCTTCCTGAAGCAGGAGCAATGACTGAGGCAGATGGTAAGTCACCTGAAACGTATGATTTCCCTGTAGAAGCCAGGAACTGAAGGCTCCCGTGCAATTTCAGAAGTCCCACTGAAAGCCTCCCCTCAAGGAGAAGAATTAAGAGGTGCAAAGGAGAAGCAAGTATTTGTAAGGAAATTAGTGCACCGCTGTGTCTAAACTAGTTGAAGATTAATGCTTAGTATGGTAGAATAGCTGTTGAATTCATATTAACTTTAAGAAAGAAAGAAAAAGTTCATTTCTCTTTTTCTCCTCCCATTCAGGTCAATGACACTATGTTTTCCTTCAAGGATAATGGTATACTTGTTGTTGTAGTTGATGCCTGCATTGGCACAGTGTCGGGAAACAAATTATTTTCTGGAGTAGACGTTAAGCATGTAGACGGATATTTAAAATCTGGAATTCCACAAAGGTACATGTAATGACCATTTATTTCCAGTATGTCCTGTAAGCTCTAGCTCTGCTCTCTAATGAAGATTTGAATAATGAAGTCTATGCAGGAGCACTGAAAGTGGGCAAACATGCATTAAGTTGAGGGGGAAGGAGAAACATAGGAGCATTTTCACAGACAATTTAGCCTTATTTGAGAAGACAAAGCAACTCAAATTTTGAACACGTACAATTTTCCACTGTTGCTTGTCTTTCACCTTGAAAAGATTTATTTTTTTTTTTAACTGGACATCAGGTAATAACACTTCTTTGCTTAAAGCAAAAATAACTTTTTGTTTAATAAGGTCACTGAATTACACTGACAAGAACTATGTGACAAGGTATCATACAGGTCTCTCCTTATCTAGGAAGAAAACTTATCATTAAAGAAAGATTGAGAAGTTAGTGTCAGAAAAATCAAAATTTTAATATTCTAATTTTTGATTAATATTTAAACTTCCTTTATTTTTGTTTCCGTGTCATGAAATGACATGGTGTGAGTACTCTTAAGCAAGTGGACTATGATGCCAGCTAGCTGTTTAATCTTGTAGCTGAATACTAAGAAAACTTGTTTCTAACAGCTGCTGTCTCTGCACTGTTTCTGCTGCAGGTCTATCGTTCTACTGAGCACGAGAGGTGATGTAGCAATTCCTAATAATTTATCAGATGCCTTAATGTCCCTGGGGACAGCCAAACCGCCTTATCTTCAGAGCAACGGTTGGTGGAAGTTTTGCACATTTCTTTGACACCGCCTTGGTCTGTGTGTTTGTGTTAACGTGGTGGGTTTCTCATGGGGTGTGTGAAGAGGATGCAGCTGGCGTTGCCAGTTTGCACTGGTGTGGGCTGCTGTGTTTCAGCCCTTGTTGAGAGAGGGAGGATGGGCACACCTTCAGCCGATGGGCAGAAAACCCTTTCTGTTGCCCCGAAGAGCATTGTCTGCAGCTTGTTGCAAGCAGAGAAGTTACTAGCAGTTCTTTGTGCCTGTGGATTACAGAAAAAGAGCCCCAGGCTTCTTTCCCAAAGCCTGTATTTCGTGCCTCACCCAGTGAATTTATTTTTAAACAGTCTCTGGTGCCAGGCTAGTATTTCCTGTTCTAACAAAATTTGAAGATGGAGATGGGAAGCTGTTGTTATTTTGAGGGATGATCACTTTATAGGCCACAAGGGGTAGCACATGTCCTGAACGGGCCCTGGCAAAAGTCCTGTCTGAGAAAGCAGGTTTTATAGCTGTCCCAGTAGCTGTGTTTTCAAATTAATATTTCAGAGCACTTAATACCAAATATTGCAGAAGGAAATTGCAGACCACTATTTCCTTGTGAGGTGCACGTGGAGCTGGGAGTAGATGAATGTCCTGAATAATGTGGGGGAAGAATTTCTGAGGAGCTTGTCACTTCCTTCCCAGCTTGCCCTGTGTTGTGCTTGGATGGGCTTGGCTGGTTCAGTAACACTGAGCTGTCTTTGTTACAGGAAGCTTGGCCTTTCTGGGCTTCAGAGGGAACTTTAAGCCATCCTGGGTTAAGCTGTTTACTGGTCCTGCTGGGCATGGGCTTGTTCAGATAGAAAAATATATCCCTTTACAACTGGAAGAGTATGGCTGTGCCAGAGCAATCAAAAGCAGACGGAAAGACCTCGAGCTTCTGAAGAAGGCTACACGATCTCAATAAAGACTAAGATGTACATAAAAGCTGGGGGGAAAAAAAATGTGAACTAACTTATTTTTTAATTTATGGCATTTTAAACTATATTGTTTTCCAAGTAAATCATGTTATTGTCTGACAGATGTTTGCCAGCATTGACCGCTTGAATGCCAATCTGTGCACCTTCTAGTTGTACAAAATATTAAAGAATTTATTAGTATTTGTATAAACAGGTTTCAGAGATTTTTCAGATGTTTGTATTTACTGTAAACAAGTTCCTTCTGTTTAATACTCCATTTGTATGTAAGAGGTGTTCATAAAAGCCTTAAACTTTTGATAACAGGTGTTGGAGTGCATCTTGCATTACTTGAAAGATTAACATTAGAGTCTCAATAAACAGCTTGAATTGGTACGCAGTTATCCTCAGCTGTTTAGGTGTTTTCCTGAGGGTTTATTTAGCAGTCAGCTCAGTTACATTCTCAATCTGCTTTCCAAGGTGTTAAAAGCCCATTTACCTTATCTGTGCAGCTGACTCAAGGGGTTTTAACTGCAGTAAAATTTTTGCTTTACTGCATGAAAGATGGAGAGGGGGGGATTCAAAGATCCAGCCCTGGGCTGGGTGAGGACTGTGTACTGTGCAACTGCGTTTAACACGGCTGTATGCACCCGCATGGCATACAGAGCAGAAAATTACTACCGTTCTTTGGGGTCACTGCTTACTGTCCACCCCTGAATATACAGATGCCTGCAAGAGTTACTTCAGTAATCAGCCTGGGTGTTAAGGCTGCAGTCTTGTGTACAGCCTGACTTCAGCTTTTTCTTTTAAAGCTTTTAGCCAGAAGGGCAAAACTGAGATTATTATTCTAAATTTGTTATGAAACTAAGCTTCTACTCTTGCAGGGATTTTATTTTTTTTTTTTAAGGCTATCCCAGCTCTAACTTTTAAGTGAATGGAAAGTGCTCTCAGTCATTCAGGCATGTTATATCTTTTGCCTTAACTTCAGTTCTTTTAACATACTCATGTTGCTAATTCCTATTGACTTTTATATCAGGTCCATTTGATTTCTTTTGGTTTTGTTGCAATTATTTGACCTTTCTGCAGGTAGTGTGAAAATCATGTAGAAGAACTGAAGCACACTGCCCTTTTTCAGGATCCTAGTCTTTGAAATCAAATTTCAGAGACTGTAAAGATGCATTTCATAATAGGGAACAATAGGTGCCATAGAGCTGAAATGTAACCGTAGGTCTAATAAAACTGACATAGTTCCTTTTTCTTGTATATGTTCTTATTCATTCTAGCTGGTATAATGTATCTACCATTCAGAGATGCTTTTGCTTTGAATTCAAAATGGAGTGGCTGTTGGAAATGAACTATATGCCTGTCTTCTCCAAAGAAGTTGAAAAACTGTGGGGATTTTTTTTTTTTTTTTTTTATANTTTTTTTTTTTTTTTTGTGCTTTAAAGGAGAGGAGGCACAGTAGCAAACCTATTATTCTGTTCAATTAAAATATGCTACCTCAGTGCTACAATTAAACTGCCTGGTCTAGTATAGTTTCCTAAGTGACAGGGGAGAGGAAAGGAGCACAACGCAAGAGATGAAGTTAACAAATAGATGACTGATGCTATTTTTATTTTACAACCAAGCCAAATGTATGATTGTGTATTTTGCAATTGTTTTGATGCACAGTTCTCTTATAATGTTTAAAAAAAAAAAAAAAGGCATTTCGTTAGGGGGAGATGTGGTAAATCTTTAAGACTAGCTATAATGTTTGGTGTTACTAATGCAGGGCAGTGTGATTTAAATGCCCTGAGTGCAGTAGTGATAGTGTTTGGGGATTAAAATGGTTTTAAGACTTCCTCTGTTCTGTGGGTCATGCTCAGCAGAGAAATACTGATGAGGTGGTGACCTTCAGGCTGGTGAAGTTGGCCATTGTTTATGAGATTCTACTGTTCTAAGCCATCTTGTAAAAACTGTACTTGGAAGTGTCAAGGGTATTCTGATGTAGGGCTTACTGATGGTCCATTGGACCTGAAGTTGAAGTATTGTCTTTTGTGTAAATTTAAACACTTGATAAATAGCATAAATAAATTTTTACACCTGACAAGGCAATAAAATCTTGCGTCTCTGCTGTTCTTGTGTCAAGTAATTTTTGTAGTATGTGTTGTGTGAATGCTATAAACTATTTTATTTCAAACACTGATAGACCTGTGAAGTTTATGGAATGTATCCTATTCTTCATTCAGAGACAAGTTGGGAATACTGGGAAAGGAGACACTAACGGTGACTGAAGTTATGGGTCTGTCTCCAAAGTCTCATCTTAAAGCCTGTCTGAGCTGCTAGCTTAAGTGTAGAGTCATTTCAGCTTGGTGGGGGCTAGTGCAATATTGTTATCTACTTGTGGGCATCTTATCCATGTCTATAACTACCTAGTGGAGGAATAAAGAATCATAGAATTGTCTAGGTTGCAAAGGGACCTTTAAGATCATCACATCCAGCCATTAACCTTACACTATGAAAAACACCAATAACCATGTCCCGAAGCACCACATCTGCATGTCTTTTAAATACCTCTGGGGATGGTGACTGAACCGCTTCTGTTGTAATGTTTGATAACCCTTTTGGTGAAGAAATTTTTCCTGATATCCAGTCTAAACCTCCCCTGCTGCAACCTGAGGCCATTTCCTCTTGTCCTGTTACTTGGGAGAAGAGACCAACCTCACCTCGCTACAGCCTCCTTTCAGGAGCAATAAGGTCTCCCCTCAGCCTCCTTTTCTCCAGACTAAACAATCCCAGTTACCTCAGCCACTCCTCGTAAGACTTGAGCTCTAGATCCCTCACCAGCTTCATTGGCTGCGGGTCCTCAATGTATTTGTTGTAGTGAGCGGCCCAAAGCTGAACACAGTATTGAAGGTGGGCCTAACCAGTGCTGAGTAGAGGTGGACAACCACTTCCCTGCTCCCGCTGGCC
>VXBH01002956.1:41621-59894 GCA_013400035.1 Rynchops niger | reverse complement strand
ATAAATGATGGAAAGTGGCTTGGTGAGCACTTCTGCCAGCTCCCTCAGTGCCCTCGGGTGGATCCCGTCTGGCCCCATAGACATGTGTGTCTAAGTGGTGTAGCAGGTCGCTCACCGGGAGCCAGGCTATTCGTGATGGTACCCAGTGGCACAGGACAAGAGGCAGTGGGCACGCACTGAAATGCAGGCAATTCCACATAAGCGGAAGAAAAACTTCTACTGAGCGGGTGGTCAGGCACTGGAGCTGGTTGCCAGAGAGGCTGCGGAGTCTTTGTCTGTGGAGGAGCACCTGTAGCTGACCCTGCTTTGAGACATGTAGTGTCCTGGACCATCTCCAGAGGTGGCTGCCAGCATGGCTGCTGCTGTGATTGTGTGCAGTTAAAATTACCAGGGTGGCCAGCCTCTCTTCCAAGTGCACAAGCCTGCAAGGGCTGAGCCACACGCTCTTCACCTCATGCCTGAAACTCAGTGAGATCTTAAAAACGAGGCACCTCTGCCCCAAATCCAGTCCAAAAGGCATTGTAATTGCCTCTTCATGGTCAGGCTTTGTATAGAGATAGATTCCTTACTCAAATGGTGTCATTCTGCAGTAAAGAAATTAAAATTTACTGGGCTAGAGAAAGGAAGGTGCATTTAAAGCTCTGATGTAATGTGTTAGACCTTTTTAGGGCGCATCTGGGCTTACAGTCTTGCTCCACAGGTTGTATTTGCATTTTATTATGTAACTGTTGTAATGTTTTAAAAACAGCAACAAAGAAACAACGAAAGAATAAATAAACAACTTAGAGCAAGCATCAGATTAAGTGCATTATCAGTAGGGCGCTCCCTCTGGCCAAATACAGCGCTGAGAATTCACTATACGAGGGGCTGGAGACCCATCCCTAAAGAGCCGAAATGATGGCAAAGACATTTTTTAGGAAAAGACAGAGTAATTCTGCATATTCTGGGACTGCAGTGACAGCTGAGGCCCCAGATAACTTTTGACCCAGGACAAAGTAAGTTTTCCTGTTTGGGGCAAGTCCTGTGGTTTCCTTTTCTTCCCCTCAACTCCTGTTCACATTACGTAGGAAGGATGTACCTCTGAGGACAGTCACCCCGCTCTGACTGAAAGGCCCAGTCCACTGGGTTTGGTGATAGCTGTATCATAAGGTGTAGTGGTCAACGAAGGTCAAAAGGGATGTCATGACTGTATTTGTTTAAGGTGATTCTGGTGTCATCCTACTGTCTGCACATCTATGATGTGCAAAGAAAAGCAGTGACTTCTGAACTTCAAAATTGCAATTATGTGACAATTTCCCAGTAATTACTTCTCCACCTCTTCTGGTCATACTTGTTCTGGCACTTATAGGATGTTCTGTCTTTTCCTGGAGTTCACAAGCATCACAATTCTTTTCTAATGCCTTGTTTTTTACCTCTGTCTTGTACTAGTTAAAATTCTGAAATAATACTCAGTATTGAAGTATATAAGGCCACCTTTGGCTGGAGAGAATTTATGAGCTTTTAAATTATATGGCTTGGGAGTACTGCAATTTTGCGTATTAAAGTGTATTAACAATTGTAACTTGATAAAAAAAAAAAAAGAAAAGGCTTGTCTGATCATTGACTTGCCTGACTGGGAATGATGGAACTGTCAAGTCATAGAAGTCCATTTCTCCTTTTAACGTGATGAAACTCTGAAAAATCAATAGCTTTTGGAAACAATAGGAACAATTTTGGGACAGAGCAATCTGGGGATCTCCCAAGATCAGCCTAGCTTTTTCTGATACGTCATCTTGTGCCTGCTCTTGTGCCTTTCCCTTAATCCATATTAAAAAAATTCAGATACTTGTGCTTTTCTTGAAAGGTTTGTGGTTGTTGCGTTTGCTGGACTAGTGAGAAATCAACTTGGTCAGATCACAGAGAAATTTCAAAGTAATCAGTCTGCATAAACTTTGTACTTAAAGGCCAACTTTTTTCACTTTTCTGATTTCTATTGTATTTTAAAGTACAAAGCAGGCTTAATTGCCGTGCCTGGGAGGCAAATTCTTTGTTTCATCTTTGTCCAGGTTGAATGGGGTGACAGCTGAATACTCTGATTTATAGCTTTTTTCTCAGGAAATGTTCTTAGAACATGCAATGGCCTGTCTTTATACATAATTTATTCTTAACAGAACATGTAGTGATATTTTGGGATAGTTTTTGTGTGCATGCAAGTTTATAAGTAGTAATTTTGTACTAGAACTACTTTAAACAGTTAAAAATACAACTATCTCTTTCCTGTGCAGCATTTCTGGTGACATTTTCAACAGATACACTAGGATCAGTTCAGGGTGTGCTTTAGTGTAATGGGTAGCTTTTAGGAGTAGATCTCAGATGATGACGTGTCATCTTTTTAATATCTGTTAGGTTCTTCAGCAGAAGATGGTCTACTCCATCTGCAGGGTGTGAACTATGATCTAATAGTTTTCTTCCATCTCGGGTGCAGATGACTATGTATGTTCTCAGTAACAGCAGACAACACGACAGTTATCTGGGGTGTCATATTATTTATTTCTGAGAAATTATTCCATGATGAGCATCACTCGGTAGCATATATTGCACATTTCTGCTTTTTAATAGTATTTTAATAGTGTAATACAAATTTCCATATTGTGGCATGTTCTGGGTTAATTTTTTCTTTTTAGTATTCCTAAGGTGATATATTTTTTTTGTCCTTCACAACAGTGAAATGCAAAGTATTAGAAGATATGAGCACATATAGTCACATGAATTATCGCAGCATGCACAAGTGCCATTGGGCTCCTTCTGCTAGCTAGCCAACAAATGTAAAATAAGAACTCATATCAGGCTTTAATAGTTGGACATGGAAGAAAAAAATTAAATGTTCAAGAAACATTTGTTTGCAGTCTCTTTTCCCTATAAGCCATACACACCTTTCTCTTTTTGCTTTGTAGGGACAGGATTTTCCCCACCACTATCACCCATAAGGGCTGGGATGCTGCTGCGTCTAAGTATCTTATTCCACAGAACTTTCAGTTTCTAATATTCCCAGTGTTTTGTTGCCTGTGGATTTTTCTGAGTAATTGTCCATACTTTTCTCCACTAACTCTGTTTCCAAAGCAGCCTGGGGAGTGCGTGGGACCTCTCCTGTTTTCCCACCCTATTAGTCTACCCAGACTGACTTGAGTTTCAAAAAGTAATCTGTTTCTTTCAACAGAGCCATTACCCAAAATATACTTCTTCTGTTAAATTCTGTTGTCCCCATGACTCACATTGTAGCAATACATTCAAGATCAGATAGATGCATGGAAATAGCTTCTGCAAATAAGCATCAGGCATGGGGACACTGCCCGTGTCAAACCAAAGGAATAACTGCACAGAACATGTGTAAAAATGTTGATCTTCACTGCCTACTTTTGTGTGCAGTGTTGCTTGCCGAGCATTAAACAGGCCCTTTGTAATCTGGGAGTCAGAGTGCATTTGAATTCCTCCATAGCTTTGATGCTGAATGAAACAGATTAAACACTTTACACTTCAGAGTATAGAATTAGAATGAGTACCAATGTGAAGCTTAGAAATGTTGATATCCACTCTTTATGGGAATAATTGTCTGGGATTTTTCTTACAAAGCTTCCATTTCATTACTTTCACACTTAAGTCATCGTGCACTCTTCCCCTCACCCCCTGCAGTTCTACACAACTCTATGACATCATTGTTAACAGTGACATACAAGACAGTTTCTAAAACGAAGCCAATAAATTAAGCTCATACTAATAAGCATATGCCTAGCAGTTACTGATTGTGCCAGTAGTAAACCAGGGTCTTAAGTGAACTGCATTTTCTAGATTTATCTGTGTTTAATACACGAGTGTGTAAATAGCTCTATTAATATATTTCCCAAAGTAGGTCCTAAAATTACAAAAAATGTCTGTGTGCAAACAGTTCCCCTCTTTGCCTGTAAAAGCCTGGTGTTCAGGATCTATGAAAGGGTAAATGATATTGCAAATTGCCAGGAATCTTTACTGAAGTTGTCAAGGAGAGTTGTTGCTGGAGGGACCCACATCATGAAGTCTCGACACAGGGCTTAATAAAGACACAAATGCTCTGTTAGGAGCACAGTGTGTTGCAAGTTTGAGTCATAATCATGCTTTCCCTCCCACAGGTGGATATACGTCCCCTAAAACCAATATGTGAACCCACATCTACAGTTAACCAAATTCTTATCAAGCACTTAAAAGACTCAAGCACTCTGTGTCTTCATTGTAAACATTAAGACTTCTCAGAAATGTTAAGCAAAAGTAACAAAGTTGAACAGAGACATGCCATTTGGTAGAATACAACTGTGATGTGAAAGTGCGAAGTCAGATGACATTTCTCATTAGGCAGAGACACAATATGGGTGCAGGCAAATCCTGGATCTCTAAAGACGGTCATTACTCTTGACAGCTTTGTAATTTTTTAAAGTTGTCATCACACAAATGCTTAACCTCTGAATAATCAGCTACATGAGATTAAGGTCATAGGAACAAGTGTTTGAATGTAAGCGTGGGGTTTTTGTTCACGAGAATTGCTGCACAAGTCACTCGGCATTTTGTACCTAAAGAGAGCGTTTAATTCTGCTTTTCTTTTTGTGGTCTGTTAATTCTTGCTTTAACTTCTACTTCTTGCAAACCCTGTTGTTATATTGGATCTGTAAGGTTTCTTCTTACACAATCATTTAGCCCAACCACATGCAGAGGAACCATCAGTGAGATTTTTGAGACAAAAAGCCCCAACAAATGTAACACAAATGTAACAGTGGGTAGGGAGGATTGTCAGTTTTCTATGTGTACACTGATTCTCTTGCAGATTTGTCTGCATCTTCCCTATCATTGTTACATTTGCAGTAGTACAGCTTACTTTTTCACGTGAGACAGATGGGTTGTACGGATACAACTGTACACCTTTTTTTTGGAAGATGGGAAGGCAGTTATACTGGCACCAAGAAAACGCAGTCCACATGTACATACATAATGCATTAGGACCTTCAGGATCTTCAGATCGTCAGGACTGGTTTTGAAATCCAAACCAGTAATTATATATATAAATAGTTTAATTTTCAGCCAAGTAGCCAAAGCTCAGCTAGAAAGATTCTTTCATTGGTTGTGTAGAGACTGTCCCAAAGAAAATGTGGAGGGGCCACGGAACACCCAGAAAGACAGCTGATTCATCATGGAAGAGAACGAGTTTAGGAAAGAAATGACTGTAAATGCTGGTGTGACTTTTCTTTTTCAGATAAAGTATGTCACAAACAGGAATGGGTTGCCGGGCAGGAAACAGCTCTTCCGTAAAAGGAGCCAGGGAACAGAGTGTATTAGGCCAAGGCAGTGTCAGAGCAAACAAAACAAGTACAACGGCTACTGATTTCCTTCCTCTGTCATGCCACAGCGTAATTTATTGCAGAGCTGCAAAGAAGCAATTACTCCAGCTTTCATTACAGGTGCCACCTCTGATTCAGATAGAGAGTAATGCATGCTCTCATCCTGAGAGATACTTAGATCAAAAGGTACCACCTATGGAAAGACAAATTCAGGCAGCTGAATATATTAGCTATCAAAATAGATTTCCCTGAGATATTACCAGAAAAAGGAAGTTCTCTTATGAAGGAAATTGTACAAGAAAAGATTAGCATGAGGCTATAGAGTGCTTCAACTGAAGAAAGTGACATTTTTGTACCTCCAGTTAGCTGCTGCTCATGAAGCAAGAAGCTCTATGATGTGCAAATCCCAAACCTACCCCTACTGATTTTACAAACACTGCCAAAAGGTGCAGAAAAAGCCCTCCTGTGCATATTGTGGTATCACACTCAAACATACACAAGCTCCCACAAGAGCAGCAGAGGTGTCACACCTGCCTGGCCAGAGCCAGCAGCCAGTGAGAGAAAGGATGTGGCTGAGCAGCCCAGAAAAAAAAAGAGAATCTGTAGCCAAATGTTTCTGAAATGAAATGTTTTGTAGTGAGGCAGGCTTCTCGAAGCACAAATTTCCTTGAGCTTTTTAGGAGAATTAACTGCTCCAGGGCATGTCAGACCCTGGGAGGCTTGGGCCTATGTGCGAAAGGGGGTTTTGGTGTGTCCCAGCTAAAGCCTGAAATGGTTTGCTGATAGGAGCCAGTCTGGAAGGAGCAGTCACTTGCTGGGGTGTTTGCAGCTCCAGCGTGCTTGGACCTAGAAAAGGCAGTGCCAAATGGCAGGGATCTGGTATTGCTTTACCACTTGGCACCGGTCCAGCTGATATTGCAGCCTCTTAACAAGATCTCCCTGCCAGGCAAAAAAGCAACAAAGAAAGGCTTGCCATCACATCAACTGATTAAGGTGAAGCTGCTATAATAAAAAGGGGGTCACTTTAATTAATGGGTTAATGTGAGCCTCTAAATTGAAATCTCGATGGAGGGAATTAGAATAACCTCTGGGTGAACTTAGTTGGAGCTATCTGACGAGCTTTGCATCAAGAAATGTAAAGCGTGGGTTGCTGTGAGCGCAGATGAAAGAGTATCTTGGGTGGGAGCACTGGGGAAATGAAGGAAAGATTAAAAGAGACAAAACAAACTACTGAAGAAGAGATTTCTCTTGCCTCTTAGCTCCCACTCCATCTTGAGTGTTAAGTTCCAGATGTTCCCCACTGAAAATCTCCAACAGATGTCCATCTTCAAACAAAAACCTGTGAGTAGGCAGTTGAGTAAAATCTGAAGCTGTTTCTCAGCATGACTGAGGATCGTGGTTTAATCAACCAGCAAAGATGTTGTCAGATAGCTCTGCCATAGCTCTCTTGCCATTTTAACATTGTAATTAAAAACACAGCAATAAAACCTCAGAAGCTGTTGCTCTCTTGAATAAAACACAGCAGCAATGCATTGGAGACTAGGAGAAACTGAACTCAGTTGGGAGGTAGGAGTCTGGTTTTCTTTGCTAGCTAGTGTTTTTTCTTTTAAAGCTATGCCTCCATCAAAGTAACGGCTATTAGTCCATGGACGCTAAAGAGCAGATCTGCATGGCAATAAAGAGACCTTCAGTCTTTCAGTACCGGATTGAAAGGTACAGATGGAGACAGAGGATGGCAACTGCACTGGGATATTTGGCGCCAGCTGATAATTGAAATAGCAGCCTTCTCCAAAAATGCCATAGCAGACCCTATGGAGCTGTGTATTCCTAACCCAGCGCCTATGTATCTTCTTTAAGTACTGTGCAAGGGTTCAGGCCCCATGCGTTTCCTGGCACGTCAATTCTGAAGGGGCCATTTCCACCTCTGTCATCTGAATCCTTTCTTCCTTGCCTTTTCCGGAGTTCTTCCTTCTGGATCAGTTTTTCTCCAGATGTCCAATGTCTAAAGCTCATTAGTTGACATTAGTTCAGCCTTAAACATCCATTAGATGTTCTTCTCTCTCCTGTTCTTAGTCATCGTGGTTTCACACACCCATTAAGAAAAAAGGCAGTCAGCAAAATGACACTTAGTATTAACCCTCCCATTTCCAATGGGGGGGTGAGGTTAAACACTAACAGCATAGATATGACCTAGAGAACATCCATAAAAATCAAGTATTTGGACTTTCTACTGCCTATTTTGAACTACTGCCCCCAGTTTACTACTTTTTTCCTCTGTGTAAGGGAAAGATATTTCCACCAACATTTGTATCTGCATCACTAATATCAGTAGTGCTTCTGAGGTTTTTTTATGAGCCATGCTGCACAGTTTACATAGCAGAGCAAAAAAGTCAGAATCAAAATTGTTCCCAACACTTACTGTGAAGGTAAAGCCTAAGGTCCCAAATAGCATTTCAAAACAATTTTTATCATTTATATGTTGAATAGGAATGATGTTATTCTTATGCCAGGTTGGTGGTTTTTTTAAATATAGTTTATTTTCTCATGTAGGGCTTTATATTTCAGCAGAGGGCACTGTGACCTTACTTAGAACTCAATCTGTTAATTGGGCTACTTGAGCATGGAAATAAATTACCATTTTTCCACAGTGTCAGTCCTTAAATCGCAGGGTTATATATGCAGGATTTACTTATTCTCCATTTGAATCACTGCCTCATCATCGTGGCTAAAAGGCTGGAAGTGAGAAAAAACACTTCATGGAATTAATATATTAAAAAAATAAATAATCTCCTTACATTTCTGTAGGGGAAAATTAGCTAAATAAAGGCTTGGAGTTTTTTTCCCCTAGGGTAACATAGTTTCCCACAGTACCACCCCTGGTGTAGGCATTTTAACAAAGACTTTACAGCAGCTGCTATAGCAGATGATAACAAAAAAAAGGCTTCAAAACTCCCAGACCTCACTGGTATATACAACTCCCTGAAGCACAATCTGCTGTTCTGTGCTTTACCACCCACACAGGGCAAAAGCACCAAACCCACCTACATTGCAATTAAACCTGGGGGAGGCCAGGAGAGACCATCAGATTGGCAACCCCACTCTCCTCTGGGAGCCGAGCCTGAGCTGCGAGCCTCAGCCAGCCCCCGGCTGCCTTTTGGTATCAGCACTTGCATTTCAGCATAAGCACATTGGCTTCTGAGGCTTGTTTTGAGTCTCGGCCACTGAATGAGTAGGTAGGCACCAGGAGTTTGCTGAAATGAGGAAGATGCAAGTTAAAAACAAGAAGGAAGAGGGTTCCTGCCGCTTTCCTCCCCATCAGGCTGGGAAGTCCGGCATTGTGCCAGCTTGCTCTGTGGTGGAGCATTTCGTGATGACTGTCTCACAATTAGAATGACAGGCACAGGGAGGAGCAGCAGAGGTAGCGCGAGATGGTGCCTTGTGGTGCAGTGAGGCCACAAGCATCACCTACTGCAAGCCAGCAGTGTGCCCTTGCTCTCACCAAAGGTATACCAGCCACCAAGTCTCTGGTAAGAAGCTGGGTGTGAGATGGTCCCTGCTTTGTCACATGCTGTGAGCTGAACAACTCCTGTGGGAATAGGAAGCAAAGGTGTTGCTGCCAGTTGCACTTTTACTGATTAAATTTATTCAGCTGCTACACAGAAAATGCCAATAAAAGCATAGATAGCATCCAATAGAAAGAGATCTTTCATGTGAGGTCATTTAGATAGCTGATAATATTCCCTAAAAGATGAATCAATCATTCTTTGAGGTGTGCATGTGTATATTTGTAGCTATTAACAAAGAAAAGACAAGGTCAGGATAAAGAAAATAGACTAGTATAAGCTAGTAACACCATCCTTTAAATTTTCTGCATTGAGTGGATTATATCCAAAACTTTCAGCTGCTATTTTATCCGAAGGTCGTAGTTGTATTAATTCCTCAGAGATCATACATAAATTATCAGGAGGTACAATGGTTGCTTTGAGCTCCCCAACTAGAAAAGCTTATTTAAGGTATCTCCATTTGGTTTTGATGGTAGCATACGTCTGAGGAAAAACAGTTGGTTTTCTAAGAATGACCGTGTTCTTTGCCTCCCTCTCTGGGATTAAACGTGTTGTTTTTGCAAAGCAGAAATATGAGGACTAAGTCACTTGTGCTTTAGACTGCAGGATTATAATCCTGGGCACTAAGGGGTGCTGTGATGCTAGGTACCTATTATCTTCTGTGGCCTGTCACCCACTCTTTATAGCTGACCAGCTGGTGTTGGTTGTGATCCATTTATTCACCAATTATGTACCGAAACACCTCTGGGAACATGAGGGTCCTTGTTATTTACAGGCATCTAATACCAACGCTGGAAACACATAATACAAAAAAGGAGACTTTCCTCTGGGCAACGTGTTAGAGTCCTGCCATGCTGGAGTCATATATCCTGAGAGTTATTTCTAGCCCCATGGGCATGCAACATACCTGGCAAGCACAATAGATATGCATTGTTTGTAGCCAAAAGTTTGTGGCAAAACTGCCCACCACCTTATTGACAGGCTGTCCTACTAGAAGCCATCAGCAGAATCCCTCTAATTAGACAACTAGTTCCTCAAAATGTACTAAATAACAGATCTACCTGCACATAAAAGCCATGTGCCACACAGCAGTGGCCTCTGGCTAATTATTGTTCCTATTCAACCCACAGCACCCATGGGAAGAGTTGCAGAAGTTAAATTTCTCTGACCTTTTCTGTGTCTTTGGTTTTGGGGTAAACATGACAGCTGAGGCTGACAGGGATGCTCTGTGACAACTTGAGAACAACGACTTGGTTTTTACTTCTGTTACTTCTGTTTTTCATTTGATATGTTACCACCCTTGCTGCTTTCAGAAGACTGACGGGTTTCCCAGGCCGGCTCCGTTTGCCTGGTACAGTCCCCCACAGCCACCTTCTCTGGCCACTCTTGCCAGGATGGCAAAATCAAGCAACTTCAGAACCATAGTGACCCTAGCATTGGTTACTGATTCTATATAATGCATTTCCCATCATGTTCAAAAGCCTCTCTGTTGTGTTTTGTTGAGAGTCTGTAGGTAGTGCTGGATCCTAAGAAAGCAGTCTCACCTCTCTACTCTGAACATTTACAATATAGCTGTCACTTACTCTTTTCATTGGTGTTTTGTCTTGTGAAATGTACAAAGAAATCCTACCTATTACACTGCCTTTTACTTGCCATCCCCAGGCCTGTATAAAATGGGAGGCATGGAAAATAATAAGACCACAGTGATGAGAATAAACCATGGCATGACTGGTATAAACCCTTCACTTCATCTGAAGATGGAATCTATGTAAACAAGTTGTCATTTTTGTCTATGGATTTCTCAAAAAATCATATTTTTTAGTTGATTTCTAATAATTTGTAGCAAATCCATTGCAACAGAAATGAGTTAGAACTCCAGTCTGCCTGTGTAAATAGCATTTTAGTCACGTAATATTACATCTCTTGTGGGTTAAATTTCAAATTGCAAAGTCCATGAAAGCACAGCCATGCCCTGTCAGTCTTCAGCAGACTGCAGAAAATACTAAGTAAACGGCATTTCATAGAATCATAGAATCTTCATGGTTGGAAAGGACCTTTCAGATCATCGAGTCCAAACACACACACAAAAAACCCCCCAAAAATCCAAAAAAAACAACAAAAAACCAAACAAACCAGCAACCTACAATCTCTGCCCTTCAGAGCATGCCCTGAAGTGCCAAATCTAGACACAGAGGTGTGTCTGAGAGGACAAGGTGCTGAGACACAGGAACCACATGCGTGAGGTTGGGTGGCCCCATCAGCTGCAGGGGTAGTCGGGGGGCCGCAGGCAGGAGCTGGGGGAAATGCAGCATTGCTCACAGTAGCTATGGGCAACCGGGTCTGGTGGTGGAGCTGGCTCTCTCAGGGCCAGAGAAGGGAGTTCAGTGCCCTCAGGGCAAGAGCACCCTGTGTCCAAGAAGATTCCTGTGAGATGTCCCCTCAGCTGCATGTTTGGGGCACATTTCTGCCATGGCCATTGGCAGACAAAGGAGTGGTGAACTTCCACGGGGCAGAAGAGAGGGCAGGGAGACTATGGTGGGGATTTCAAGAAGGAGAAAGATGATCTGGTTCACCATTTGTTCCCCATCAGCTCCTTTCCTCTGCCCTCTCTCTTTTCCTTACCTACTCCTCCTGCAGAGGCAGCATCTCTCCCAGTGTCCACATCAATTACACTAATTATGCTGATGACTCTGAATATACTAATACATTTGAACCATCAATCCTATTTGATTCTTTCCTTGCAAATTGTTTAAATTGCTCCTTCAGGGCTTAATGTTCTTCCCTTTACAAATATTGCAGATTCCGTGATGATGGCTAGGTTTTCATTTAAAAGGGGTACAAGGTGTTATTAAATTGTGATTATTTATTTTGTAATCACTTTTGCCTAATTTAGATCTGGTAGCTGTGAAAGTGATTCCCCCTCACGGTTAACACTGGCTGTGGTTTCCCATTAAAATGTGTGTGCAAATCCACCAATTGTTGCTCATTTCTTTCTGCTCTCCGCTTCTCCCAGTCTTTAATACAGTTCTGCAGATTTTTGGTTAGCTCGCTCAGCAGTACTTTTCATAACAGATTTTTGTAACATCTGCTGCTACGTACACAGACTGAGTCTAGCTATTACAAACTCTCTGGATGACAACACATTGTGTAATATGCAGGGAGATAGCTGAAAATTGCATACCTGTTTTCTGAATACTGAGAGGCTAGCAAATGTTTGCAGGCCCTAGATGTTGTGATTTAACGTAACTTATTTCTCCAAGCAGAGATTTGGTTCTCTTAGTCTGAGTGGGCTACAAGACAATCAAGGCTTTATGAAAATTTGTTGAATACGGACACCGGTTAAAGAGAAGGGTCTTCTCTGTGCTGAGGCTTGGAAACTTTGACCTGAACAAAGTGGCATGGTAAGGACAGTAAAGTCTTGAGTCAGCCCAAAAGCAACTGCTTACAAAAGTATGTCCTTCAAACCCACGAGTTTACAATCTAAGCACATGTTTAACCCAGCAGGCAACACTGTATTACAAACGCTCTCAAACACGGTTTAGAGCCAAGAGCAGCAGACTATGTTTACCTCAAGACCTAGCTTTGTTACCCTGCAATGCTGGTGGCATGAAGATCTCCAGGCATATTCACATAGAATCATAAAGCTATAGAACATCTCAAGTTGGAAGGCACACATAAGGATCATTGAGCCCAACCATGTGACTAAGACTGTCATCCAGAAGCTCCTTGAACTCTAAAAGGCTTGGTGCCATGACCGCTTCCCTGGGGAGCCTGTGCCAGTGACCCTGCTCTGTACTACCAGGATCTGATGAAGTGATTTTGAAAAAAGCCTTTCTGTGGGAAAGACAGCCATTTTGGCCTGTGTAGCAACACTATTTCCCAATTAGTTGTTCTGGCTTTGTAATTGCTGTTTTCATATTATGGCAAGAGTTTTGATGGTTGTTTTAGCAGGAGAGAACTGTTAGACAGGCAGTTATTACAATAGAAATATTTTTAAACATGTTATTTTCTGCAGGCAAGAAGTACTGTTTAGATACTGAGATACTGTGCACAAGACAGAGTAAAAATGGATGCAGATAGATCTTTACAGATATAAATAATTACGGGATCCTGGCAGTAACTTTGGCTCTCAGTGCTCATATGCAGCATGCACTACAGCTGCTCTTTTGGGCCCTCATTTGCTGACGTTGAAATATCATCAGATTAATGAAATTATCTCCCTTACATGGGAGATAATTACATGAAAGCTTTTGTATCCCAACTCTGCAGAAGGCTTTTCTCTATTTTGTTCAATCCTCATTAATCACATATCAAATTGATGAGAAAACTTTCTTTCCTGAAATTTAACTCTTCTGTCACATATCTCTGCAACAAGTAAATAAATCTCAAATGGAGATTTTGGGGAAAAAATCTTTTGAAGCAACATTTATTTTTTCATCAAATACCTTCAAGCTATTCAAGTTAACCATGCATTTCACTATTCAACTTCCCCTGTTTATGTTGGACTTCATAAGTAATTGTGTTTTTCTTATCACAATTTAGTTCTAGGGAACTGACGGAACAAATAGTTTTTTCTTTTTTCCTCCTTTGTTTTGATTCTCTGTAGTATTTATCTTTTATTTTTGTTGTTGTTCTTTTTCCTTTGTTTTGCAAAAGTGACCTAGACACAAAATAGCCTTCTGCAGAAGAGCGTGTTCTATGCCGAAAAGTGCTGGTTTGCAGATTGTGCAGATACTTGCAATAGGTAAGTATTGCAAAGGAGTGGTATCAGTAGCCCTCATGTGCTAGCATTCTACTAATCAGCTACTCTAACCTAATCAGCTGCAGAACTGATGGAAGCCACCGCTTTGACATTTGAAGAAGGAAAGGGAAATGACGAGGATCAAGCCAGAAGCAGTTTATAGGCTGAGTACCCTGTGCTCCTCACTGGTTTCCATGGATGCCACAGGCAGACCGCCCTGAGGCTTTTAGTGTCAGCGACCCCATAACCATCCCCTTTTCCTTCTGACACTGGTGCTGCTTTGCTGCTCAGCACTTTGGGTGTTCTTAGCTGTGCAAATGCTTTCTGCTCACAGCTCCATACCCTTTCACCCAGGCTGTGGAGACAGCGTTTCCCAGAGCATCCAGTGCAGTATTTTTCACATATTTTCCCCACGCTGCTGTAGATATGCCATTGGTCTCATGTCTTGGCACGTGCCCACCACTTGCTGTTGTTATTGCAGGTTCTTATGGGAAGAGGTTGCTGATGGCATGAGATCCCTTCCCTCCTTTCCCTATCCTGCATCTGCAGCTCTGACTTTTCACTTGGAGACCCAGTAACGTGCCTGCACAACCCTCAACAGCTGGCCAGGTGTGCAGGACCTGCCCACACCAGAGCACACTCCTGCCAGCAGGGATGGCAGCATAAGCACAAAAGCCAGCAGGGAACTTCATGCAGGTCCTGATGAAAAACTGCAGTGTTAATATGGGAAATTGTTTTGAGGTGGTATGTCATCTGCTGCATGAGCGAGGACACCTACACCTGGGAGGATGTTCCTATGAGGACACTCCAGCACTTTCGTCTCTCTCGCTCTCTCTCCCCGCTCCCCTCCTTTTTTGCCTAGTTTTTCTCTGTAAGTAACTTTGACCATTAGAGTTAATAAATGCCACCACCTACCGACTCTGCCAACATTTCTTTGTGCATGGGAATCTGTCTCAACATGTTTTGTACAGTGACTTTCTCCCACTGCTGTGCATTGCTGTGAAAAGCATTTTTTTGAGGCGTCCCTTAAGCTGTGTAAGAATTTATAGATATGCTATATTTGTCCAGCATGCTTAGCAGTTCTGAGCCTGGAAAAGAAGTAAAGGTTTTTGAAGCAAAATAAGTTGCATCCATGAAAAAGTTGTCAGATTCAAAATTGTTATTAATTAAATTTCATACTGGGTTGCTGCCACCAATGGCTAGATTTAACCAGTTAGCCTTGTAGTAATGCTTTTTTTCTCTCTGTCCTCCACAGAGGAACAGCTATTTTATCCACTCCTTCGTGTTCCTGTTTATCTCTTAGAGTGCTTCAATAATGAAGGAGCAAAGAGATTATTCAGCATTTAATTAATGGCCTGACTGAAAAATAGAGATTTATGCCTTCCACTAAGGTTTCCAATATGTTTTTCTCTGATCATATTCTGCTCTTCCCTCTCCTGTCTGTCTACATTCAAGAAAGAAAACTGTGCTCCCTGTAAGCCTTTTGCTCCAGTCTGAAGCCTGTTTTGGCATAATCGTTTTCCTGTGAGTTGGCATATCACACATTCGTAAATCAGTGTTAAAAAAACACAAACTAATGAACTTCAAGATGTTCTGTAATGGTGCATGCCAGACTCTTGTAAGAAAAACATTTGATGTCAAAAGCAAAAATACTGGTGGAGATATGGTTCTTTCATGTTTCTTTCAGTTTGTGAGGACCTATACGAAAGCAAAATGTTTCGATTGATAAAGGTCACGCTTACATGGGCACAATGAAAAAAATTGTATGCGTAGTTGTGATGCAGCAGCTACCACGGATGCCAACTAATACAAAAGCTTTACTGTTTTCACAGTGGAAGTTCATGCCTGACTAGGGCTTTTTTGCTCACTCCAAGGTTATGTAGACATGGTAGAAAGACAAGTTCAGGGTAAGAAGGGCCTCCAATCCTTGAACATGCTATTAAGACCCACTGAAGTCATCTTTGCTTTGTGAAGGGTAAGGAAACATCGTGGTGCTGTTTACAACCACTTAATGGCCCAGTTGGAGAAACTCTCATTAGCTATTAGGAAAAATCTTTTTTCTGTAAGAGTGGTCTGTGGCCAAGTTGGGTGGACAGTTCGTGGTATCTCCACCCTTGAAACTGTTACAAATGCGACAAGCTCTGAGCAAGCTGCTCAAGACAACCCTGACTGAGTAGAGGGTGAGACTAGAGATCTCCTGGGGCCTCTCCAGCCTGCCAACGTCTGTCCTGTAATTATATCAGCCCTCCATTTCCTCTTCTCGTCACTAGGCTGAATCAACACTCCTCCCTCAGCCCAGCCTTGTATGCCAGGGGCTCCTGCCCTGTAACCATGTCAGTAACTTCCACTGATCATTTGCAGACATCCATCTGGTGCTGGGGAGCCCCAGGCCCCCTTCCCTCAGCCTGATGCCTGCGCTCCTGCTCGTGCTGCCCAGCATGTGCTTGTCCTATACTGGAGCTATTAATCTCAATACTGCTTAGGCATCTCCCAGGATGCAAAACACGCAGTGCTTTTATCTGTACCAGTGAAACCCTTTGCTATTCAATAATAAAAAGAGTAATTCCAGTTTGAATTTTGGAAGGCTTATCTTAGTTTTTCTTGTTTGGAGTATAACCACCTGGCTTTATATAAATGAAAAGATACATAGTCACACAGAAACGCAGACACATATATGTATGTCTGACTCTTCAGTCTTTTTCTTTCAAGTGCAAACATATGCCTTAAAAATATTGCAGGTGCTATACGGAAACCCTTTGAAAACTTGGCACCTTGTGCTGAAATTATTGGACTACCATTCTAGATTGTCTGAACAGGTTTATATTGCAGAATACTAAAACTACACAGCTCAACATAGTCTTCTGGCTCAGTCTTATACCTATTTTAGGAGATCATAATATAATTGGAGATGTTGTGTGAAGACAGCAGTGTGGCATATGTGTGACAGTCTCCATTTGGCCTAATCTTAAACTAGACTTAAAACTTTACCTTGTCAGAAAGAGTAGAAGCACGTATTCAAGGATGGAAGTATAAGTCAAAATTTTGCAAATTACTTTTTCTAATGGCTTTTAAATATCAAGAATTGCTACCTTGCACATGACTTTCAGAACATTTTGCTGAATGAAAAGTCACCAAATGAGGTTCGTTGGTACCATTTACCCTGACATGGACCCAAGCCAAGCCCTGAGTATGTGATATCAGGTTGAAGCATAAACATGAAATCAGAGTTATATTAGCAGTCCGATTCCTCTATGGATAAACTTTCTTTATTTGTTTTGGCTTATTTTTCTCTCTCTTTGAAAGAAATTTAATACTATCTGGAAAGCTGCATGCACTATTTGACAATTAACGTCCACTGTCTTGTTTTAATTTTACTGCAATATACTGATAATCACAGCTGTGTCTTATGCACAGAAGAAGATTTAGTTTCCTGAAGATATCACCTATAGGAAAGTAAATAGCGGGAATGGTGCAGCCATGGTAGTCTAGGTATGTGAGTGAGGCAAAGCTTGTGGAGACTAGTGTNTTTATTTTGTTTTATTATTTAATTTAATTTAATTTAATGTAATTTAATGTAATTTAATTTTATTTATTTATTTATTACTTTAATTTCATATATATTTAATTTAATTTTACCTTGAAGGTTAACTTTTAAGATTAAACATGGTGCTTTCCCTTTCTCTCAAGGTATGAGTTAGTTCATTTTAGGTCTGAAGCGGGTAGTCTTGCCTACTCAGCACCTTAAGGGGATGGCTTTCCTAGCTGCTCATCTCACTATTCCCTCCTGATTCCTTGTTTTCCAATTGCTCCGTTTGGTCCAGCTCCCACGGTGTTTCTCTTGTCTATGGCAGCAGCCCCCAGTGTCCCCCCTAACCCTTCATCCCAGTCTGTGTCTCTTCCCTGCTGATCTGGACCTTGTTCCTGCACCTGCCTGGGGCCATGGTCCCAGGCCCTCTGCAGCTACTGTGTGTCTCCCCCAGCGGGAATGGGAGGCCCTACGGCGCAGTCTGCACCTCTTCACACCGCACTGCTTCCCGCCCATCACTTTGCTCTCACCCTCTAAAGAGGGTTTGCTTTCTGTATGGCTCCAGAGGTTTGGTGTGGCTTACTACTCTGGACTTTCCACCCGGCATGCTTAGTGAGTTTTATTTTGATTTTTTAGCTCTGCTTTGATGTTACCATCTGATGTTAGCCATCTTATTTTGTGGATGGCAGGAGAAAGGACCTAAGNGAGGGAGAACATTAAGTCTCAAGGACATAGCCCTATTTGGAGCCAATGTGAGGACCAAGAGGTGTTTGGTCGCTTTCAGAAAAGCATTGATTACCTGCAGTGTGAAAGTTCTCTTCCTGCAGACCTACTCTGAATAGGAAAGCACGTAGTTCCGTTTGTATTTCTTTAAGAAACAGAGTTGCCTGTGCTTTGCTGCCTGTGAAATTCTGTCTAGGCTATAAGGATTTAAAATAGAATGTTATTCTAGGGTCCTCTGTATTGTATTTTATTTTGTTTTATTATTTAATTTAATTTAATTTAATGTAATTTAATGTAATTTAATTTTATTTATTTATTTATTACTTTAATTTCATATATATTTAATTTAATTTTACCTTGAAGGTTAACTTTTAAGATTAA
>VXBH01002956.1:0-41217 GCA_013400035.1 Rynchops niger | reverse complement strand
GGCTGCCCAGAGAGGTGGTGGAGTCTTCATCTCTGGAGACATTCAAAACCTGCCTGGACGCGTTCCTGTGCGACCTGCTGTAGGTGACCCTGCTCTGGCAGGGAGGTTGGACTAGATGATGTCCAGAGGTCCCTTCCAACCCCTACCGTTCTGTGATTCTGTGGAATGTCTGATATAGTCCTCTATGAATTAAAAAAATTTCCAGACTTACAGGTTTTTTACCCAGAAAATATGGCAGATCCTTATGGCAGATCCAACTATTTGCCCTCTTCTGTCAGCTGATTTTTGATGCAAAACACCTGTATTTTCAACAGCATCATCTAGGTTTGTCTTTTGTGGTTTTATTCTATATTAGCTGCAGTGACAGGAGCATCCTCTTATCTGTCACTAGACTCTGGAGAAGGCTGAACTGTTTCAAAATTTTGATAAGACCCTGCTCATCTTCAATTGTTTAATCAGAAGAACACATAAATGTAACAGGTAAATATTTATATGCATAACATGGTCATGACACAGTCACTCTCTCATCGTGCCAGTTTATTCTCAGATTTTTACTACTAGAGGGTACAAATATGAGAGAAATTCAGCACGGAACTCACAGAGGCCGCAAATTCCAACATGCTGTTAAAAAAATGACAGTGATCTTCATAACCTTTATTAGCATGTATGCAGAGTGAATCTGATACCTTCTGCTTGATCACTATCTGTCTTTTCCAAGTCCTCCATAGACATAAGATATGTCTGCACTGGAAGGGAAATTCTTAAAAATACAGAAAATTTATTAACTCTGTACCAAAACGAGTAAACACCTGCAATCAGTGTACAGAGTTATGTTTGAGGTGATATTAAACAGCTACAAATGCTTAATTCTCTTCTTGTTAAACGCTTGCTTACACAGATTGAGTAACAGCTTAACTTGTTAATGAATCCATTATCAACTAGGTTGTTCAATCTACCTCCAAATATTAATTTGAAGCTTAAACAAAAAAACTCCATTAATATTTTGTCTGTAAGCGTCCTACCATTTCTGAGAGTGAGAAACATTGGCCTGTGGAGAGATGACCAAAAAGACATCTGCAATCTGGGATTTTTTGAGGGATGTTCCCTTCCAGCGCCAGCCTCCCTGGAATCTTTCACTGTCCTGCATGCTGGTGGTGGGTTAGGACATCTGCTCTGCTTGTCTCAGCCGTGGACAGTAGACTGCTTCTGCTACTGAACTGCAGCCGCTAGAGTCTGAAAATGCTGTGGTATCTTTCTGGAGGTCTGATGTAAGAGTCTGTACATGAGTGCCACTAAAAAACAACATGCCACCCAGCTGGCTCCTTGAATCTTGGTCCAGACTCCTCTCTGCTTGAAGGATAAATTTTAAGTACGTTATCAAAACAAGATGAGAAGTGTTTTGCAAATGAATTTCTGATTTCAAAAGAATGGGCAAAAGTGAAGGGTCATGAGCGACCCATGTTGTCTGCCCAAGGGATTGTATTTCTTACCAGTTATATAGTTGGGAGAACGAAGCATGTGAGCCATACAAAGGTCTGGTTCTGTTCAGAAGTGACAACAGATGTTAACTTTCAAGGGTCAAAGGAAAGAGCACCCCAGATAGGTTTTCTTGGCCAACACTAGCTATTTTGGTTTTAATCTTTTAATATACACATTTTGTTTGAAGAATTTTAAATTACTTCATAAAAAAGCACTACTCCCATGCTAGTGCTGGGAAAAAAAGTAATTTCTGTAGTTACAAAATGCATCAGTACTAGAATCCTTAGTGTAACTAGGTCTTCTGCATCCCTTCTCCAGTTGAAAGCACTGAGAATTTAAAGAAGTCTTGTCTTAAGGAAAAGTATTAGCATAAATGAAATCCAGAACTGCCTCACACAATTCTATATATTTTTTAAATTATTTAAAAAATTATTATTGCCTAGTTCCCTTTATACAAGACAAAATTCCCAGCACAAAGTGCAGCACTCAGTTTTTCTCAGTAGTGAAACAGCTCAAGACACCAAATATTTTCAATCTTTTTTTTGAAAGTGTTTTGCATTATGGATCATCCACAAGACTACCATGATGATCCTTTTTATTACCTAATTTACTACATTCATTGTTTTGTTTGTTTACTCTGATAATGTCAAAATAAACTATTGTTTGAACCCTTGGTGATAGGGAAGGAGAGTTTACATATGATTTTGGGATACAGAGCGCAAACAATGGCTGTGCATGTTATATAAGTAATCGGTTCAACTCTCTTATTTCTGCGGGGAACAGGCTGAGCAATAAGTTCCCTGGAATACTTAAGTGCATGAAATGCAGTTGAAGTACATTGAGTGGTTTAGTTTCTACACCAGGGGTACTCTGTTCTCCATGTTTACAAATATACCAAACATAATGATCTTTAGGACATAAAAATAACATATCTTATTTACAGTTTTGTACCCAGAAAACTACTTCTTAATACACTTTTTCTAAATGTGTAATTATTATTCCCCTTCACTTAACTGAAGGAGAACTGGAAGGAGAGAAGCATGTAATGATTTTCTCCATAAAACACAAGCTTAGGTTTGTCACAGACTGAGGATGGGACTTCCGAATCCCAAACCCTGGTGTGTTCTTCAGCAGTGCACACTGTCCCATGTCTCCAGACAAGTTCTTCTGCAATAATAGAAACTCATAGACCAGAATAATGTTCTGAGAACAGGGCTAGCAATTTCTGAAACGTCTGCCATAAGCTCTGTAGGTCACGCAACACGCACGGATGACATTCCCTTCCCGTATGGCAGTACGAATGTACCACCGGACAAACAGTTCAGCTGACATTGGCTAACAAAGAAGCCAGGCACCCTGGCTGTGAAGGGTGGTTGGTGCCTTGCAGCAGTGAACCCCAGCTCTTCTCTGATCTTTCACACTCACCCGTGGCTCTGAGCGCAACCAGCCTTGGGCAAGGCTCCCAGGAAAACAGAGGGAATGCATGTCGGCTGGTTTACGCACGGATTTGGGGATATGTTTATGTTGATTTAGAAAGGTTTGTAGCTCTTTGGCTTACATCAGTGAATTTATATTATCATCATGTGGCTTTCCAACACGATGGGTGATTGTTAAGATTCTCTGTTGGAAAATAAAATATGGAACATTGGCTAGCTAAAGAATTCCTCCTGCCTGCTGTTCTTCTGTTTGCCTAAGATTGCTGCAACCTTTTATGAAGGACACACCTTTAAAGTAAATCTCAGCTGGAATATTTTCACTAACTTTAAAGAAAGGAAGGGACAGGGTGGCAGCCTGGAGTTTTCACTGAAATTAACACAGGTGCAAGCATGTGTTGAGGGAAAGACAGTTTAAGGCCATGTGCAGAAGCAGCACTCTCCATTTAATCAGTCTATCAGTTTCTCCCATAGAGGTCAGAAAAAAGCCTTAAAAATGCATTTCTCTTTGCCATACTTCTGTATTTTTTTTTATAAGGAGAACTTGCAGGCTAGAACAAATGCTAAGACTTTGTTGTTTAGATAGCTAAGAAAATTGGCAAAGCTGAAAGATGATCCAAAATTATCAGCATTCCCCAGCTGTCAGCCAGCAGGGCAGGTGAAACAACTGAACGTCAAGAATGCAATGCTGGTTTTTAAAACCGTAATAAAGCCTTGATCTTTCAGTACTTCTGTTATGCATTTTCTCCGTGTCATCTCAAAGTATTCAGAGTGGGATAGAGATCTATCTCCCTCCTGGTGAAGAGTTAACACTGGGCAGAGATGGAGAGATGGCATGCTGAAGTGGCTTGACAGCCTCAAGCCAAAGACAAAGGGATGGGGAAAGGCATACCTGAATATTGATATGATTTTCTTTGAATTTGAGAAATTAAACTGTCACGCTGGGATGCAATCTAAGTATAAAAACCCCTCAAAAATCCTTCTCGCTGTTCTGTGAACAACATCACTAACACCTTTGCAACCTCCAGGAAGACTGGTGGGTTATGCCTTTTCTATAATTGTGTTACTGTAAAGCAAAAAAACACCAACAAAACCATTGCCTGTATTCATTCAAGATTAAATGTGAGTGTAGCTCCTGTTTAATTTTGAACCTCTTCAAAACTTACTTGCAGTTCTTGGTTTCAGCTCTCTGCTCAGCCTTTTCTCCACAAAAGCCTATCCAGCTGGCACTTCCCTTTCTTTTAAACTAGGGAAGACTCAGTTGTTGCCATGTCTGGAGCATGTGACTACACTACACCATCTGAACACTCAGCCTCATTTTTCTCTGTGTAGTTGCCAGCAGGCAGCTGGAAATAATGTAATATTTTTAACCTTGCAAATAAAATGGCTTTTGCCTTGATTATTTTATAGTTACCTTTTTCATCAAGCTTCAGATGTCAAGAGATAGTATCTTTTGGCTCAGAGCCTGGCCAGGCCTTGCCTTCAAGGCTTATCTGCTTTTAGAACAGCAAAGATAAAAGAAAAGAGCAGGATGTTCATCACATCTAAATTAATTTCTGCTTTGCTGATGGGTAATTTAAATGTTGTGCTCTCCTGTGACAGGGGTTTGCATTTTGTTTTTCATTATAGATATCAGCTACATACCAGTTGCAAAGTTTTAGCTAGATGTGTCTGTTAGAAACAGACATTTGATAGGAAAGTAGATGTTTTTGGACAGAAACTCTTTGTGTTTCAGCTTTCTGGCTCCATAGAAGAGCCTACATCACAGCTTAAAACTATCTTGAATGAAAGATATTTATTCTCCTTAACTTATAACATTAAAACTTTTCTTCACTATTTTCAATAGTTGTTGAAATTACCAACTATCCCTGTAACATTTAACTCACAAAACACCTTTCTATGTGCAACCATGCTCCATACAGTATCAAATTACTTTTACCTGCACTAGGCTGATCATGATTCTTGTGTCTTTTTCAACATTTATGAGCGTTCCTAGAACGGTCTCTGTCCTAGAACGGTCTCTGCTGTGTGAAAAGTACTACTGAATTTTAGGCTTGCTAAAGGAAGTAGTTTCAACCTAATTCAATGAAAACAGTGTTGCAGTGTATGATTCTGGGTCACCCGCTATGTCTGATGAACTTCAGAACCCATCTGTAGGGTGGTGAAAGTGAAATTTATGTATTAAAATTTCCCAAGAGGAACGTGCAAAGCTGAAAGCCCTTGTCTTTTGTATCTCTGGAGGCCTGAAGGAAAAAAATGGCTTTCCAGAATTTTCAAGGCAGTTCACCATGGGGCAGGAATCTGTGATGTGAACAAACAAGATACAACAGCTTTCGCTTTCCTCTCTTTACTCGCCTGGTGTCTTCCAGCAGCATAAAGGTCCTGCAGAAATTCTCCTTGTGACGTATAGCCATATTTCCAGCTCCTGCTCTACTACAGTCTGGCAGCCTGGAGACACTGAAGTGTCTGCAGACACCTTGCTCTTTTCAAATAGGTGCCATTTTTTTCTCCTGTCATCTATATTTCTTAACTGGAAAAGATCCTTGACGTATTTTTTCCCTATTTTGTTTCTGTTTTGATATGTGTTGAGACTTGATGTGATGGGCTATAATTTATAAATTACTCAGAGCTGTAAATCACACCTATGGGTTGGAAGTGTTAAGAACAGCTTTGTGTAAATATCGGAGACTCCTTACAGGGAGCTCAGTTTTGATGTCCGATTCAACAGAAACGGTCACAAGAGATTCCAAAGTGCAAGCAGTTTGCTGAAGGAAGCACAGCATGTTAGATGTTAAACCAAGTTAGGCAGAAAATACATAATCAAAGGAGAGCTGTTAATAAGAATAAACAAACTGCAGACAAGACACAGTATTACAGCAGAATCAAATCCAAGGGAACAGGGGGGCTTGTGCCAATCCCAGAGCTCTTGGGTCTGCTTGCATTTCATTTGTGCACTGCAGTGGGGCTGTTTGGTAATTATTGCCAATCGTGTGATACTGATGAATATTGTGATCCCAAACAGGCCGAACATGTACACCAAGGGCTGCTGGCTTCTCTCCCAAGCTTGCTATGCTATGATGTGTTCGGTCTTTTGGGCAGAGAAGATAGCTACTAAACCTCTCTTTTTAGAATCTAGGAGTGTGAAACCTTCAGCAGCTACATGGGAAAACTTGTTACTCTCAAGGCGTTCCTGCAGCTAATGAATATGCACAGAGGCAGGCGCGGGGCCGGGGCTGAGGAGGGAAGACAGAAAAGAGGCAGACCTGACAAGTGTCGTATTTGCAGTAAATAAGAATATCGCCACAAATTTGTTTTCACGTCACCATGTGCAGAAAAAGGTGGCAAACAACGGGTCTAGTTTGAGATGGGGAGAAAGATCTCGAAAAGGACTGTGGTTGCTTATTTCAGAAACCAGTCAGAACAAAATGGGTTTGCGCTGTTGCCTACAGGTCCTGCTCAGCATCAGTTAAAATAACAGATGTCATTTTCAATGCAAAAATATTTTTTTTCAAAATATACTCTGATTTTTCCTCTTCTGTTGACCTTGTTTCTTACAAAAAACTGTCTTGAATGCTCCTTTCCTGCATCTCTACGTTCCTGCTAGACTTTGAGAGAGAGAGTGTAACTTTCAGATGAAAGTGGCTTCTTGATTTTTCCACTATGCATATACCCAGAAGGTAACGCATTTTCCCTCTAGGGAGGAAAAAAATATGCAAAGAAATACGAAGACTGATATTAGCTTAATCCTTTTAGATTAGATCAGACAAAGCCTGCCAGTACAATCACTTTATAAGGCTGCAATACATCCAGTGAGTCCTTCCCTTTGAAAATACTCACTGTGGGCTCTGGGCTTGTCAGAACTTAATCTGGAGGCACAAATCCTTCTCGGAATGCCCCTTCCCCAAGACACTATGCAATTTCACTAGTTTAGATACCTCCAACTGCAAAACTCTGTATTCGCTACTTGTTCTTACAAGCAGCTTCAGGTATCATCCTTCCGTGCTACTGCTTCATGTCTTTAACACGTGTTTAGCACCTCTGCTTCTGCACCCATGTGTTTTCTGACCCCTGTTTGCACCTATCCTTGCTTCCTCTGGCTGGGTGATGTTTATGTCCTGAAGCCTTGCTTTCTGCCCTCTCCCCTGTGACTCCCAGTAGCCTGCACTTCTCTGGCCTGTGGATGTGCCCAGTCTCTGTCACGCTGTGGTAACAAATCTGGGCAACAAGCGTTCCTGTAATTCCTCAGTCTGCACTGTCCTCCCAGTGCTGGGGAAGAAACAAGGGGGGTTAGTTTATACAGCAGCAATAAATTCATCGAGCTATTTCCTTGGAAGCTAGGGGGCAGGAAGCAAGGAAGGCGGGTGAGGTAGTGGTGGCAGGTTAAGCTCGCGGGGGGTGACTCACAGATTTGCATTTTATCTCTGAGGTTCCAGTGGTTCCTCCTTCATATGAACTATCAGATAGGATTAAAAAGAGATAGGATAAATAATGCATGGTGTTATTGGCTGAAAAAATATTGCTAGAATTCACTTCAAACAGCATATTCTATTATATTGTTAGATTTTCAGAGCCCTTCCAATAGTGCACATTTAAACATGTAATATTTTCCAATTAAATGTGTTGGTAGGAATTATTCATTTTAATAATTAAAGCATTTCCAGAGCTCCCTGAAGAGCGTTACCATGGAGGATCGGACCCTCTGCTGGGAACACTCACAGCATGCTAGTGTACAGTATAGGCCAGCTGCTTAATGTCAGTCGTGCAGAAGCATGAAATCGAATCCTGAGGCACATTAGCGTTGGTTGCGTATATCTGTCCTTTCTGTGGCTGTGTCAAAGTTAGTTTTTTGAGGTAGCTTTTGAATTCTGAGGCTTATGGAGCCTGCTACTTGAACACCCTCAGATAGGCTGCAAAGCTGTCTATCTCCCACTGCACATTATGGTGATAGATTCCTCATGTCTCTGACTCCTCTTCGCTCATTCATCAAAGACAAAAATGGTGGCTTTGATGAATGATTATTTGCCTTGTCTCTCTTTCGGAAGACTGATAGTCCAGATCATTGACAAGCTGGCATTGCCCCTCCTTCCGCTAACCCGCGTTTTTGGCATGCTCCTCGTCTTTAACAATCAGAATTTAAAGACATCTGCTCCTTGTGGATATTGAAAATCCTATGCACACTCTGGAGAGGAGGGTTTGATGTGGCATCCTTGGCCAATATTCCCTTTCCCCACTGCCATGCAGCACATTGGCTGGCTACCAGTCGGCTTGTGTGGCTGTCACCCTCCCACTAGAGATGGCTGATGCTCTATGTTTGTGTGTGGGCACATCAAATGAGACAGACAGACTGCAAAGTGCTTTAGAAACAAGAGGTATGATACAAAATTAAGCTTCACTACCACCGGAAGATATTCCATATTCAAAGACGCAAACCCCCGGCTAAGTTGAACAAAAGGAAACTTGGCAAAAGACGAGTAAAAATAGGTCACAGGGGCCACGTATCCTTCCAACTGCAAACTGTTTCTGTTTTTACTTTGTGTAAATAAAGGAGTAAGAGGAGCAGGGATGGTTAAGATGCTATGTTCTTTCAGGCAAGCAGAGAAACCTGAGGGAAGACAAAATTATATCTTTTTGTAGCTAAGCTAAACAATTAAACCAATAAAATAATTTAAAAGAGGCAAAGTGCCACAGAAAGAGCTGTCAACAAAATAATTTTATTGTTATTATAGATCTCCTTGCACTACCTACTTCTTTATCTACAGATAGAGAAATCAGATCAGTTGGCAGTACTAATATCCCTTAAAAATGTAACAACAATCCAGACCTCCTACATTGTCATAGTGAATCCATAATGCTGTGAAATATTCAAAGGTTTTCTTCATCTGATTTTCAACATTTATTTCATACCCTCATATCTTTGGAATGCTTACAAATAAAATTCACAGTTTGTGTTCTTCAGTCTGTGATATGGAGATGTATGAACGTTTATCAACTGTTTGTAGGGAAATATCATTGGTCAAAGCTAAAATATTTCTGAATAAGCTGGCTTAAAGGAATTCCTTGGCATTGAAAGAATCCTTAGAAAAAAGAATTCTGAAACCAGCAAAATCCCACTGGCAAGAACTGAGAGAATTTTTCATCTTGAAAATATCAACTAATTCTATAAAATGAGATGAAATCTAGGCAAAACATTCAGGGCAATCGTTTAGCCATTCCATTAACAACCAGAAACCAAAGTCTTGTCTGAATTTGGGACAGACTCTTTTGAAAGGCTTGAAAGTTCACAACAGACAGGAAGATCATTTCCTACCTACTTATAATACTTAGTAGCAAACATTTTTATTCACTTGAAGGTTAAAAAAAAGAAAAAACAAAACAGACTTTCTGCTATAAAGAACTTCATTTCAAGGACAAATACATTTAATTGGTCTTTCTTTTCTGATGCCTCTTTTTTTTTCCCTGGAGAGTCAAAATACCGAATTAGATTAACTACTTACTGGTGGGATTTGGAATGCTAAACTGCCTTCTCCTGTATTATAACTGATCACTAACGTGCACACAATATGTGAGTGGAAATGTGGTTATTTATTTTTGTATCTAACCAGAGCCATTGGGATATATGGGTTACTGTACAGGCAGTACTGGCTTCAAATCTTGCCCTATTTGCACCTAGGAGCTGTTTGACAGGAGTTAGCAGCCTGCTGCTTCAGCAGCCAAGGCAAATAAAATCCTGGGCTGTATCTGCAAGGTCATTACTAGCAGAGGTAGAGACGTGATCATCCAATTCTACTCAGAACTTCTCAGGCCGCACCTGGTGTACTGTGTCCAGTTCTGGGCCCACAGTTCAAGAAAGATGCAGACAGACTGGCGAGGGTCAAAGGAGAGATATGAAGATGATCAAAGGGCTGGAGAACCTGCCCTTTGGGGAAAGACTGAAGGAATTAGGTCTCTTCTCCCTGGAGAAGAAAAGGCTCAGGGGGATGACATCACAGTATTCCAGTACATAAAGGAAGGGTCTGAAAAGGATGGAGGCTCTGTCTTCACAAGGAGCCACATGGAGAAGGCAAGTGGCAATGGGTGAGAGTTCCACTGGGAGAGGTTTCATCTTGACCTAAGAAAGAAATTTTTCACAATCAGAACAATCAATCACTGGAGCAACATCCCCAGAAGCATGTTGGAGTTCCTATCGCTGGAGGTTTTCAAGATACAATTGGACAGGATGCTAGATAATTTCACCTAGGCTCCCTTTTCCACAAAGGTTGGACCAGGTGATCTTTTGACATCCCTTCCAACCTGGACTGTTCTGTAATTCCATGATTCCATGGTACTGGAAAAAGCTTAAACATCAAAAAATATCTGTTTAGATAAATGCACTCATGTTTTGTTTATTTTGTATGTATCAAGCTCACAACTTCCTCTAGAATGTTATCTTTTCTTTAAATCATTCTAAAGTTACTTGAGTGTGTAGAAATAAAAACAAGTTTTATAATCAAGACTGGTGCCTGGGAGACACCAAACACAGCTAGACTCATTTACCCAGAATATATGCTAAGGGTAGCCTGGGTCTGGCTCTGGATCTGCTTCTCGGTAGCCTGAATAAGTGCAGTCTGTATCTGATCCTCTCTCCAATGCTTCTTTGCCAAAGAAGTGACTGCCCATAATTTTGCGTAAAAATTTGTGTTTACCTGCATTTCATTATCACTTGGAAACCCTTACAAAACTGACTCTGTGAAGTGTTGGCAATTAATCTTCGTGTTCTTTGTGCTCCTTACCATATCATTGACATTATCCGATGAAAACAGATTGAGTTGAGCAGCATTGAACTAACTAACAGACAGTAAAACTTGCTTAAAATAATTCTCATTTACAAATGTTTGTATGGCTAAAATGTTGCACTCACAGATGAAAGAAGTGCAAGCAGCTGATGTTACTTACACATCATTGCTTTAGCCTTGAACGCTGTTTTGCACAATTGATTTCCATCTTCTCAGTGACTTGCCTAGATATGCAGCTTGTAGCAGGAAGCTCATTCAAGACTCTTGCTAGACTGTGGTGGAACTGGAACAAGTGACTCAAACTAGGGCAGGAAAGAAGCAATTACAGAATCAAAGAATTGCTTTATAAGTTTTAAAAAAGATAATCCACGAAGCTGTTTTACTTGTTTGATCTTCTCTGCTTTTACACTCTAAATACTGCAGCCTGCTTCAGAGCTGCCGCTTATGACAGTTCACACTGGTGCCTCCGAACTGATGAAGCAAGTTCACAGATACTTGGCTATCTTGTCAGCCTCTTTTCTAATGGGTGAGCACAAAAGTGGCCCCATGACAGAAGAATCCAGACTAACATCACTTAGGCAGCCAAGTGTTGCTAAAAAGTGTGGTACAGGAGAAGAAAATAGAGAGAGAGAAATAGTCCTGGCAAGCAGGCAGCTGAGTACCCAGAGCTGACCAGCTGAATATAACAAAGCGGTCATCTCCTAGCAATGGCTGGAAACCAGAGCAGGGTAACCAACCATTGCCTTCCTCGCAGTCCAGGGGTTTATTTCTGATACACCTCAAAAGATGGTTAAATCTAAGATCAGATCTTTGTCTGTCTGTTTTAATCAGGAGCCCCTTCAGTGACCATCCAAGCTGTCAGCATATGATCTTCTGGCACTGCATCCTCCCTCTGTGCTTGTCATCGCCACGGTTGACCTCTCCCAGCTCAACATGCTCTAGGTTGTCCCCACAGCTGGGACCAGAGGGATTTCAGTGTCTCTTGGCTCGGACATCAGCAGGTTAAACTGGAAAGGCTGACAATGTTGAAAACCCTCCAACCTGTACCTGGTAAGACCTGACTGTTCGAGAAGATTTTCTTGATCCTCTGAAGTTCACAGCAGAGTCTATAAAGGCAAACCAGCAGTAGTTTCACTGATTCTGTCTTAATCCATCATAGCATAAACTACAGCCAATGAGGAATGATTTCCCCAAGAGTTAGGTTCATAGAATCACAGAGTGGTTTGGGTTGGAAAGGACTTTAAAGGTTGCCTAGTTCCAGCCCCCTGCCATGGGCAGGGACACCTTCCACTAGACCAGGTTTCTCAAAGCCCCATCCAGCCTGGCCTTGAACACTTCCAGGGATGGGGCATCCACAGCTTCCCTGGGCAACATGTTCCAGCGGCTCACCACCCTCATAGTGAAAAATTTCTGCCTTATGTCTAATCTAAATTTACCCTCTTTAGGTTTAAAACCATTAGCCCTCGTCCTGTCACTACATAACCTTGTAAAAAGTCCCTCCCCATCTTTCCTGTAGGCCCCCTTTAGGTACTGGAAGGCTGCTACAAAGTGTCCCTGGAGGCTTCTCTTCTCCATGGTCAACAACACCAACTCTCTCAGCCTGTCTCCATAGAAGAGGTGATCCAGCCCTCTGATCATCTTCATGGCCCTCTGCTGGACTCGCTCCAACAGGTCCATGTCCCTCTTATGTTGGGGGCCCAGAGCTGGAGGCAGTACTCCAGGTGGGGTCTCAGGAGAACAGAGTAGAGTCACCAGTTCTGATCCCATAGGAACTTCATACATCTGGCACTCCTTTTGTAAGCCCAAAGCTTGCAAATGCTGTTCTTTTTTAGTTAATTCTTCAGGCACATGAAGATGCATAGACTGTGACTAGACTGAAACATAAACAGCAAACATGTTTAGTGGTTGGTAACAAACTCAAATATTTGTCAAAACCATGCATGTCCCTACAAACATTTTCCTTATCTGATTTTCTCCACCACTCTTGGTCATGGGTCAGAGTTTCCTATGGAGTCCAGGGTCCCCAGTCCTACAAGGGGTATCTTCACCAAGGAGAGTGCAGAGTCTGAGTTTCTCTCTTTGTCCCCTTCACTTTCCCATAATTTTTCTTTTGCAATTAGCCACACAATTAAACAAGAGCTCTGTACTAGAAAAGCACCTTTCTTCCTCACTTCATTATCACTTCCTAACTTATTAGACTGATACTAGTATCTCAAGCTTTGCCTAACTTAAAAAAAATCATTATTTTGGACACCAGTTTTTCTTGAAGCTCCACCTGTCCTGTTTTCCCCAGCTTCACCTCAGTGGGAGCCGTTCAAAAGTGTGAGTCTGTGTAGTTACAGCTTGTGTGAATGCCATAGCGTGGGAGAATTTAAAGATTAAAACTTTGCGTTCTGACCGAAAGAAAATTAAGGACCTAGTGCATCAAAGAAAAGTTCTTAGTAGTCCAGGAAGAGGCCCTTAATGCCACTGCACACTTTAATTCTGTCTTTCACAATCAGAAGGATCGCAGTGTCACCATTTGTTGGCCAGTAAGGGCAACGAATACCTTTAAATGTATTCAAAAGCATTTCCCCCACTTTTAAAGGTAAAGGGGGGAAACGGAGAGAAGGGAGACAATGGCTTACTCTCACCAAGAAAACTTGTCTTGCTTGTTAGCTTCTAGTCTTAAGAAAAAACCCTCTGAAGTCAGTGAAGTTTGGCTGTGAAGGCTTTGAACTGTGTTGTCAGATGACTGTCGGAGCTGGTTTGAGGAGGTGAGAGGAGCAAGCAAGAGGCAAGCTCCAATTAGAGAGCTGAAACTCATTTCTACAATGCCCTTCTCTTGTTGGTATCTTCCCTGTTAGCTGACGAGATAATTAGAATATATATAGCCGTTACTTACACCTTCCCCCAACTTTGTGGTGCAGATCTGACCTGTTTCTTCTCCACTCACCTCCCCCTCCACCCACCTCCAACTGGCTACCAATCTGTGCCATTTTTTGCTCATTTGTTACAGTTGTGCAGGCTGGCCCTGCTGTGCATGGAAAAACAAACTGGCTCATTTCCTCTCTGCATTTCTACCCCATATGCACAACATCAACACAGGTCTCTCTCAAACTATATTACTATAGCAACCACTCTCAGATATCTCTCAGATCTATTGTTTCAGAAAAAGCATTCAATACTATATTAAAGTTTTTCTTCCAGATGTATTAATCTTTTCCATTTGACCTTATTTCCAGTTTTGGTTCTGGAAAAAACAAAAAAAAAGAGGAGAAGAAAAAGTTCAGAATTAGAGAATTGATAAAGTCGTCGGGTATTTGATAACAAACAACAAGATAAACATACAAATGAACAATAAAAAAGAACTATGATCTTTCACTTTCAAACTCTTACTTCAGGTGAGATCTTCCACTTCAATTTTCAGTGCTGGAAAATCAAACACATTCTAGCAAACTTTTTCAAAGTTACTTTTCATGGGTAATAATTGTACAAGCCATGACAATGAAGACTCGGGTTTATGAATTCACGTTTTTTTTTTTATTCCAAGTCAGCTACTCAGCCTAATCTCACAGGTATTTAGTTATGTGATTACAAAGACTGATTCTTTGAATACATGAGGATTAAGCAAAACCATGTGTTTGTAGATCCAAGTCTAATACATGGTTTTGGAAAAAAGCTTTCTTAATGTGCTTGTTGTAAATTGAATGCTTCTAGCTGTAGTTGGGTATCTAATAAGATTATTTCCAGGTTTTGCACTCATCGCAGTGGTGGCTCCAAGGCTTTTTAGCTGGTGAAAGTCTCAAAAGAAAATGTTGTAGTAGACTTGAATGCATGCATGCGCATTTACATACCAAGCAGAGTTTTAAAAGAACAGTATTGTACAACACAAGAAAAGCATCTTTGTAAAGTTGGTAGTGTAAAGAAGCTTGTAACTTACTCCTATATGCCCAAGCTGCCAGTGATCCTCTTGGCAAGCCTGGGAATAGTAGCAAAGCCCACAGAAAAATACTGTGTATGTTTATGACTGCTTGAAAAGGGTCATGAATTTTAGTGTAATTAAAAACATAAAAAGGAGGAAGATACATGACATGCCATCTCCTTGTCATATGTCACCTCTGTTGCGTTACGCTGCAACTGATTCTATGATTCCATGATTCTGTGAACTGCATGTCACTCGTAAAACAGCAGCCCTGAAAGATTGTAGCAAGGATTGTGAAGTTCTGGTGAGGTTACCCTGCTGCTTGCAAGGAAAGAGCCACCCTCATTCACAGCAAAAATAACTTTGACTTCTACACAAGAGCAACTGTTCATTACATTATGTTGTTATAACTCAAATCCAGAGAAGAGCTAATGGCAGTCAATGCTTTGTTTCTGGAGCTTACCATTTCACTTTCTTTCACGTTAGATTTCAGTGGCTACTCTACAGTTTGGCCGTTAACGTTGTTATTTTGTGCTTTATGCTCCAAACCAAACAATTTTAATGTCAGCCCACCAGAATATTGAAATGTAAACCCAACCTTTTAAAAACCCTAAAATGTTTAAAAAATTTTTCACTGCACTACATACATATATACAAGTGAAAACTATTTCTTAAATAGTAACATATTCATAAAATGTGAAACCCAGACATTGCTGCATGACTGAAAGAGAAGAACATAATAAATAATACAATAAATGTTCTTCCATTGCCACAAGAGAGAAGACTATGAGTTATGAAGAGTGCATGTTATTGACAGGACAATTAAATTCTTAGGATTCATTGATTTTAGACATATTTAAGGTGGCAGGGATAATCTAAGTTTTTACATTGTAAGTTTTTAAGCTTGTACTATAGCTTTACATTTTAATGAAAAATCTTGATTATTTAGTTTATCTTAGCAATCATCCTCCTATCTTTTGTTTTAGAATAAACTGGACTTTAGTTGTCTTTTTTCTCCAGGATTAAATCTGGAGAAAGATCTGACTCACACCTGCTGTTTTGTCCACATGTTATCTTAGCTGTCAAAACCTTAATTGGAAGCAAATAGTATGAGTGAGATGAAGATGATGTATCTTGCCAAGATAATGTCTTTCTTTCCTTTCTTTTTTGTTCAATAATAGATTTATTATTGAACAAAAAAGATTTTGTTCAAAAATTTAGAAATTTTTACCTTTTACTGCAAAAAAAATAAAAGTATCTGCAAATATACAAAAAATTAAGGATTCACCCTTCTTAGACATTTGACAAAAAAAAAAAAGGAAATGTAGTTGAAATGCAGAAAGGGTCTGGATATTTGATATTTGGAATGCATTTTTTTTTTGTACCTGGAATACAATTTGTCATGANACCCAAAAACAGCACTGCCTAAAGCTAGTCAGTAAGAAAATATGGATATGAACAGGGACTTTCATTAGAGTTTCCAAATGTTACACTCAAGGCTGCAGAGAGGTGTCTACATACGCTCCAGAAGAAATTCTTGAAGGGACCTGGTCCTGGTATCCTGTTTTTTCAAGGCAAAAAAATAAGACTAGCTTATAGATGCAGAAAATAGTGTTTGGGTGTCATTGTGTGTAATAGTGTCTAGAATTTCCTGAAAAAGAGAGAGTTCAGCTCCTTTCTTTGCTGTGGAGATCCACATATGAAAATCCACATGTGTATGAATGCAGTCTGCCTGCCTGGGGGGTGGTAGGCACCTGCGGGAACCCAGGGACAGGCAGGAGGAGCTGGGAGCCTTTCATCCCACTGGAAAATGTTCAAGGTCTGCTGGGATGGTTTGCAAGAACAACCATTATGCTGGGAGCAGGCAGCAAGGCTGTGTCCTGCAAGGAGGGAATTCTGAACCCCATTTCTGTGATTCCTAACATTAAGTCACCATTGGACAACAAATGTGTGTTCTAGCTTGTATAACAAGCCTTTATGTGGGGATCAGAACCTGTATCCCCTCCAGGACACTTGAGCTGCACAGGGGTACCGTCCTCAGTTTCTCGCAGTCCCACATGAATCTTGGCTCGTACGTTGCAGTGAAGCAGGTAGGGTGACTGCTGCGAGATGGGAGAGGTGTTTTAGATCCTCTGGAGCAGAGACAGGAACTGAATTTGGTTTTGCCATGTAACAGGTGACGCTGCTAACTGAGGGAGCTGTTTTCCTCCTTACCAGGCCTCGGTGACCATTTTAATTGACAGCAGTGCTTGCCAGTGTGTTCTGAACAGACAGAGGTCTGCTAAAAGACTGTATCTATATTCAGTCTGAGGTATAGCTTGTCTCACAGAGGCCATTGCTAAGGAAGCTGAGGCAGGAATGCTTCTGGCTGAATGTCACAGTCAGGCCTATGTATGAAACCTGCACCTGAGGTTCTTGTAGCTTCCTACTATCTAGAAGGCTTTAAGGCTAAATGAATATGGGGGTATTTAAGGAACTTTGTCAAGTTTTAGAGAGTAGCAGAGAAAAGGGTCTGGGTTTACTGAGTCACCTAACTTTTTCATACTTGGTAAAATAAAATTAAATAAAGTCACATATAATTTATGGTAAAAAAAACCCCCTCATTATTATTTCTGCTCAGAGTCTTATTTTTTACTTCACCAGTAAGTTGTTCAATATTCTGCAACTTGTCCAAAGTCACACTAAGGCAAGATTTAGTAACACAATACAATTTTATTCTTCTGCTGCTAATTGTGACTTGAAATATTTTAAATCTACTTTGCCTGCTTACGAAGAGGTGAAATGATCTGATGAGTGTGTTGCTTTTGAGGGCAATAAGCAATGCTTGAAAGCAGAGCTCATGCTGTAGGGGTGCTTTGTGTGGTAGCCTGCGACCCTCAAGATGCTAGAAAACAGCATCTTCTCAGTCTCCATGTGACACCGGCAAAGCTGATTCACTACAGCCTTTTATTTAGTCAGCCATAAATAAAGTGAATTGTTAAGTAACCACCAACTGCTTTATCGTAGTTTGCCATTAGTCTGAAAGGTTTGCCAATTTATGCATCCAGAAAGTAATGATATATACTAGGAAAAGGGAAGCTCTTCTCACAAGGGAAAACTCCCGTCCCTTCCTGTATTCAACATAACTCTTTAAATAGAGGAAAATTAATCCATAAATAGAACAAATGAACTCATGTGCCACAATGCCTTTCACACCAGTTTTAATAATCATGATCAGTGTCATTCATAGATTGCTTTAAGTACCAGCTGGGATAATTATCACTCAGCTTTGAATCCAGCATTAGTACCAGAATTAGGAAATTGATCATTTTATCTCAGGTGACAGGTGGCAAAACTTCTGTCCTCCCCAGGTATCGATTGTCTCCGCAGTTGATAAAACACCAGGGCTTGCTGCAGGAGGCAGCTCGAGGTGTACAGTGATTAGTTGCGCTCCCCAGCTCAACAGGCAGCAATGTCAGAGGACAGGAGATCAGCTAAAGCCAGTCACGGGAACCTGCAGCAATAACAACATGCAAGAACTCTTAAACTGCTGCGAGGGCTGACTCTTCTGCCTCCACCCCTGCTTTTTCTGCCTCCCTGATGTAGAAATGCACCCGTGTTGCACTCTGCTCACAAACTTGAACCTGCTGCATCTCCTACATCTCCCGGAATGAGGGGTAGGCAGCTGGATTCATAGCAGTTCATCTGTGGAGAGTTGGCTGCCCAAATGAAGAATAAACAGGCAAATTTGGTGAGTTACCCGTTATATTTAAACGTACTGAAATGAAGGAAGAGTTTTGTTGTTGTTGTTGTTGTTTTTTTTTTTTTAAAGTTAATTTCAGATATTGGGATTGCTCTTTCCTAAGTCTCTAGAGGCTGCCATGGCTGGGAAACTCCGGAAAGGAAATTTACTTTAATAATTCCCTCTGAGATCAGGTGCACTGTGTAGTAGAATGACTGTGAAGCCACAAATCTCCGAAAATATCAATCTTCTTGGCTGATGCAGTGTCAGGGTGGTGGAGATCTTGTATCATGTGGTGATAAGCCGTTTTCAGATTTGTTGTTCCAGGAAGGCAAACAAAATAATGAATACAGAAAGGTTTCAAATCTCTTAAATTGACACTGTCCATGGAAGCAAAAAGACGGAGTTCAAAACTACCACAGAGTTTAAAGTAATATAACTTCGTTAATTAGCTCATAATGCTTAAATAATAAACACAAAATAAACAAAAGTTACATTTTTAAAGCTATCAAAGAACATTAGTGTCTTTCCTTCTCTATTCTGCTTGTTGAATGTTTAATTCATGTACACGAAGTGTATACACAGAGTGCACGCTGATTTGGTCTTTGTCACTTGTAGAATTTTTGTACCGTTTCAGTGATGTTTGTTGTATGGGATAGGAAGTATCCACTAGACAAAATGACAGCTTGCTTCTGCACCCTGTTCTGTAAGGGATATGTGAATGCCTTTCAAGGGCTAACGTTTAACTATTGAGAACTTCAAACAAGGGATGTTGGTTTTGGATACAAGTGAGGTGTTTTCATCTGGGGTTTTGCTTTGTTATTGCTTTGGACTTCACAGTTTAATATTCTAAAGAGACTATTTTATGTGCAATAATTATTTTTTATGTAATTTAGGTGATAAAATCGTAGAAACATTCTTGCTCTGTGAAATGTACTTTAAATGGAACATATTCATGTATGACTAAAACTATACAAATAAAAGGAATTTTCCCACAGAAGGCTGATTTGGAAAGGGTTTCCAGCTATGGTAAGAGATCTTACTACTTCTTAAAAGATAAACTGTGATGTGATTTGTCTTGCTTCCTGTGCTTTCCATACTATGATTTTATCAGAACTCTTGGTTTAGAGGCACTGCTAAGTGAGGTAAGTGCTGAGAGCCATTGCCTGACAATGGAAGTATTGGTGGGGGCTGAAGGAGACATTTTTGTACAGAGTAGGGGCCAGACAAGAAAAAAATATACAATATGTGGAAGCGCTGCCACAGCCCTCTGGTGTAGGGGGGCAAGGACCTGCATTTTAGGTTTGTGGCTTGCTGTTCTGTTGACTTCATTAAGACCTGTCTATAGATAGCTGGAAATGATAACATTCTCATTACTGGGACAAGGGACAGATGAAATGAAGAATGGATTCTCTGAGTCTCTACTTCTACCTCAGGTTTTAGAGCACAAATTTTTGAGATGCAAGAGGAGGGAGTGCCAAGTCAGTCTTGCTTCTGTGCAGCGCAAGAGGAAGAGATGTAGAAGCTCTCACATTGTAAAGCTTACCAAGGGAGCGGAAGACATCCATAAGTATTTCCCCAGCAAGTGAAAAGTATAAGAGCTTAGTTACTGCTTCTGAAGGATTCTTAAAAATACATGTTTACTTTGTTAGCTATACTGCTATAAGTCTCTCTGAAAATTATATGGGGAGGGGAGCTTGGGGACAGCTCAGGACTGGACATCAAAATGGTTTGTAGCCTCCGGATCTCAAAGATACTTTCATAGTAACTTAAAATTCTATATAAAATTTATTTTGAAGATCTCATTTTTTATAGCTTGATGATAGACAAGAACTATTTTTCTAATCCCACTCCCTCCATGTGATTATAATCACACAAATACTCTTTGAAAGTTGCTGGCTTTTCATAAAATTGTCTCATGGAGATCTTTTGATATGCTTTTTGTATATTTATACTTTCCTCTTTTAATGCAAAGAATTGCACAAACCCAAGGTATCTGGTGATTTTTAAGGTCCTATTACTGCTGATCTCAGTGTCACATTGTTCTCCACAGCAATATTAAATGTTATGTCACAAAAGATGAAGGGGGTAATAATCAACAGGAGAGTATCACTAAAACAATAAACATAAGTTCACATGAGAACAAAATAATATTAAAAAAGGAGGAGAAATTTAAAAAAATGTTGTCTGATAGCAGGAATTCTTCTGAAGGGCAAGGTTCCTTTCAGAAAGGCAGCAGTACATTTTAAAATGGATAGGAATGTAATTTAAAAGATTCCATTTATAATAAAGATAAAGATTGAAGGATTAATTATTTGCGTGTTTTGCTTCCGGACATTGAAATGGGTAGTTCAGCTGTGCAATGGCATGCTCCTATGTTAAGTTTTCAGTGCAGTCAGGCCAAAATGCATGTGTGAATTAGACAACACAACACTTTCCATTCACAGATTTTAAACGGATAGATGCCTTCCTGAATCAGTATCAGATGGATCATTTTCTTGACTGTGGCCATAGCAGCCCACTGGCTTGCAGTGATTGTTAACACTACCATTTTCCATCCATCTGGGTATCAATGTGCTTCACTTTCTGACATTGAGCTCTGCTGGTCGAGTGATTGCCTCCCTGCTTTTGGAGTGTTGCAGAGGCCAGTGCTGTTGCAGATGTGGTGAGCTGCATGGATCCTCAGTGCATACCAAACCCTATCTCACTGGAAAATAAATGCTCTACCAGCAGGCTCACTGCTTCAGGCTGGAGAGGTAATATGCCAGTGTCTGGGTCAGCAGATATTTATTAAAACTGAAAACCAGCAGTGGTGATGGGTATGTGTGTGTGGCGTGGGAGGTTGGTGATTGTCTTGAGAAGCGTTCCTGGCATGCAAGAGCCTCTCCTCACTTTTGCCACAAATGGCTGTCTGCTGCTTGAGAAAAACTGTGCTAATAAAATTAGTTGGGAAGTTCAAAAGGGCTGATCATTAATTTGATTTCGTATGATCACTAATTATCTTCAGTATGAATAGCACACAGAGCCGGAAGAACGTAAATACTTTGGAGGACACTAGTCTGAAAGACAGAAGGGAAGCAGCCTTTATGGAGGGCTAGGGACAGGTGTTTTGTCTGAAGTTCAGGCAGGGGCAGGTGTATTTTGGTTTGCCTTAAATGAGACCTTCTCCTAAAAGATCATGTGTGTGAACGGTTTGAAATACATTTTGGGGACTGGATACTTTCTACAGAAGAAATGCGTATTTGCTAAGTTTTTCTGACAAACTTCAAATAAAAAACATCCTCTAGCTATCATCTTCAATAGGATGGGTTCTCTTGTGGCAACTGGTTACTGTACAGTGATTTCAGATGCGCTACATGAACACGGCAATGAGGGTCACTCAGATCAAATAGTTCTAGAGAGGAAATTGCAAAGCTTTTCACTCTCTAAATAAACAAGACTTCTACAGTGCAGTATCACTTATTGAGTTCAAATGAAGAATCGAAGTGCCTAACATGAAGATCATTCTGTTCCTTTTTCTCATGTTCTCCTTAATTTCTTACAGCATAATGTTTAAGATTCACACAAGCACTGAAAGAGGTTATTAGGTTAATGAGGCTGTTGTCCAATTACACCGCCAGGCCTTTGATTCCTGATCGCAGAGGCTTTCCTGAAGACGGGGTTTTTTGGCTGGCACTTGAAAATTGTTACAATCGTGACATATACGGTGTGAACTGTGAGGATCCAGGGAGTTGCCAGGCTTGTTCTGAAACCCCACCACACTCTGGGCTGCAGGACAGAGCCACAGCGAGCTCAGATCTTCATGATCTGGCTTTGCCCTCTGGTGGTCCCCACTCGAAAAATTCACCGGGCTCAAGAGACGAAAACGTTTCAGAGGCTGAAAAGAACTGAGGAAATAGCAGGCTTGTGTGATGAACATAACAGTAAGGATTAAAGAACAGGGACAGCTTGCAGACATCAAGACTGCAGAGGGCAAGGAGGATGCTGAGGAAGAGTTTGAGACAGGAAGGTTCAGTGCTCCTCTACCAAGGCAAGCTTAACGAGGAGTTTTGCTAACACGTGGTTCCTTGCTGCCCTGAGCAATGCTTTGACATGACAAATGCTTATAACTTTAAAAACCAAATACTGTTTTATTAAAGCTCAGCTCCTTACCTGGTTATGAGGTCATATCCCGCGGAGACTCTCCTGTAGCTCAGTAATAGGGAGAACTTTTGTGAATTGGGAACTTTAATCAGAGTTATTTTCTCACTGGCCTTCAGAAAGCTGCTTGCAACACTAAGGGGCTTTCATGAAGTGTGGCTGGCCTTTCATTTAACAAACAGAGGCATTTTGAGGGGAGGTAATTGTTTGATTTTTTTCCACCTGGGCAGTTTATGTGCTGGCAGTCCTGTGTGTGTGGGAATAAAACTTCCACTTCTACTCTTGAAAAAGGAACTTGCAGCTATTTATAGGAGAGAAATTTATAAAGGAGAGAAATGCTCATCTGAGAATGTGGTTCAGATATAAATCAGGTGCTGAGCAGCAATTACAACAAAGAATGGTGTGTTGCAGTTTGAGAAGGAGAATAGTCGTTACAGGTAATATCAAAAAAACATGCACGATTTTAATGTCTTGATATAGCTTTATTTAATGTTTTTGCTGCTTTTCATGCTACCTTTAAACTGGGGAGTAAAGAGATGAATGTTTTTCAGAGAAAGGATGGGTTTTTCTTTCTCATTAATAAAAGATTTTTTAGTTTGTAGGAAAAAAGTTCAGAATAATTATTGTTATAACTAGTCATATAAGAAAGGAAACCAGGTCCTCCCTTTTTACTTCTTTTAACATTCACAAGCAGAAAGCTGCCAGCTAAATGAAAATCAATGTGCTTACAGTGGATATGCAAATGCAGGGCTAATCTGTGCAATAATTCTTTGTGGAAAGATCACACAGGGAAATAGCTACTAGTAAATGGCTAAATAAAGTCTGCGGGATGGCACAAGGGTACTTATTTGTCCAGGTACCCTGGTAGGATAATTTTACATCACCTTCTGAAATAGCCTGGGTATAAGAGGCAGACCATGGGTCTTAGTCTTGTCGTGCTTGGACGTTGCAGTTATCATAGCCTGCAGCATGTCTAGCTGATCTCTTAGTTTAGGTAGTTGTTACATAAACACATAAACCTCCCTTTTTGCAAGAATTTTTTTTCTCTCCTATGTTCTGCATCCTGAATTTAATTATTTAAGCCTTGCAAAATGCTGTGTTCTGTGGAAATGAAGAATACTGCTTTTTTTTAGTCTGGTGGGTATCGCATCACCTGAAACCGCTTCAAGCAGCCCTACACTCAGAAGGTGCTGTCCTGAGAAAGATGTCAAAGCACTAATAATAAGCCAAAAGCCAAAATGCTCTGGAAAGCTTTAACCCTCACACAGATCAACTGCTTCTTGTTTTAACACCAGAGATTACAAGTTTTTGTTTACCCAAAATGATGCTGTCCATTCCATTGTAGCAGGGTCCTAGAGACATTTTGTACCCATGGTAGGAGAAGGAATATACTAAAAACTGAAATATACATATTTGTGAATATTTATAAGTCTTACCTTCAATTTTGCTGGTTTCCTCTTTAGAAACAAAAGAGAAATTACTTATCTTCTATCCCAGTGAAAAGGACACACATTGCTATTGGTTCTGATTCCAACATTAAAACCTTTGTCATTCCGTTTTAGTAAATAGGGTTTTCTTAACATAACCATGCCTGTAATGCCCTGAAGTAAATCACTACAAGAGAAATAACCCATATAATCAAAGCTGATGTGTCAGTTATCATCTATGGTTTTCGCAAAAATTGTTTATATGCTTTAAAAATCTTAAGATTTTCAGGTTTATTACATTAAAATGCTGGATAAAAGGGTGAAATAGTCCATCCAAAACATAGCCTTTCTTTTTTTCAGTCAATTAAATCCTAGATGCTACTTACTTTAAAAACATGCTTTTTCCCCATTTTTGAAGATAAATAAGCAATGCACTTCTCTTTCTTTTTTTTCCTTTTCTATTCCTTAAACTTTTATGTTTTTCAATGGGTATTTTTCTCCTTCCAAGGATAAAGGAATATAAAGATGATCAATAATTGCGTGAATCTTACAAAGCAGACATTAAGCCTGGATTTATAAGCTTAGGTGGCAAGAATATCATGTATTCTGTACTACATGGAGCACTTCTCTGAAGGTAGGTGACTTTCCATGTTTAGTGTATGGCAGCTAAAACCACCTAGAAGTACATGTGAAAAAGCTGGCAAATGGGTAAATGAAACCAAATAGAATAAATAGAAAAAAAAAGATAGAATAAAGAATTAAACTTGAAGTTGGTAATGAGATTTTCACATTTTGATGCCTGAGCTGTTGGAATTAAATTTCAGGAATTAAAATATGAAAGTTGTAAGTAAGGAAAACAGCTTTGACAGGCACTTGATAGATGCGGGCAAGTCAGTGAGGAGGAGAGAAAATTGAGACAGACAGGGTACCTGCAAGACACAGGCAAAGAGACAGAAGGTATCCTTCTGCACTGTTTGGATACTGACAGCTTCTGCAAACACTTAGGTAGTTGTGATTTGGGTTGGAATCCCAAGTTCATTCTCTGCCTTCTGCTGCAGATGCCTTCACCTTCTGTCTGGCTGTAAAATCCCTTGCCTTTTTCTTTAGCCACCGCCTTCTTCCCACTTCTGCTCGTTGCTGTACAAAACAGGGCAGGAACAATAAATTCTGTAATAGAGTCACTCAAGCTTAGTGATCTTTTCCATATCGTAGTTTAAATCAACACCCAGCATATTTTACCAAAGTATCCAAATTAAGAAGAAATACAGTCACAGTTCCTTGCTATTGGCATAAGCTTGCTGAAGATTTGAAAAGCATTTTGTGGCTCAGCTGTTTAATCACAAACAATCGTAATTAGATTATGGGTTGGCATTTATATAGCATGTAATGGCGATCCGGTCACTAAATCCTTCTTGGAGAATCTGATTTAAAGTGTTATCAAGCTTCTTAAGTATCCTAATAGGTGTAAATCTTTTTGTTCTGATACAACTTTTATTTTGTGCAGCTTACCCATTTATAACCTACCTCTAATGTAGGGTATAAAAAATCCAGTCTATGAAGTATTACCAGTGTTTTGTACAAGTTTTGACTTTGACTTCAGGATACTTCTGCTAATCAAAGACTTTACTAATTCAAAATAGCCACATAAGCAACCTGAAAAAGACTTTGGCCTGATACAAGCATGTTGATTACATTAGTTAAGCCACATTTTTGTTTGAGATGGCTTCAATCCTACGTAAGACTACATGGATGATAATTTTGAGAAGATTATTTACAGTTCCAGGATGAAATGTCTTCCTCCTTTTCTCCTAAATGGGAAAGGCTGACACTGAACCCAGTCACACTAGCTTACTTAAATACTGTAAAATATTCATATTTTGTATTTTGGGAATGTTTCTTTTAATGTCAATATCATGCTTTTAAAAACAATTCTTTCCATTTGAAACCAAAGAGCAGTAGAACAGCCTAAGTCTTTATTTCTGTTGACTTTGGAGTAGGGACAAAACTGTAACTGAGGAACACTCCACCAAGGAGTGGATAACTAGCTCTAGAGCTGCCTGAACCTGCCCATCTGAACAATTTGGCTACAATGCCAAATTGCTCCTCGGTCTGTGCAGACCTGGATCTCTTCAAGCCCACTTCCCTGCCAAAACTGATCAAGAGTTGTGTTTCAAATGTCCAAGAACCAGGCAGATCTCATTAGATTAGTTCTCATAGTAGTTCTCACACAGACTTGTATGATTATAGCCTTCCCAAAATATACAGTTCTTCAGCAAAATTTCTTGTGAAATCTGATAACCAGATAAGTTGTTCTGCTCAGCACCACCAGTTGTGGTTGGAGTTTTTGCTCTGCCCAGGCTGATGGGGGTCAAGCACCTCCTGTAAGGCCTGGGAGAGCCCCACTCAATGATCTGGAAGGGGGTTTGAGCAGGGACAAGCCCTGCACCTTCTTTTGAGCTGTGCCCTTGTGCAGAGTGAGGGTTCGTAGGATGCAGGATGTCCTCAGGTGAGTTTTCTGTTCTACCTGGGTGCCTTATCTTAGAGATCTCTGTGCTCTCCTGGATGATGTTTTGACGACAGTTTCACAGTTCTCTGCCTCTATATAGGGATGCACACTGTTTTTGTGCATGTTTTCTCTTTAGTATCCTGGTACAAACTGTTTTATGATCAGGGAACAGACTCTGTGTCCAAGCAGAGTGTGTTCAATAAAACGAAGCTGGCTCTTTCAAATGCATGTGCTATGCAATGTCTTCATCTTACTTGTAATAACCTAAAAAACCTAGCAGGCACAATACTGCTATTAGCTTCATAAAATCCTCGTCACAGAGGCTCTGGCATACATTCTGAATTAGACACTTAAATGGATTTTAGAGCATTAAGCCTTTTGTGACTCATTAACCTGTTAGACAAATCCCATATGCAACAGAGTAACTTTAAACAAATCTAAGCTATTCCAGCTTCAGGTAAAATAAAGATCTAAAAACCATACGTTTTTGAGTTTGTGAATTTGGGAAAGAGACTATTGTCTTTGTTAATGTTAAGGATTCTGTGAACTACATCAAATTGTGAGGTGATATTAATGTGTTATGTTGTGATTGTAGCTGTTTGTGTGTTTATAGAGTATGTAGATGACAGAATAACACATAAATCCCCTTTGGAATTGACTGAAATTCAGTAATCAAAACAGAAGATAAAAAATAAGCATATGGCTAGGCAACGCATTATCTGTTACACTATGCTTTAATTAGAGCTAACTATTCAAAGTGGAAAGTTTCAGCTGTGGTGTCATAAACCTACATCATAATAATAATAAGCCTAACCATATTCAATTTCCCAATCTCTATGACAACAAGCTCTGTGACTTAAACCAGCAGCATTCAATTACTTGTAGGTAAGTAAAGCACAATAAAATACAGTGAAATGCTCTTAAGAGAAACTTTTTCCTGTACGGATTGGGATTTTCTCTCATAACTTCCACAGTGAGTGCAATAGTAAAGACTAGCAAGAGGGCTTATTTAACTCCATGCTTTAAGTTTAAGAGGGAGAAACTTTGGTCCTTCATATAATTTGCCATAGCATTTGGACAAGGTTTTTAAAATTTTAGTCAAAGGTGCTCAGTCTTACTACTGAAGAAACTTCTTGCAGGCAGTTTTCCAGGTTGTGTTACCAAAAGAAGATCACTTAAAAGAATTTGGACCTAAGCTCAATTTATGTTGTATAACGCACCAAAAAGTACTTGCATCTTTTCTGGTATGGCTCCTTTTTCCAAACCTGAAACTTAGACATTTTCAAAACTGAGCTTCTGGGAATAAAGAATTTTGTTGTAAATTGACACTGGACATGTAATGTGTATTCCAGGTTTTCTGCTCTCCTGATGACGAATGACAAAGATAACATAGCTGAGTGATTTTGATTCTTTTCACTTTAAAACAAATGTGGTTTTGGAAAATATATACATACCTTACTGTTACCTCTTAAACTTGTCTGTAACTTGTGGGTTTGGGTGGTGGGTTTTTTTTTTCTCCCCTTTTCTCCTTTTTGTCACCCAATAAGCAGCAGGAAGCTTGTTAGTGGTGGTTAATAGGGCAATGTTACTGCTGCTTTTGCAGAGGCCAGGTGGGACCAACAACCGTGCAGTATGTTCCAGGAGTCAAATTTTCCTCTTTCTGACGTCCTACTAGCAGAAGGGAACTGCAGGTGACTCCCATCCAAAATGGAGGAAAAAAAGGTGGAAAGGTTGTCTTGATTTTGTGATTTGTAATGGTAGAAAAGATGTTAAGGGGAAAGGTCTTCTCTCCCACCTTCATCTCCCACTCCAAAGCATGCAGTGTTTTATATCAGTTACTGGGTCAGGGTTAGTGCATTAATGTGGCTGGCTCACTGAGCGATTCCTAGGAGTGGAGAGGATGTGGGTGTCATGGAAACAACAATTGTCCAGGGATGGGAGGGAGGTCAGAGCACCAGCAGATCCATCTACAGGTGTATCCATTTACAGACCTTAATGCAGGTAAGGGTGTAAGGGTTTATATAGAGGCATCTATTTCATCAACCATTGTGATTATGAATACCAATTTAAAATTACATAGCTACAGCTTATTTTGAAATGACCAAAGGAGTGTTAAATCACTGTACATCATCTGTAATAAATATTAAGTATACTACCAAAAAAAAAAAAGCCTCCTAGAATATGAGTACCGCATACGTGCAAAATCCAGAAGGAAAATACCACAAAAATATAATTTTCCCTAATAGATTGGATAACTTTATTCTCAGTTTTTTCCTACTTTGTTATAGAGTTATTCTGCCCATGTGGAAAGGAAAGCTATGTCTGGAGCCTTTCTGGAGGAAACCTATGTTCTGGAGCTCCTCATTCTCCAGCTGTCTGACATGGTATTGATCAGTCAACACAACTTCTGTCCTTGCTTTCCTGTGTGTCCTTGAATGCTTAGAGTGTCTTGGGTCACTTCTTCTCATAGCACTAAACTTCATGCAGTTACCTTACAGAAACAAACAAAAGTATGTATTATTTTATTTTCTAGATGACTCTATACCAAATGCTAGCACTGGTTGTCTTCTCCCAAAACTACAAGGTTACTCTGTTACAATACAACCCTTTGCTTCATTCTTTTGCTCCTGCCCTAATTACTGTAATATCCACATTTAATTTGCACGGAAGGATATGTGATCAGCCCCCTTATTTTCTTTTTAGTCTTGCAACAGTTATACGATTGGGCCTGACTGTCTGTATGCATGAGAATAATCTGTGCTGGAGGTCTAGGAAATATAATTGTATGTAGTTGCTATGGTAATGCAAAGAGTTGGGGGGGAGGGGCTATAACAACTATCATTTTTACAGAGTTCATCTTTTTGGATGAATGGTTTCTTCAGGTTAGGATTTTCTCAGCTATTTGAATTATCTAGATTCTTTTTTTATTGTTGTGGGACAAGTGAACATGTGTATTTAATGCTAGTGAATATATCTTACCTACATTTTTCAACATCCTTGTTTTCATCCCAGTGGAGGGAGAACTGTCTTAGTAAACTCCATACAGCTGCTGCTCAGTTTCCCCAGACACATTTTTTCATTCTTTATTTTTGCTGAAAGTTACCCACTGGCAAGAGATATGGGATGTAGCTTTTCACATCTTATACACCAACATGAGGAAAGGAGTTCACCAGATGGTCATTACATTTTCAAGATATGCAGTATGGAAAGATAATCTTTAAAAGCAACCAGTTTGGAAAGAAACCAGCCTGAAACGACGTTATTCCCCTGACGGCTGATCCAGGTGTAAGTGTCCCCTACAGGAGGCGACCCAAGGAAGGCAGGCAACACTTAATGAAAACCTGAAAGAAACCTTTCCCTCAACCAGGAGATATCAAAGTGGGTACAGTGGTTTTTTTTCCTTAAATGTGGTGTTCAGCTCTGTGACAACTGGCAACTGAGGCTGCTAAGGGAGTTTCTTGGGTAATCTTATACTAAGATTCCCTCTTGCCTCTGTGTTCCTTGGTAGGTAAAAGCTCTTAGTTCCTTCCAAGAAAGGTTGCTGAACTTCAGCTCCTAATCCTGTATGACAGGTGTGGAGGGCACCAATCACATAAATGTTCCTTTCTACTTTCAATCAAGAATAGACAAGTTTTACTTCACCTCCTTTCTTGTTGAAATCCTTGCAAACAAGGACATATATCTTATGAGAGCAAAGCATTAAGTATGTAAAATCTTGGGGGATTTAAATATGAAATTGAGATTTTGTGTTCTATGTGTCTAAAAAAGTATTTGAATAATGAACAAAAAACTGACTGGAGCTCTGCTGAAGGCTTCCAAGTGAGAAGGATTAACTGCACATGTCTTAAATTAGAATAGCTCAGTCATTGCAAAACACGTCCCACGTTGAGTATTATTTAAACCTGGCCTGAAAAGTTTGAGGCCCATTCTTAGCACCTTAGTGAATGCCCCTTGCTGATGTCAGTCAGACTCCCATTAGAGGCTTTAATTTCAACCAGGCTCTGACATAGAAATGAAGGCCCTGCACCACAGAAACTTCCTGTAATCACAGGAAAGAGAGACTAGAAGACCTCTGGGCCATAAAATCTCATCATTTATTCTTGCTGGCAGCATGTCATTCGTGTCATATGTCATTCGTGTCATATGTCATTCATGTCATATGTCATTCATGTCATGTATGGAGCAGATGTTCCTGGAAATTATGCTAAAGCAAGTGGAAAGTAAGGAGGTGACTGGTGACAGCCAACATGGCTTCACTAAAGGCAAATCAGGTCTGACAAATTTGGTGGCCTTCTAGGATGGCATTACAGCATTGGTGGATAAGGGAAGAGCAACTGACAACATCTACCTGGACTTGTGCAAAGTATTTGACACTGTCCTGCATGACATCCTTGTCTCTAAATTGGAGAGACATGGATTTGATGAGCAGACCACTTGGTGGATAAAGAATTGACTGGATGGCCACGCTCAAAGAGTTGCTTCATGTCCAAGTAGGGAGCAGTGATGAGTGGCGTTCCTCAGGGGTTTGTACTGGGAACAGTGCTCTTTAACATCTTTGTTGGCAACATGGACAGTGGGACTGAGTGCACGCCCCCTCAGAAGGTTTACCGACGACACTAAGCTGTGTGGTGTGGTCAACATGCTGGAGGGAAGGCATGCTGTCCAGAGGGACCTGGACAGGCTTGAGAAGCGGGCCCACGAAAACCTCATGAAGTTCAACAAAGACAAGTGCAACATCCTGCATGTGGGTTGAGGCAATCCAAGCACAAATACAGGCTGGGTGGAGAATGGACTGAGAGCAGCAGCACCAAGGAAAAGGACTCNAAAGGGGCCTACAGGAAAGATGGAGAGGGACTCTATATTAGGGAGTGTAGTAACAGGATGAGGGCTAATGGTTTTAAACTGAAAGAGGGTAGATTTAGATTAGCTATTAAGAAGAAATTATTTGCTCTGAGAGTGGTGAGACACTGGAAGAGGTTGTCCAGAGAAGCTGTGGATGCCTCATCCCTGGAAGTGTTCAAGGCCAGGCTGGGTGGGGCTTTAAGGAACCTGGCCTAGTGTCCCTGCCCATGGCAGTGGGGTTGGAACTAGATGATTTTTAAGGTCCCTTCCAACCCAAACCTTCTATGATTCTATGATTTGACCTCTAAAGTGGCTTTGGGAAAGTTGTGGGAAGTTTTCACATTTACTAGAGGTAGTTCTTAATCTTAGTAGCGACACTGCTTCATTTTGCACCAGTAATCAGGCTCTGCAGAGAAACATAGCACAAGTCATCAGGGTTAGATTTTTTTCACCACTTCTTTTTCAGCTGTGAGTCTACAGATGCCAATATGTATGCAATTTCTGTCTAGTTCAGCTCTTTTGATCATTCTTTTTTTTTTTTTTTTTCCCTCTTTCTGCAGCTGTGGTAAGGATAATCTCAGTTAGAAACACAAAAAATAAGCAGGCAAGACTCTAATAGGAATTGATCTGCACAAACACAGAGAAAAAATACATTTGTTCTCATGTCTTTATTCCGTATGAAATGTATTAGCTGGTAGGGGTGTATTAGCTGCTGATGTGGGTCTTTGCATGGGTGGTTATTTTACACAGAACTTCTCGAAGTAAGCTGTCTTCACACTATGTTGGTGAAGTTAATTTTCTTCTGAATTAACTAATAGAGATAAAAGGAGTTTATTTGTTGCAGAACAAGGAGGAATGCAACAGTCTTCAAATTATGAGAAAAGCTCATAAATCCTATCTTAACACTCCTGAGAGTGGCTGGTACTTCATCCATACTTACCTTCTGCATGTTGAACAGCTGTAGAAGACAACTGGAGATTTGTCAATTTTGAAATATATTTGCCTGCACAAGTAACATTGGCTGAGATATACTCTGTTACATATCAAGATATTGAGTGCTTTCAATACCACGGAAACCTCCTATAACACTGAGTCATAAAAGGCTGAAGTTTCTTATTTTTTTTGCATGTCTTGCAATTACAGGTTTACATACTTTTCACAAATGCCTGGTATTACTAAGCTACCCTCAACTGATACCAATAAACATGTAGAATACTGGGGGGTTTTTTTTGTATTATTCCTTCAGCATACTCAAGGATGACACAAGGAATCATTGCAATCTGCATAAATAGAATGTCTTCCACATGTCCAGAATATCAACATCATTCACATTGCTTTTTGTGAAATGGCAGTCTTGTTCTCAGTATTTTTATTTTGCTGGGTATTTTTACCTGAGATCCCAGGCTTCTCTGATATAAGTCACCTTCCTCTTTTACCGGAGTGAAAAAACATTTTTTGTTCCTGTGGTTATGCCTTGTCTCCTAGTAAAGTTATTTTTGTGACCGATGATGTTTAAATGTTCTTGGTGCTAACTTCATTGTTCCCCACCCAGGGGGCACCAACTGTCCCTACTCCAGTTCATTTATTCCTTTCAGTTTAAAACTTCTACGGATAAAAAATGTACTACTCTATTTTTTTCTCCCTCTCTTCTCCGCACTTCCCCCCGAGCTTTTACTCACATTCAAGATAAATGAGAATTTTGGTGTAAGCAATTTAGATTTTTTTTCCTTTAACTTCTGAAACATAGTGGGAGACATTAAGTTAAGAAAATATTGTTAGACTGGTTTTTACAGTAAATGAATTATGCAGTGCTTGACACATTGACAGAGAATATAGGAAGTTGGTTTTCCAACGTGTCTAGGAAAACATCTCCTGAACTTTAGTCTAGAAGCATGCCAAAAGTTTCTATTAATGTAATATGCCTGAATTAGATTTTTAAATTATTATTTCTGAAAGTTACAAACAAAACCTATTTTATGCATACTTTTTAAATAGCTAAACCCTTCTTGATACTGAGTCTGCTGCAGCAGCACAAACAGTATCCAGAAAAATAATGTGTTTGAATGACCTTATTTTTCTTAAGTATATAGAGCAAATGTGTTCATGGAAAATAACTTGTTTGTTTTGGGTTTTTTTTAACTTCTTGAGGGCTTCAGCGGGTTCTCAGACCATCATAATAATTTGTTATATGGGGACTGCTGGGGATTAGAAGAGGTCAAACTCATCTATTTGCTTTTCGTGCTACCATTGCTTCCTAGAATTGCTCATCTGCAGAATCATAAATAGATGTTATGCATAACAAGACCAGGTGGCTAATTAAAAAAGTACTGTACAAGGTGTTAGGGAGCTATGCAACCCAATGCAATATGAAGAATCTCAAATTATTTTTTTTTTTGCGTAGCGTCAAATTAATGCATATTCTTTATTGGTAAATATTTATTTGTATTTAGCAGGATCATTCAGTAAAATTAAAATCAGACTTATGACCCTTGAATAAGGGATTTTCAAAAATAATTTTTGCTATGTGTATTCCAAATATCAGTGCAAGCTGGGATGGCCTAACCACAACCTCTTCTCCTTGTTTTGGCAAGATATTACAGGAATTATGCCCTATATTTCCCCACAATCCCTAAAATTACAATGGAGTGGTACACTGGCATGGCCATGAAATGGGCGTGCACTATTACACTGCCACCAACACAGTATTAACCAGCAATGCCTCTAATTGATTTTCACTTGTAACTATTGATGCATAAGTACACAATCTTTTTGGTCATGAGCTATTTCAGAACAAATACCCATTTCACTTCCTTCTTTTTTATGATGGAAATTCTTGGGAATATAAGGCTTCTTAAAGCCCCTACACACCATGTCTTTATGACAGCTCTTCTATGGCATACCATTTTTCTCCTTGTCTCACGTAAGATCCTTTTGTCTTGTCTTCTTTTTTTCCTTCAGTTCCTTGTCCTTTCTTTCTTTTCTCTCTCTGTCTTCTTCCCCATCCTTCCAAGCTCATCATTTAGTCAAAAAAATAAGCTAAAATAAATTGTCCTCCTAAATTTTGTCATGCACCCTCTGCTTCTTGTTACAGCAGATTTAATACAAGATCTGATGTAAAATAACTCAGCATCAATGTAATCCCTTTATACCTGTTTATAAAATCTGAATGTTTAAAAAAACTTCTTCTGAGATGTTACTGGTTCTGGGGTCTTTTTTTGAAAAAGAATAGCCTAAGTAGTTAATGTTATTTGCTATATTTTTTACTCTGATACTCTCTGAAAGAAAACCCTCAGTCTGTACATTTATAACTCCATACCTGTAAAAGCAATTAATTGCTATGAAGTGTGCCCATCCTCCCCTTATTCCACGCTCTACTAGAAGCTCTTGTTCCAGCTGCATTGTATGTACATTGAACCAGATCCTTACACCGATATGGACTGCTCATTTTAAACATTGAAATTCCTTGTCTGAGTGAGGTAAGTTTTGGCATAAATAAAGATGACTCTTTTTTTAGTCTCTAAAGTGGAGGGCTGTGGCACAGATTCTGTGTCCTCTATCTTTTTGCTTCCAATCCAAGTCTACAGCTGGCTCCAGAGACTTTTGGACTCTGAGCTCTACTTTCTCACTGTCAAATGATCTTTAAGAATTATGTATATGTTGCAGGAAAAGTAGTGCAATATAACTCAGCGTGAAGTCTTCTGGAAGGCAAATGTGATCCTTGTTTATAAAATCTTTAAATAAGTTGGTTTTACGCATTCACACTTGTTCTCTCATGGTCTTCATGCACTCACTCTTTCACTCACACATGCACATACTCACAACCATCAAGATGTATGTGTCCAAGTGGACACGCGGGTGTTTCCATTCATACCTTACTGCATTCATACAACAACTTTAACATTTCTGTTAAAACCCTCTACAACATCAATACAAAAGTATTTGGAAAAAAAAAAAATCTGAATACTTTGCTTAACTATACACCTATTTTATAGTCTATGTCTTAAAAATAGGTAAAAAAATCATTAATCTGTATTTCAGTGTAACAAGTATCTCTGCTATAAAATCAAAGTGACTGTCACTTCAGTAGAAAAGAAGAATGTTAGGTGATAGCAAGCATTCTCCTGTTTATATAAATCATCAGTCATTTTGAGTATGTGATCACATTAAATGACATATCAGTACCAAATCTGTGAAAGAATTAATCTGCTAAAATAACTTGGGGTACCATGGTAACTATTATTTCCAGAATTCACAAATTACAGTTGGAGTTGAAAAGATGTCTATCATTATTTATGGAAAATAACTTGCATAGGATAATGAGATAAAGCACAAGAAGTCCACTGTTTTAATTTTCATCCCAGTCCTGAGAGAATCTTCTGTCTATATGTTTAAGACTAACAAAAGTCTTTTTACTTGTAGCAGTGTTGAAAGACTAACAACTTTTGTCTTCAGTGTAAGACTTAATAGTTCAAGGCTGACATATAGAAAATTAATTGGAAACAGCCCCTATAGATCCTTTCCCCATTTATTAATTCAGTATTTCATAAAATACTGTTTTCTTCTACTCATTAATTAATTTCCCCTCAAAGTGCTATAAACAAAGGAATGAATAAATTGAGTAATGTCAGTGGTTCTATTTTGCAAAGGTTTGTAAAGGTTCAAGTGCTAATCTATTTACACATGTATATAGCTTCAGAGGTAAACTCACCCGCGCCCAGCAAGTCATTTTCGTAATCTGGCGTTGTATCTAATAACACTATTACAGAACACAATGTATAGGACCAGCTTTCTCATCTAAAATATTGGTGATGTGAAAATCAAACCTTTAATATCTTGCACTTATGTATTTCGTGTAGCTATGCTTATGTATTCAGCAGTACAGCTGAATTCAGCTGTAGCTACATTCAGGCGTGTAGCTTCAATAAAAATCACTCACAGTTCTATGACTTTGAAGTTCAATATGGGACCAAGTGCTTTTCTGGGTTAAGATCTTAATTTTGTTTGAAACAAAATGTTATGATGTTCAACTCAAAAGTCATAGTCTTTACATATGTGAATAATACATAAATTATTAAGCTCCCATCTGCCAGGTGTCAGAAGTAAGAATTAGATTAAAAGATCACAAAATTCTTCTTATATGAATTTAATTGCTAATGTTGCCTGGACCGTTTCAATATTGATCCTCTTCAGGGCTTCTTCTACAAGGACTGATGCACAGTAGCCAGATGAAGCAGTGCTGGGGTCACTGCCATTACAGCTTTGTCTTAAGTCTGGCAGAAGGGCTAGAAGAACGAAGGCAGACCTACAGTGGTGGATAAAGATCGTGGTGGTTTTATCTAGAAAGCGGAATTAATACCTGGGCGAGACAGACCAGTTCTGTCTAGCAGATAAACACAGACCTCATTCAAGCTGGTGACCTCTCACAAGTGTTGGGAGCTCCTCTGTGAAAAAGGGCAGTATGGTACCTCTCACAAGGAATTCTTTTTTAGAAATAAAGAAATTTTAGAAAAAAAGGAAAAAAAGCTTTTAGGTTAACGAAGCTTTCCCGAACTTTTGCACTGAATGCCTCTACCCTTTCATGAAATAAATAAAAAGGGCATTGCAGGGGCCACAGAACTGCTGTCCGCTGTACAGGAAAATTGGGTAAATTAATTAAAAAATATTGTCCCTCCCTCTTTCCCTGGAAGATTTTCTTCCTTTCTTGCAAAATCTTTTCTTGATTCTGTGGGGTTCATCCTCTACTATTCAAGCATTTGTATGACAGATTCCTATAGCAAGAACAGACCAGTGAGGTAGTTATGATTCTGGGCATTAGTAGTCTAACAGGGTAATGCAGGTGCAAAATCAGAGCGAGGACTCAGTTTTCTCTGGTCTGAATGGATTAACCTTGGCACAACTTCTGTTCCCCTCAGTGCTTCAGTATTTTATCCCTGACAGCCAAACATATAGCCAATTAAGATCCTTTACTCGCAGTTTAAGTCACAAATACTTTGGCAATCCAAAACTGTCACAGGATGGAGTCCAGCATTGCAACTCATTTAAGGCTTAGTTGTGTCCCAAAACTTTGCATACGTTTACTAATGTATAATTGCAATAGGGGAGTGTAAAAGCAAAAGAGATAAACTTGCACAGAACATCATAGTTTGCTGTATTTTTTTAATTGACAGGAATTAATTGAAAGATAGCAAGTAGCAGTAGGATGAAACCTACTCCTGACAGATGCAGAAGCTATTTTTTTCCATCTTTTGTGTTGAACATATGGTAAATTAGTATACCTGTTTTTTAGTGAGCAACAAGGAGTCATTAATTCATATGACGAGGAAAAACACTTTTTAAGTAGTGACAAAAATTTTTAAAGACACGTAACAGTACTGAGATTAATCTAACTGTACCATTGTGCCTTACTTGGGACTGAAGGATTAAATACTGTGGACTTGTATTAGCACAAAATTGTTGTAGAAAGTTAGGAGTGCCACTCATGCTGGATTGTCAAAGTGTGATTTAATAAAATTATTGTGTAAAGGTAAATTGAAGGTCTCAGTGCAGTTTGAAACTATAAATCCCCTTATTCTGTTTGAGTTTTACATGGGTGAAGAAAAGTCACTGAGAGTTGTATCCAACAGTATGGCCTGACCTGCAATGCAGACCAGGGCATTTAGCAGATATTTGCAACCAGGTCTTTATAACTGCTATTGAAATGTTTTTATCAGTGTCTTCTTTGTTTCATCACCTGCGATATCGACTTCTTTATTTGTCTCCATTAATTGACAGTTGCATATTTTTAACAAAAGCATAAATATTGTGAGAATGCCACAGTGTTTCTTAAGCACTTGATATTTTAACAACATGCATCCCAAGAGGAACACTGCCTCCAAGCCTTTGTATATCTTGAGCTGCAAGGGCCCCTCTCGTGAACGCAGAATGAGCATCTGTGCCCTCTCTGTAGAGTAACTTTAGGAAACATTGTTCACTTCTTCCATTACAGGCAAGTTTCACAGTCTAGGCACAAATATGTTGTGTCATCAAATGTTCTCTTTATGCTGTATTACCAAGTGCTAAATGTGTCTTGAAATGAATATTCAATTTAACATTTCTGTCAAAAATAGGCTAAACTCCAAGTCAAGCAACTCTTTGTTTTCTTCTGAATTTTCTGCCTGTTTTTTTTGCATAAGATGAACAACAGCTTTAGCAAAAATACTGTACAGTATTTGTTCCTGCTGTCTGCTCTCTAAGGTATTACAAATGTTTCTGACAATACTGTAGTGACCGTGACCTTTTGATGCGAACAGATGGGAGAAAGAAAAACTGAGTGTAATTAAAACTTAAACGTTGAGAGTTTGATCTTGCAGTCTGTACTCAAAATGACTTCCCTCTGTAGTGGGAGTTCAGCTTGAATAAACGCTACACTAAGGGCTTCTAAGAAACCGTAAAAATCATGCCTTTGTTTGTCCTGTCATACTTTAATGAGGTGTCCAGGCATGTTTCAGAAATAGATGTTATTAATTGCCACTATTTTTCTATACTGCTTCTTCCAGTAGTGAGACAGAAAACAAACTAACTGTTTGTAGTGCCCCCCTGTCTAAACGCTCCAATGCAAGAATGATCAGGTGGCTAGGGCATTAGACAGAATTCAGACGATGCAAGTTATCATCACCTGGTTCAGTTTTAAAGTTGTCATGATACACAGGAGGCCATTTTTACTGTTTTTCAGACATAAATTGCCACAGTGCTTTTCTCTTTATTCCTCTATCCTACAGCAATGACTCAGGTAAACATAAGCATATAAAGTTCATTTTCTAACGATCTGGTATAACAACCTTCTACCTCAATATCTTTCATAAGATGGAAGTAAAACAAAATGAAACTGTTTTAACCTAATTTTTAGTTTGCTTTGAAACAAGAAGCCTATTCCCATTCAGGTTATAGAGGTTTTTTTTCTATCAATGACACAAGCAGTATTTAATGTAAAAAGGTTTCATCTATAACCCCCAAAATCCAGAGGCTGCTGTAGCTCCATGCTTTAGAAAATAAATTTATTGTGGTAATTACCAAGAATTTCAACACAGATGTCTTTATTACCTAAAATCTGATATTTCAGAACATTTTGGTGGCCCAGTCAGAATAAGAATTCTAAGTGATTTTCAGGGCTGGTTTTGTTGCCTGACATGAAAAAATGAATGACCACCTTCCTTCATTGTGCAAGCAGTTAAGACTGGTCACACTTTTTCTTCCAAAATCAAAGTTTTGTTGGAGTCCTACCTCTCTCAAAAGGTGTTATGGTTGATCTAAACAAGCATTTTGTAGGTTTCCACCAAAGAATATTGGTATTGGCCTTGATTTATCCATCTCTCTACAGAAATGGAAAGTATAAAAAAAGATAAAAAAATGTGTTAGTTAGGCAATACAAGTGATAAGCAGCAACTGTAGTACAGAATTTCTGAGAAAGACTCCTGCAAGACTTTGTTTCTGGTGTGTTTAACTTTTTCTAATTAAAAACCTATAAACTGGAGAATGGAAAAAAATGTTCCATTATGCAGATGATAAAAAGCAGACGTGTATGACCCACTCCTAGCAGCAGATACATGAAAGAAACTTTGTTCTTTCAGAAACATTGTTCCCATTTTAAGAGAAGTGAATAATTTACATCAGCTCTTGGATTAATATTTTTTGTTTTTCTGTAGAAGGAGAAAACTTTGTGAGGAACTGCTTTTTTTCTAAAATGAAAAAAAGTTCGGCAGAGAAATTTGCCTTTGAAAAACCTGTATTTTTTATATTATGACCTGCACTTAGAAAGGAGAATTCACAGACAACCCTTCTGCCCCTCTGCAATTGTGTAATATCCTTGAAGTAATTACTTCCATAAAAAGCTAATCAAAGAAAACATGTAATCATTGTTTATGTCTTTTCATGGAGATGGCAGAGTTTATGAAACAGTTGCATAATTCTGTGGAGCTTGAGATAGTCATGAAAGCACGATCAAAGGCCTAAGAATGAAAGCCCTGCAGATATTTCATACTTGTTATCTACTTGTGATGTAAGATCTTACAAAATGTTCATATTGTAAAATAAAAAAAAAAAAAAATTCCCTTTGTTGAACTTCATGAGGTTTCTACCAATTTATTTCTCCAGCCTGTCCAGATCCTTCTGAATAGCAGCACTGCCTTCCCCTCAGGTATCCACTGCTTTCCCTCAATGTGGTATCATTTATGAACTTGCTGACAGGAAACTCCATATATGTCATTAAAGAGATTAAATAGTATCGATAGTATTGATCCTGGAAGGGTGCTAATAGTAACCAGACACCAGTTAGACTTTGTACTAACTACTAAAAAAAAATAGTAGTATAGTACTAAAGTATTACACTTTATGCTGATCATAACAATGGTTTAGCAGTTTCCCATCCATCTTATTATCTACTAATACAGCCCATATCTTAGCAGTTTACCGAGAAGGGTAGTATGGGAAACCATATAAAAGGCTTTGCTGTAGCCAAGTCATACAGCATCCACTGCTCTTCCCTGTCCCCAGAGTCAGTTATCTCGTCACAAAAGGCAATTAGGTCAGTGAGGCTTGATTCCTCTATGGTAAAAGTATGCTAGCTATTCCTAATCATCATCATCTTATTCTTTATGATCCTGGAAATAGCTTTCAGGAGTATTTGCTTCATAATTTCCTAGGGACTGAGGTTAGATTGACTAGCCTGCAGTACTCCTGGTCTTCTTTCGCTCTCTCGAATATGGCTGTGATGTTTGTTGTTGGTTTGTTTTGTTTCTTTTTTTTTTTTCACCAGTCATCAGGAGCCTCCCCTGATTGCCATGACCCTTCAAAGGTTAGTGAGAGTGGCCTCACACACTGACATCAGCCAGCTCTCCCAGCACCCTTGGATGCACCCCATGAGGTCCCATGGACTGGAGTGTGTCCAGTGGGTTAAGCATGCCTTTACCATGGGCACTACCTCAGTCTTATAGACTATGCTATACATGCATCTTAACT
>VXBH01002955.1:760258-773958 GCA_013400035.1 Rynchops niger | reverse complement strand
TTACTTTCTAATCATCTTTTATGACAATAAAACATGGAACCTGTGCCAAAGATCCTGAGAGAAGGATGCAGTCCTGCAGATGGGTACCAGGGGGGTGCGTTTGACTGTCGGGGGTGACCCGACGGAGTGGGACAGTTTTTGAGTCAAACGCAGTGGGATGTGGTCACTGTCGTGTGTCTGCGCCCGTGGAGCCCTCAGCAGCCGTATTTTTAGGACGCGCGATTTGTGACGCTCCAGAAGTTTGGCTGCTGCCCGGTGGTGGTCCTTTGGCAGCCCCAGCGAGGAGCATCTCCCGGGTGAGGGGGAGCAGGCGTTAACTGGCGAACCCGACGGTGCGGGGGCACGGGGAAACGCCCGGCTGACGAGGGGCATTGACCAACGGACAAGAACTCAGACTGTTGCCTAAATACACAGAACTCAAAATTTATAAACCATTTTAGGAGTAAAATTTGTAAACCATTCTGTGTCAAATATGTTCTCAGCCAAGTCTGGGAGTTCATTTTCTTGTTTGTATATTATGTACTTTAAAAATTACGGTATTCACCATAAAGCATGTGGACTAGTGCAGCATTCATGACTATTTCTGTTTTTCTGACTATTATTAGCCTGCCGTAGTTAAGGAAAATCTGGGTACCATGCTGTAGAAGAGAACAGATTCAACAGATTACTGAGGCTCAGATTTTTGATAAATAAGGGGCTCTCAAGTAAGTAAATCTGCAGAGAGGCGGCGTTACATGTGTTTTAAGAATGTAAAGTAAAAAAGAGACTTTTGAAAATGGAAAATGCAGAGAGAAATTCCAGCGCCCGGGTTTTTGCAGGAGCAAAAGCGGCGCAGGGGCAGAACCGAGCCAGGAGCAGACAGGAGATCCCCCGGGCAGACATTCCCAAACGGTTCTAGTTTTCCTGATGAAATACGAATTGTGCAGGGAAGTCCTGTTGCGGGCAGCTGTCGCTGGCATGGCTGTGACGGTCAGTGCTGGTCGCACCAGAGCACGGCATTATAGGGCTGGTCCAACACCTGGACAGAGCTGCTCATTTTCTTGCTGCTTTTCATAACCAGTTTCTTAGGCGCTTGCGTTTGTTCCCCAGATTTTCTGACGTAGAAGCAGAAATTCCTCTTTAACGTTGTTACCTCGAGTCCCTCGGCTTGCGACATCTCACGTCGTCTTCTGTAGGTGTCTGTGACACTTACGAAAGGTACTGTGAACTCCGGGATCCTGCAGGAACACGACAGGGGTTGTATAAAGCAGGGACCGACCATTTGTGTTACTCTGCCTAATGCAGCGTGTGGCGCCTAATGCGTGTGAACGCTCACGCTTGGGCCAGCCCTTAATGAGAACTCCAGGTGGCTTGCTTATCACCCGGAAATGTATAATGGCGAGTAAAACCTTGAGCATCCAGCAAGCATTTTCATATCTTTTTAAATATAGATGTTATTTATTTAGTATTTTTCACAAGGTGTGGTTTTCTAGAGAAAACAGCGGGAGAGGCACTAGAACTGCGTTTCTCTCCCTGGTGTTCAGCAGCAGCTGTAATCCGAACACCCACGTCATCACAAAGATTTCTAAAAGTCGAATTGAAAGTCACAATATGCTGGAGCTGGGGTGGAGGCTTTGGGAGCCGCGTTTCCGTCCCACGTGCGCTCAAATCCCGAGGGGCTCCGGAGCAGCCCCGTTCCCGCTGGCACAGGTCTGCACGTAAAACTTCCAAGCTGTTTCGGGGATTAGATGGGACATAACTGTCTCCTGGGAAAATTTCTTTGTTATTCGGGCATCCAGGTGCTTTTATCCACCTTCGAGTCACTTGGGCGGGGTGGTGAGCTCCCAGGACAGCCACTTCGCCCGCCGGCCAGTCCTGGGCTCTTGGAGGATTGCACATAGGTGAGAAGGAGAGAGCACAGTCCCATAATACTCCCCCTTCATCCAATTTAGAAGAGAAATGCAATTTACTTTTCTGATCCTTCATTCTTTCCAGAAATACAATTGAATTTCCTTTTACAAGCTGAAGAAAGTTCTTCTGGAAATCAGCTGTTAGTTTAAAAGAATCTCAGCATATCTACATGCTGTTGGCCTTTGAAATCTGCCCTGTCTTTCGGGGTGAATTCAGTTGAATAATGCTGGTCTCCCGTAAAATTAATGAGGTCAAGTGAGAGAAGAACTTGTCTTCTGGCCGGAAAGATGACGTGTCCAAGGGCCAGGACTGGGTGGTACCACTTGCAAACTCTGTTTTCTCCGTCGGTGCAGCCGGATGCAGTCCCAGTGACATGGCATGGGAGACACGTGCCGTTAGCAGAGGGGGAAGATCCTCCTTGTTAAGCAAAACACGCCATTGGAAATAATAATTTTCCAATAGTAAAGCTTTGATATTGAGTAGAAAGCGTATTTACAGTATTGAGTTTACAGTGGGCTTTCAGACCTTCCACGAAACTTCTGGAAACATTTAATGTGATTTTTGGTACTTTTAGTCATAAATTATTGTACGTAGGTTTTGTCTCTTTGCTAACGTGAGTGTCAGCTCTAGGCGACGTGTTCCCTGTGCTGTTCGGTAGGGAGGCACTCAGCTGGCAAGTAGTAAAAGCGTAGAGAAGCTAAAGCACTTTTTTCTTCAGCTCTACACTCTTAGATGGGATCTGAAATAGTTCAGTTGAAGAATTAAATAAGAATTGACTCCATAAACATGTATGATTCCATACCGACCGGTATCCGTGCCAGTAGCAATTGGTAATTAAATAGCCTTATAATGAATAATCATCATGCACTACAGCCCTCCTGTTCCTAGGAAAACCTTGAGAGAGAGGGCAAGTCATTGACCTCTCTGCCTCGGTTCCCTCAGCTGTAAAATGGGGGTAATAATACTTACTTACCTCACAGGGAGGTGTGAGGACTTCTTAGGTAATGTTTCTACTACACTTTTAACCTGAAAAGAGTTGTGTAAGTATTATTATAATTTTTAATATTAAATCGGGTTATTTGAGTCACATGGTATTGCTGGATATACCGTGCTATTTCTACTTTTTTATAGAACTTTAGTAATTCTGCTGAAACCGTTTAAAGAGAAATAAAATCAGATCTGATATGTTTCTTATAGAATCTGGAGTCCAGCTTTTGTTAACTGGAGTCAGGGTGCGGTGGGGAGTGATGTTGCTGATTGTGTAGGTCAGCTGCACTTACCTCTTTTCCAATTACTGAGATTTCTATGTGCAATTTAAAAATTCCTTGTAAATGGAAGTCTTAGCAGAACTGATTATTGTAGGGTGGGACTTCCTATGGGTAAATAAAGTCAGCACAGCTGTTTTCTAGTAACGTTTATACTGTCTCCTGCTGAAGGAGAAGCGATGTTCTTTATGCAGCTGGTCCATCCATGTCTGGTTTATCCCGTTGGTATTTAAGGTATTCCTGTGCCGTATATCTCCATGCTTTTCTTTTCCTTGCGTGTGACGCCATAGTTCAAATTTAAAAGAAAATTGCCCTAGAAGCTGTGATTTTTCTTCCATTGATGTCAGTTGACCAAAAAAAAAAAAAAAATCAGCAGTCTATTAATAATTTTACATAGTGACATGCAGGAAGAGTAGCAAGAGCACTGAGAACTGGCCCCAGCCTGCTTCCGCTGGAGCTCATTTCTCACTACGGGATACATTGGGAAATTTACAGCTGATCTTACATTTGTTTTATAATCGTTAAGCTGGCGACAGGAGCATTTTAATAGAGAGCAAAATTCTGTTTCTGATCTGGATAAGCCTTTTGCTAAGAACTATTAGAATTGTGTTTATCTTCCCCCTGTTTGAACCCTGGGGGGTGACACTGCCGATGGCTCCGTCCTCCCAGAGGTTCCTGTGCCCCTCTCGGCATTCCGGGGCCCCCAGCGGAGCCGCTCCGTGTTGGGCCTCGCTGCGTGCTCGGTGCTTTATCGGGGCCGAGTCGGCGGCACCCGGCAGCACTGAGGGCAGCGCGGCGCCTCTCAGCCCCCGTTCGCCCAAAGTACGAAGCCTGTGCTGCGCCCGCTGGCGCTGGGCAGAGCGTGGGCGTTGGGCTCGGCCTCGAGCAGCGCAGCTTCGCGTCGCGGAGGAGGCAGCAGGGCTTGCACACGCGGACGCCCTGCTGAGCTGGGGCAGAAAAAAAGTGCTCTTGGGGCAATAGTGCAGATTTAATCGGTGGCTCGTTCCCCACAAAGCCTTCCGCTTATTCCCTAATGTGCTATTAAAACGAATGTAAGAAAAATCATTTCAACAAAACGAAGCTCATTGCCGCTTTTAAAAATGTGCGATTCCCAACACGTGTATGATTTTGCATGACAATACGGAGCACACCTGAAACTTCTAAAAATGCATGTTATTTTATTGTTATCTTTTTTTAAACAAGGAGTAATCCCACCTTGAATTCATTCATATTTTTTGATATTATTTTAAGACCCAAATTTTGTATTTATAAAGAGGAGAACATTATTTATTTTCTTATCATTTATCTGCAAGATGCTACCAGAAAATTTGGAGAGGCCACTCGTTTTCAAAAAAAATAACCAAAAAAAAATCATTGGAAGTATAGTGGGCAAGAGTGATGTGTAAATTACAGCATCTTCTTTTTCTTAAGTCGCAATATCTTCAATCTTTGTTTGCATGAAATGCTTTTGTTAAATATTAATTGTAGTTTCAAAGCAAGTGTGTATGAATAAAAATACTGATCATTACTTTTGTGAGAGTTTGGTCTGCCTTTATGAAATTTCATTTCAAAATTCACTCGGCCAAGGTGACCCCAGGACATCGCTCCCCCGGCCCGGAGGCGGCAGAGGTTACGGCGTGATCAGACGCAGAGTCTGCCCAGATCCGCACCTTGGTTCTCCATTCACGCTCGGAATTTTAACCTGGGCCCTTTCTTAATTCCCATTAATAAATCAAGAGAAAAAGAGGCTTAGCTGGGAAAAAGGTATGTCTGTGAGAGGATTTGTGCGTGCTGGGAGGTGAGCTGGCGGCTCTTTGAGCCCGTGGGTCCTTGGCCAACCTGCGAGATCTCAGGTTGGAGGGTCTGATCCAAACCTTGATGTGAGACTTGCTGGTGGGGTATGTGCCCTCCTTCTTAGCAGTTAGACCCCAAGAAAACTCAAGCTTTTTGACATCCCTCTGTGTGTGAGCCGCGGGTCATTCCACCCTCTGCCAGGTCTTCCTGGGACGAGGGAGTGTTTGATGGTGACTCGTGACCCTCAGGGGCCCACCTTTGCCATGAAATACTTGTTTTAGCCCTCCTGGACGAGAGGACACAACCTCCCAGTCCCACCAGCCACACTCACCCCGAGTCCAAGCACTTGCCTTGTTTAGGCTGACATCGTTTTATTGTCAAATTTTAAAGCGACGTACAAATACTGTGACAACTTGACAGCTTCTTTTTCTGCTTGCTCTCGAATGTATTGAATCTCATGCTAATTCAATAATTGGGTTAGTTTAATTTGCAGAAAAGTCTGGCTGAGTTTGCCCAAAGGAATGGATGAAATTCATTTTTTTTTCATAGCGACAGTGTTTCCAGGGTGTTACATGCTGCTCAGCCTCCATCTAATGTGCGCGGCTTCTCCTGAAGCCCATGGACACGTCTCTTCTCAGGCCTTGACAGCTTTCTACGGAGCAGAAGAGGGATTTAGGGGAGACGTCGTTGCCCTGAGCTGCTGCACGTGCAGAGTCGGTGCAAGAGGAAAGGGGTCCCCAGAGCTCGGCGGTGCCAGACCTGCATCTCCCACCACCTTGGCTCTTTAGACAGGGGCTGGACGGGTTTTCATTCCCAGCCATGGCCTTCGGGGTTGTCCACTCCTCCAGGAGTTGTCCCTGCTGTGGGGGGAACACTCAGCTCCCCAGAAATACAACACTGGGATGGTTGGACCTGTTGAGGCTCCTAATACCCCAAATTATCATTAGCAGCCAATACGAACAATGCAGCCTTTAAACCTCTCAGAAATATTGTCCCAGGTGTAAATAAACTTTGCAGTCTCAATAGCAGGTTCCCAAGTAACAGACGATAGGACGAGAGGAAATGGCCTCGAGTTGTGCCAGGGGAGGTTTAGTTTGGTTATTAGGAGAAATTTCTTCACCAAAAGGGTTACCAGGCACTGGGACAGGCTGCCCAGGGCAGTGGTGGAGTTGCCATCCCTGGAGGGATTTAAACGACGTGAAGACACGGTGCTGAGGGACGTGGTTTAGTGGTAACTTGGCAGTGCTGGGTTAACGGTTGGACTTGATGATCTTAAAGGTCTCCTCCAACCTAAACGATTCTATGATTCTATAAGGAAATTACGAATTTCATAGCTCATCTGCTCGCCTGGCCACCTCTCCGGCTGTGGTTTAACCAAACCACCGGCGCACCAGCAGCCGTTCACAGGGTCATTGGCGTTTCGGGTGAGACAGAGCTCATTAGAGAAGAGTCTCTAAACACCCTCCAGACTCATCCCTGGAGAAAGGCCGGTCTGGCGGAGGGGTGTGGGGGTGGAAAATTACTCCGTCCGGACACGAGTATCGGTAACAGGCGTTGAGGAGCTGGAGCTTTTGGAACAAACTGTCTGGAGGTGGTCCTGTTCCTCTGCTGCCCCGGCCCGGGGTGGAGATGGACACCTGGGTGGAAGAAAAGAAATGTGTACAAACTACATTTTTGTTTGACTTTTGCTAAGCAAGCAAGATTAGGCTGGTAGTCCTTGGGAAAATTAAGAGTTAAAGGCTTCTGCAGGAGAGGCTGAACCTCTCCATGCCGGCTGCATCCCGTACACGAGAGCATCTCTGTCGGGAATGCTTCCAGCACTCGATAAATCACAGCAATTACTCCTGGCCACCACCCCCGGCCGAAGGCACGACTCCCTCTCCCAGCCCCAGCTTCCCTTTAGAGATTTGGGTATTTGACTTAGAAATCTCAGAACGTTTTTACAGACCTCGTATGCAAGTTGCAAATTTAACCATCTCCTCTGAGAGCTGCTAGGGTAGCTAAAATGATGACTGCATTAATTACCACAAGGTAATTATAATCCCACTTGCATTGGCAAAGGCAACCTTCGGTGCCTGGGTGAAAAAACCCCTGCGTAAGCCCCGTGGTAAAGCAGAGACAAATCAATGAGGGCCCAGATCAGGAAAGCTCTTGCCACATGCGGATGGGTGGTCCTCAAAGGGGTGTCTTCCCCAACTGCATCACTTGTCACCTTCCCAAAGTGATGCTAAACCCAAAGCAATGGGGATCTGACGAGGAGAACAGTCGGTGGCAAGTCTGGACCCACAGAGTTACCTGCAAGGGTTTCTTTCTTCACCATTTTTTTTTCCTGCTTTCCTCCAAGGAGGAGCATGAAATAAGGCAGATCTCATGGGGAATGAGTCAACGCTGTCTCCTTCTCAAGGGACTTGGCGCATTCGCTGCCAGGGTGACAGTGTCAGACACCAGCTGCCGCTTCCAGTGTACATTACTGGTCCCTGAGTCAGCGCCCGACACCCCACCTCGGGAGATGTTCTTGCACAGTCTGATGAAGAAGGGGAAAAAATTCCAAAACCAATTTAAAGCGCAATACCNAAAACACCACAAAAACAACCCCGCGATGGAAGTTTGCTTAGAAGTGCTTTAAATCTTATTCTCACCCAACAAGGCTGGCAAAAATCACCCACCTCTGCCTGAGCAGAGCCTGGGATTCACAGGCTGGGGATGAATTTCCCGGCCCTCGGAGGGCTCAGACCCCTCCCCACAGCACGAGGGGAGCAAAAGTTCCGCTGCTCCTCGAAGGCAGTGGCAGCGTGGCCGCTTGCTGGGCCAGTGGAGGGGCTGTCAGTGTCACCTCAAGTATTTGGCCCATGCGGCTGGGTGCTGGAGCAGACGCGATGGGGCCTGACTCTGCCTCCCAGGAGCACGGGATGCACGTGCTTTAATGACTGGTGAGTATTTGGGTTACTGCAAGCTTCCTGTGAAAACTACTTTTGAAAAGAGCTGGGTTTTGGAAGGCTGTGTACACTTACCGGTGTTTCCTGAATGGGTTTAATGAAAACGAACGCACTGCTGCTGCCCGGCAGCGAGGCTGAGCCAGAGCCGCCCGGGGGGGGTCTGTCTGCAATGCCCAGGGGGTTTGCGATGCCCAGGGGCGTTGTTTGCAATGCTCCTCGTTCCCACAAGACCAACGGCTTTGTCCTCATTCCTGTCAGCTTTTGGCCACCCCTGCCATCCCGCTCGTCCGAGCTGCAGGTGTCCCTGTGTGTTACAAAGCTGCCCCAGACGCGGGCGAGTGGGGATGCTCGGGGCGCCCGGGTGGTCACAGCAGCATTTCGGCCACCGGGTTTGCCCAGTAACGTCTGGTTTTCAGGGACTGGCCTTTCGGCAGCCCTGGGCTTATTCCCTACTTGCCACTCGCGTATGGCTCCAGGACACGCAGGTACCCGGGCAGCCGGGACACAAACCAGGTGTTTCTCAGGTTACAAACCAATGTGTGATCCACACCTGTGTTGTTTTTCTTTCAGCCCCGGAGACTCGACCTGTCTCCCTCTACCTCCCTCCTCTATTCAGAGCACTTAGTAAAGCTCAGCGCTCGTAACAGGGAGACTTCCGTATCCACATAAAACACTGCAACAATCTACATAAAACTTCATTAAAGCTTCAACATTTTCAGTGACACCTCCAGAAACACTCTTCTTTTAACAGGATTCATTTGCTTCTCCTACAAGTGTAACCGTGTCTGAGAGGCTGATTTGGTGTAATTTCAGGAAAAAAACATCAGAAATGGTTATAAAAGCAACCAGCAACGAGTGCAAGGGCAGAAGGAGGGAAAGAGTGCAGGCCAGCAATGAGAGCATCCCAGAACTCATTGGAACAGTCCTTGGTCCTTTTGGGTTAAGTCATTTAGCATTCCTGTGCCTGATTGACCCTAACATCATTAAAAGATTGGTAATGAATTTCAGTGCTATATAAATCATATGGAAAACTATTACCCTTAATACAAGCATTATGAGGCTTTAATAATTAATGTCATCTAAACTGCTTTCCAAAACATGACCTTTTAAATCTGATTGCTGTGGCCAGAGCCATCCCCCATCCTACAAGCCTGTTTTCCGGCCAGCCCGGGTGGCTCCGGTGGGATTGTGCTGGGGAAGCTGGAGGGGTCCCAGCCGTGAAAGGGGGTGTATTTCTGGGACCGCCACTCCTTTTGCAGAGGGTTAACAGAAAACGCCAGCAGCGAGAGCAAACTTACTGCCGGCATCTCTTCTACCTTTCCTCGCTGAAGGGCGCGGTGAAGCGGGGTACGTGGGCACTTCATGCCCTTTCCAGCCTCCCTCCCCCCGGTGTGGGGACCACAGGAGCCGGGCAGGCTGGGCCAGCGGTGCCTGCTGGCCACGGGCCACCGCAGGGGCTGAAGGATGTCGAGCTGGTGGGGCAAAACTCCCGAACTGGCACATCCTCGGCTTTTATTAGCTCGATTCAGACCCATATGATTAGAGAGGGTATTTTATTTTAAATAAAGTACCTAACTTCCGTTCACACGTGCGCCTTTGTTACTGCGTGCGTCAGAGCCTCCCCGGGAGGCTGGCCGCGAAAGCCTCTGCGCTGCTTTTTTTTTTTTCTTCAGCTTTTGCACAGCATGTGGGTGCGGAGATAAAAATAATGTTGCACCTCTCCTTGTGCTTCCTCCCGAGCAGCGGCTCCAGGCGGAGGGATGTGCAGGAGCAACAGCAAATGGAGCTTCAGCTCCAGCAGCCCACGGGAGTTAATGCCTTTCGTTTAGTCGTGGCACACGCGGGATGTGAAAACCCTCCCCGGAGAGAGGAGAGCGGGTGGTGGTTGGTGCCATGAGTTCGACGCTTTTTCCTAATTTCAGTGTTTGAAAGCTGCAGAAGTATTAATGTTGCCGATGGGGTAAGAAGCAGCTGTTATACCAGCGCGTGCTGACTCCTGCCACGTAATGGGACCCGGCTGGAGCAGCCCCGTCCCAAGGTCACATCCCGCTTGCACAGGAGCCGTGGGTGCCGCGGCTGTGGATCCCAAACCCAGGCTGCCGACGCCAGTTTTGCCACCCAGAGCCACATCCGTCCTGCGAACACCCTCTCACGGAAAGAGAAAATCTCAAAAGTCTCTCTACCAAGTGGTTCCCAACCTTTGGAAGCTGCACAGGGATGGCAGTGGGTTCCCCCAGGGCTGTGCTGGGGCTTCTGCGCATCTCCGCCGTGCTCCGGCGCCTCCCCAGGCCTCCCCCCAGCCATCCTGCCCGCGAAACAGCAAAAAATAGCAAGCGCCGAGGCAGCTGGCGTGGAGCATCCGTCACCTCCCACACAAGCCACAGCAGCTTCAGCATCGTGTCACCAGTTCGCTGCATCTACCTGCTCTCTCTGCCCTTTCCTCGGGCGAACACTGCAGTTTCTGGCTGGTGCAGACTTTCTCTTCCTGCGCCCAAAATGCTTCTTACAGCCCGGTGTACAATTAAAGCTGGTTGATAGCTGCGGTCTGACTCCGGACCAGAGCCACGCATGGACTCGAGGGGTGGCTGCCCACGGCACGGCTCGTCCCCGGCCCTTTGCCGGGCAGATTTGCTGTCTGAATAATTAAGTGTAGAGCAAATCAGAGGGAGCGGGAGGGGAGGCAAACCTGAGGCTATCAGTTCGTGGCCCAAGTCGACAGGACCAGGCCTTTTATTGTGTAATGACCTGAGTGACTTCAAAGTGACTTCTGCTGGAAGAGAAAAGACAAGGGAAAAGGTTCCCTGCAGATGTCACCTGCAGGAATTAAACACTTGTGCCTAAAAGGAGAGGGGCCCTCAGCACCCTGCCGCATCGCTGACAGCCCAGGGAGAGCTGTGGTAAAGAATTGCTGTAAAGAATTCATTAATGGTCCGGGCCATTAATGAAGCTTAAATCCCTCCTCACTAATAAGATTTGACCTTGGGTGCGTCCTAAAAGCTACCTGCTCAGGTGTCCATGGAGCTTCATGCTCCCGTGCTGGTTTTGGACGTGGCATGAAAGGCTGCTCCACCAGCATGGGGGTTGGCAGAGCTGAGTCAAGCTCCAGCCCTGAAAGACGTGCACAGCTGAATAACATCCTGCAACGTGCAAAATCCCCACCTGGCTCCACTCACCCCACATGTGGCTGCGGTGGAGGATCCTCCCTCTCGGGGAGGAGAGAGCTCGGCAGCAAAGAGTGAAAAGTGGGGAGGTCAAAGTGATGCTGCTCTGGAAATGCTGAGGTGGTACTGGGTGGTGTTATGTCAACCAGCAAAAAGAAGAACAACTGTTGCAGGATTTGGCAAAGTCCTGTCCCACGTTTTGGAGGATGCTGAGAAGATGCAAAGTGCCAGTTGTCCTGCCTGGGACTACCATGCTGAGATCCTGGCCAAGAGAAGGGGTTTCCGCTTCATCTTCACCGTCTTTTGCCACCAGTGGGGAGATAGGTGTTACGGGGAAGGACTTGCGGAGAGCAGCTGGCGAGGTAGGGGAGCCTAGCTGGGCTTCTGGGGCTGCTCAGGGCTTTGGGGAGGTGTTGCTGGTGCCTTCTCCCCGCGTGCCGGTGGGAAGCGCTCCTGGTGGGAGCGCTGGCACTGTGTGTGTGCTTTCCCACAGCAGAAGTTGCTGTACGAGACAAGCAGCAATGGAAAATCCATCCGAGTGTTTTAGCCTAAGTACTATTTGTATAGCAGCAGAAGGGGGTTCGGGGGGGGGAAGAGAGTGAAGCCCAAAATGTGTTTCTCTAATGGATTATATGCTGCGGGCCTCTTGCACTGTAACGGTTACTCATGTCACTGGCAGCCTTATTCATGTTGTAGTCAAATAATGCTGCACGGTGCCCAGGCGGCTGATAGAGCAGATTGCCTGTCTGGAGAAAAATGAACGTCTGCTTTGGTTTTGGTGTTTTTTGTTTTTTTTTTAACAATATAGCGAAAAGAAAAATGATGAACAGCCAATTACTGTATTAAAATAATGTACCCTGACAGAACATGATGAACATCCATGTCTAACCTGCCTCTTGTAGCTTTTTGACTGTATTGGTAATTCCCTGCTGATTAGCTCCATCCCAGGAAAGCCTCCTCCTCCCTGGGGCTGGGGGTCCGGGAGGGCATCGCCTCTTCGACCACCTTTTTCCAGTGCAGAAGCCATTTTGCCGCATTAATAATCCCTGCTCCCTCCTTGCTGTCCATCCCCCGATGGATTTGCAGCCTTCAGTTCTTCCTCAAACGCGAATGAGAGGTGTTTGAGAGGTACTAAATCTTTTGGGGGTTGTTTTGAGAGCTCCACCTGCGAGGAAGGATGCACTGAAAGGTGCGGTTTTGCAACGGCAGCCAGCTCTTCCTTATGGGGCTGAGAGATGAGCCCAGGAAAGCATGCTGAATCCTCTGTAATTTAAGTATCACTGTAATTTTGTGTGAAAGAACACATTGGAGGTGCAGCCCCGCACAGACAAATAACCAGTATGCTCTGGCTGCCAGCTGGGGACCTACTGGGAGGCAGGTTTCCACCAGCCTGGATCTCGCTGGGGCTTCGCTGTACTAGGCTCCACCAGGTTCTGGTTGGAGAAATCAAAGCTTAAACATCTGCATTGGCTTTGATTATTTCTATAAATCAAAACTGAGCTCAACAAACCAGAGCACATGGCTCCATTGACTTCAAACAAGCCACCTAACCAACACCTCCTCTGCATCTCATATCTCACTTTATTTTGAATTATTCTATTTAAGATAGTCACGTCTTGCTAACTGAGGATGTATCAGGCAGAGGTGCGGCACGTTTTAGCCAGAGCACTGGGAACTGGTGACCCAATATTTATTAGAGGCTGAATTTATTAGACTTGTAATTAACAAAATGCTTTTGTTGCGTCCCTGCTGGGAGACCTCAGTGGTGCCTTCCCCGGGAGCCCCCCTGCCGTCCTGCGCCGCTGCTGCGGGGACCCGGCTGGAGGGGTGACCCTGCCCTCTGCAAAGCCCTTGCACAGAATAAGCTCTTGCTGCAGAAACTGCCGTACAAAGCCCAGCTTCAGGCACTGCACTGGTGGCCACGAGCTGCCCTCGGCCCTGCTGCCCGGGCTGGCAGCTCACGTAGCCGGAGTCACCCGCATGGTGTGTGACCCCCTTCTTGTCCTTCCCGCTGTGTCCAAGGAAATGTCCCATTGCTGGACACCCTGATGGAGCTGTGTCCTTATTCTTGGCTCTGCTGCTAATTTTCTGTGTGTTTTGGCTGAATCGCTCAGTCCGGCGCTTGTTTCCACTGCCCACAGCATCTGCCCCTGCGTCCCTCTCTCCTTTAGCCCTGGCTTTCTCCCTGCCCTGATCCGAGCCCTGCCAAGCTGGCTTTCTCCAGCACACTGGCTTGCTGCCCTCCAATCCTCCCCGTTGTCTGCTGTGTCCTTAGATGTGGATTTGTTTGACAGGGGTGGCCGGAGCCAGTTTTCCCTTCCCCAGCTCCCAAATAAGTATCCCAGGGGGTGCAGCCCACCCAGCGCTGCCAGTCCCAGCCCAGAGGGGGCTGTTTTTTCCAGGTAGGGGGTGCAGAGGGACTGGGGGGGTGCACAGAGGGGCAGGGGCAATGCTGGCTCCCACCCCTGCCCCGGTGGCAAACTGGAGCCACCAGCCCCAGCTGAAGGACTAGGGGACAGATGGAGGGACATGGGGAGAGGGGAAAGAAGGTGACCGGGAGAATAGAGGGGAAATGGGGGAATAAAGGGAAAGGGTGAAAAGGGAGGGAAGAACGGGAAAAGGAGGAATAGAGGGAAGTGAAGGGGGGAGGAAGG
>VXBH01002955.1:716872-760124 GCA_013400035.1 Rynchops niger | reverse complement strand
GTTTAGGGTGTATATTTCTGTATTTTCCGTACCCCCGTTGGAGTCGGGGCCGGCCGTGCCCTCGGCAGCTCCCCCGGCGGAGGGCCGTGTGTGGGGCGGGGGGGGCACGGGCAGAGCCGGGGCTACCGGTGGCCGGGGACGCTCCGTTAACGCCCGCAAGGCCCAGCCGAGCGCCCGGCAGGAGCGGCTGGAGACGGGTGACCCTGCCCGTGTCGCCGCCCCCGAGCGGTTCGCGATACCCCTCCCCGGTTCGCGATACCCCTCCCCGGTTCGCGATACCCGCCCCGGCGGCACCGGCTCGGCTCCAGCGGCGCCGCTCTGCGACGGGAGCTGGGGTTTGCCGGAGCCCCGGCTGGACCTCAGCACACGGGGAGCTGATCCCGGCTCGTCATCCCAGCGCTTTTTCGCCACCAGCCTGCTCCGAGACACAAAGCCATCGCTCGGGCACGGTGAGCAGCCCCGGCTTCCCCCGGACTTCTGGAACGTTGGGCTGAGGAAAGGAAAATGTATTTTTCACAGGGAATATAAAAATCTGCTGCCGGTGTTTTTCAGCGTAGTAAATCCCTTGGAGAGGGGTGTGGGAATTCAAGTGAAGCTACCTGGGAAAAACCTGATCTGGTTGTTAAGTGAAGTGAAGTAGAAAGAAAAAGAAATGCTGGATCGTGTGTTATCATACGAACAGGCGAATGGGGACGTGGAGCCTGTCTTCACTGCTCCATGCACTACTTATTCATATCCTGGGAAAGGTGGTGAAATGTGAAATGTGGTATTTTGGCCACCACAGCAGCAAGCAGGGCGGGTTCCTGACACCCCGTTCGGCTGTTGATTAATTGCTTGGCATTTTGTAAAACTTCGTCAGCCCCTGATGCATGATGCTTTTTGCAGCTTTTAGGGCTGGGTCTTCCAGGCACGAAGCAGCAGGAGGTTCCTTGGTGGTGTCCGGAGAGCGGGTCTGACCTGCAGCAACGCTGTCCCCACTGTGTCCCCACTGTGTCCCTCGCACCTCCTGAACCTCCGTGGGGGAGAGGAGAACGAGGAGGCCTCGCCAGAGCTGGTAGGTGGCCTGCATGGGTGAGCCTTTGGGAAAGGCAGCAATGGCGTTGCGTTCACTGAAAATAGCCCTACTTCAGCAAGAACACTGAAAAGGAGCATTTCAGCTAAAAAGGAGTATTTACATTGAGTTTTGTGCAGTAGCAGCGGGTGCCAGTGGCGTGACCTGGGCGGGCAGCTTTGCTGGAGGAGCGTTCCCACGTTTCCATCGCTGCTGCCCTTCGGTTTCACAGGCGCTGTGCGTTCGCGCTGCCTTCAGAGGCTCATCTGCTGCTGGATTTAGGGACACCCTTTCGGTCTGTCACATCGTGACCCACATAAAACACCAAAGGGCAGGAGGCTGGCTCTCAGCAACCCGTCCCACTCCCATCACGCCTCCCGCTTGGCCACCATGCGGCTGCTCCACGTGGCGTCCAGGGGACACAAATGCTTCTGTGTCTGTATTTCTCCATTGAATCATAGAATCATAGAATCGCTGAGGTTGGAAGTGTCCTTTAAGATCATCAAGTCCAACCATTAACCTACCCTGACAAAAGCCACTTCTAAACCATGTCCCTGAGTACCCCATCTACCCTTTTTTTAAACACCTCCAGGGATGGTGAATCCACCACCTCCCTGGGCAGCCTCTTCCAATGGTTAATAACCCTTTCAGTGAAAAAATGTTTCCTCATATCCAATCCAAACCTCCCCTGACATAACTTGAACCCATTTCCTCTCGTCCTATCACCTGTCACCAAGGAGAAGAGGTCAGCCCCCATCTCTCTACACCCTCCTTTCAGGGAGCTGTAGAGGGTGATGAGGTCTCCCCTCAGCCTCCTCTTCTCCAGGCTGAACAACCCCAGCTCCCTCAGTCGTTTCTCATAAGGTTTGTCCTCCAGACCCCTCACCAGCTTTGTAGCCCTCCTCTGGACACGCTCCAACACCTCAATGTCCTTCTTGTAGTGAGGGGCCCAAAACTGAACACAGTACTCGAGGTGGGGCCTCACCAGTGCCGAGTACAGGGGGATGATCACTTCCCTAGTCCGGCTCACCACGCTGTTCCTGATACAGGCTAGGATGCTGTTGGCCTTCTTGGCCACCTGGGCACACTGCTGGCTCATATTCAGCCGGCTGTCCACCAACACCCCCAGGTCCTTTTCTGCCGGGCAGCTTTCCAGCCACTCCGCCCCAATCCTGTAGCGCTGCGTGGGGTTGGTGTGACCCAAGTGCAGGACCCGGCACTTGGCCTTGTTGAACCTCATACCATTGGTCTCAGCCCATCGGTCCAGCCTGTCCAGGTCCCTCTGCAGTCCCTTGCTGTATTACTGTAGCTGTTGAATATATTCATTGAGCAAATGAATCCCCACCTGGCAGCATCCATACCGCAGCATTTGCAGCTTCAGCTTCATTTATGGAGAGGGAAGGGAATATAAAATACAAAAGAGAAGTAATGCACAAGCCCACAGAGGCTTCAACGGTATCGGCAAGCTGTGAGCTGTGCAAGTGCACGGCTGGAGTGAGCGCCAGGAGCTTTTCATAAGCCAGCTGGGAAGATTTCAAGCCCTGGTTTTAAGGTGGCATTTTTAAAATAACTAGAAGATGCCGTCTGGGACAGAAGTTATCTGGGAGTCTTACCCTCACTGAAATTAAAGGGGGTTTGAGATCTAGGTGCACTCTAGAAAGTGGATTTGGAATCGAAGTCACACCGATTTTATCGCTGTGTAGCCACAGACTGATGATGTTTATAGTCAAATATTTACTGGGAAAATGGAATTTGTCAAAGGACCACACTGATGGATCGTCAGGCTCGGAAAATGGGCTGCTACAGATGCGTGGGGTTTGTGTCTGGTGCCTTTGGAAGACGGACTTGCAGCTTTTCCTTTAGTACGAGGGAGGCATTGCTCATTGCTCATCGGTGAAAAGCCTCATTAGAGCAGTGCTCACAGCTGCACCGGGGGGGGGGATTATTTGAGCAGCGCGGCAGATGGCATCCACTGACCCAAGACAACTTGCGGATAATTCTTTTTCCCACTCGGTGCCCGTGCAGTGCTGGGTGACGTCCCCGTCCGCGGGGAGCAGAGACTCAGCTCTGCCAGGGCAGGAGCTCGCTCAGCCTCGAAGCCCTGCAGGTGGGCAACCCCACGGCCCCGGCTTCTTCTCGGGAGACGTTGGACACTGGGTTACAATAGATGACCCTCTTCTGTGCGGCAGCTCTGGCTGGGAATAGCTCTGCTCGCTCGGAGAGGTGTGGTGGGTCCTGTTTGGCAGAGGTGGCTCGAGCACAGGCTTGCAGCGGGGTCCCTGGGTGCCGTGTCCCGCACAAAGGCTGAGCCACCTCTTTTGTAAGGTTTAGCACTTCAGGGACTGAGATACAATACATCACAGAAGAAAAAAAAATTTAACTATTTGGGAAATACCTAACCAAGGTGATGCTCAAGTCAGACACGGCAGACTGCCGGAGGCCGGTGAGAGGCACAGATGTGGGGACACGCAGCAGGCACTGGCACAAGGAGGGACGGGAAATCCTGGAGCATCCTCCATTGGCTCTCATGGAGGGACAGCCCCTGAACATCCTGCTCGCCTCACAGCTGAAAGTGTGACACGTTATGCGAGAGCCCTTCCCGGGACTGCGGCAGGGTCTGGGTGAAGCCATGGTGGGACCGACAGCTGCTCTGCCTTCGTCTCCTGCCGCCATGCCTTTCACCTGCGTGAGGGTGGGTGCCATCGCTTTGTACAGGAACAGCAAGCTTTGCCTTTGGCATTGCCAAAATACCTCACCCAAGCTGGAGCTCTGCTTTCTTTTCTTGCCATCCCCAGCTTCCCTCATGTCACATTTGCTCTGGTGCCTGTTGCCGTGGTGGCTCTTCGGGGGATGCTCAGAGCTGCACTGATTTTATATTCAATAGAAAATGGTCCTCTCCTGGATGCTGTTGGGAGACCCTGGAAGTGGCAGATGGCGAGAAGCAACACAGTGAACCCAACCTAGAAAACTGTGTGATTGGGAAAGTTGTGTCAAATCCTTCCGACGCTGGAGTTGCTGCTTGGGAAGCAGCGCCTCTCTCCTGAAGCACGGGAAAGGTGAGCTACCGGCAGGAATGAAACGGGGACAAAACTACCCTTTTCTGTACAACGAGTGAAGGCAGGTGAGGACGGCTGAAGAGGAAAGCAATATCCATGTCACGTATGTCAACTGTTTTTACTGTAAAATGTCTTACAGACCACACGGGGAAGCAAATAGCAGGTCGTTATACAGGTGGCGGGAGGGGTGCTGCTGGGTGGGTGCCACGGGAACAAGTACGTGGTGACACAAAGGGACAGTGTGACTAGGACAGGGGTGTAGGTAAAGACCAGGTACACAGACAGACCGAGCTCCACCTGGTAATAGGCGCTGGCCTGGGGGAGGGATGGAGAAAGAGTGAGACCGAGCCTGTTCCCGCAGACTTTCCCCGGACGCGGATGCGCTTCCCGGTGCTGAGCAGGGCAGGCAGCAGATGTCCTCCCGAGGCCACGCTGGGCTTGGTGCTGAGCCGTGCTCCTCTGGCTGGTCACGCTGCCTGTGCCTGGTCTCAGTCCTGCACGGTTTTCCCCACCCTGTCTGCTGGGACGTTTACCGTTAAATCCTGGAGCTGGCAATGAATCTTGCTAAAATCTGGATGGTAGAAAGTTTAGTATCTCCAATACAAATGCTTGTTATGTACTTTAATATTCCTGACTATTAAACGCAACAAGCTGCACAAAGCAAAGACCTTTCCTACGTGAAGATGGGACCAAACTTGCGCAGCAGCTCAGTGTCAGACCCGGAGAGCTGGTGCACGAAGATGTTTAAGATGTTTGGCTGAGGTGTGGATGATACAGCCCTTCTCCGCTTTCTTCATGCTATAGTTTCAGTACTCAGAGGCTTTGCGGTAAAGCTGGTTTCTAAAAGCAGGGAGTGCAATCTCCTGGATAACAAGGTGTCTGCTTCGTGCTAGCCATCGTGTTTAATCACGCCGAGGGGCCGGAGGTCTCGGTGGCCGTGGCCGGCACGTGCAGCCTGCCCAACGTGCCGCTTGCCTGCAGCCTTCGGCGTGCAGAGACGCCAACAGCACCCGGGGGATTTCTTGCTTTCTCTCATTTGTCATACTGAAAGTGTTCATAAAAACACTCCAGCTGCCAGCGCTGGCGAGAAGAGCCGCGGCGGCGGGGGAAGGGCTGTGGCGGGCTGCGTGCCTCCACGGCACAGGTACCCTCCGCTCCCCGCCACCGACGCGGGGGAGGCGGAAGGGTTTTAATTAGCTCTTGATGCTATTTTTTACCTCCCAGCGCTGCTTAATTTAGCTCAGGCTGTCCTGCGCTGATCATTAAGGGGAAAAGAAGGAAGCAGGGGTGTTGGCCCCTCTCTGCCGAGCAGCCTCATCTCCTGAAACCCAGGCTGGTGGCTGGGGCTTGTTCCTAGACCTCCTGCAGCAGCACAAGTTTGTAGCCCAGGGAAATTTCATGCGCTGGTGTTCGTAATTCACGGCTCCTGCAGGGCTTACCCTGCATTTGTGGGTTCTGTTCGTACCCACTTCAGCTTAAAACAGCATACCTTTTGGAAAAGGTGCCTGAGGTCTTCAGTCACCCTGTGACCTGCCTTGCTGCTGGAAGGACATGGGGACCTTGAAAAGCTGTCGTTATGCAGGGAATTTAATACACAAGGCCATTGCAGGACTTTGTCCCATCTTAAATGACGTGTGGAAGTGAACAAGAACCAACTGCTAAAGATGTAATATTCCCCTAGACCGTCCCAGCCTTGGTCCCGGTGGGAGGTGGGAGCTCCTCCAGCCATGGCGTACACAGCGGGACACGCTGCCTTCGCTTGTCCCCGATCCTGGGTTTGCCGGGCTCCCTCTGCGCCAGCCAAGGTGAGCGGAGGGACGCACCACGCCGAAGCCAGAAGAAGGTCACTGGATCGTCGGGTTACTGGAGTTTCTGTAGTTGGGATATAAATACAACCTGTAATTTACAGTGCGCAGAGGTTAATGGGTAAGCACCGCTCCGCACAGCCCACGGCAACGAGATTTCTGCAGCTCTTCCAGCAGAGTCCCCAGCTGGTTTGCTTTGCAGCACTAGATATTTCCCCTTTTATTCCGGTTATGTAGCTCTTTGTAGGGTATTGAAACCAGGGGTTTGACTCATGTCCCTGACTGCGAGCTCTCTGACACACTGCAAGTAGGTGAATATTGTGTGTCAGCTTCGATGTGCAGAGGGTGAGAGGGCCTTGGGAAGGGCTCTGGAAAAGAAAGGGCTCAGCTATTGTTAGTGATGTAAACTTTGAATATATATATATATATAGTTTAAGCCTGGAGACCTGGACATGGGTGCGTGGGCAATATTGCAAGCTCAGACCTGTAACTCCTATTTCCCTCTTGGGAAATGCACTTTGTGTAACGCTTTCCTACAAACCCACAGGGTAGGAGCTGCTGGCGCGTGGATGCGGAGCCGTGCCTGCCATCCGCCTGTCCCTGTGTCCCAGCCCCGTGCATCCCTCGTGTGAGTCAGTCGGAGGCAGGGAGCCAAGGCTGTGCCCTCTCCTACCGTCCAGGAGCTCTCCCGTGCCGGCTGCCGAAGCTGCCCCATTCCCAGCTCCTCCCAGAGCCGCCCAGCAGCCGGAGCACCCATCGAGGACCCTCCTCGCTGGGACACTTGCCTCGCAGTCGGTCTGCCAGAACCTGAGCTTCCCACCTTCGCAGCCAACGTCGCAGGTGTTCCGCTTGCCATAGCGTCACTCCAGCTGGGGTTAAAAGAGGTAAGAGCCTTAAACAGGAGAGGAGACACGCGGGTGGGATGTGCTCCGTAAGAGGTTTTGAGGGGAGGTATTTGTGGATCCAGAAAGACCGTGTGAACGAGCAGTACAGGGGCTGTTCGGTCGATTATTTTATCTGTTGAAAGTTGCTGGCATCATCCGAAGCCGTTAGCGTGGATGGGCTGGAGCCCAGCCATCGCCCCGGAGAGCGCGGCCGCACGGGGGAGGCGGCCCGTTTGGGAGAGCGTCTGGTCCGAGGGCTGGGCTGGGGAAATAAATCTCAGTTGCTGCTCCTTTGACCTTGGGAATATCATTGGAGCTCCTTGTATTTGGTGCTGGAGCTGAAGGTGGGCTCCATTAATCAGTAACAACCTTGCAAACCTGGCCCGGGCAAAAAGGGCAGGGTTTGAGCGTTCTCTAGCCAAAAGGGCAGGTTTTGAGCAGTCCACAGCAAAAAGTCTGTTGCATGGTAAAGAAGGAGAGGGAAGAGCAGCCGTGGGTCAGCCTTGGATGTTCGTTAAAGCAGACTGTGGGTTCAGCAGAAAAATATGGTACTATATGGTACTATACGCTCTTCTATAGAGCATTACGGTACTATACAGCATTTCCTTCACTCTCGCACTGCCATGAAAGGATTTTTGATCAAGCTTTTGATCAAGAAAAATAACTTGGACAAGAAATGAAGCACGGAAAAGGGGAGTTTCTCAGGAAAATTATGGAAGTCAAGCTTAAGAGAAAAATCCCAAGTAATCCCCCCCCTAAAATCAGTCAGTGGTGAGCGTTACGGTGTGTAGCAGTCACACACTGTTTCTTCTGATTATTTTTCAGGTGTTCTTTGTGTCTGCCTACAAGCAAAAAATTAATAGGTTTATGATTGCTGTGGCTCAATCTAGGTTTAAATAAATAATTCATAACCAGCCTTTTTTTTTTTTTTCCAAACCCTCCCTGGAGAGCCCGTGAGCCCAGTGCGCTCGATTGATGGGACGCTCTGTCTCTATCTGGCTGTGATGGCAGTGCTGCGCGCGGGGCCGGCCGTGCCGCACCGCTTTTCACAGCCGAGGGGAAGCTTTCAAGTCCGGTATTGATCCGTTTGAAGTTTATGGCTGCTTGTAGTCGCACTTACTAGCGCTTGTTCAAACTGCCGCGAGATGGACTGTTTCATTTCTTAATATCGGGCTAAACCTCTTCCACATCAAAAAGATTTATTTCTGTACTTATTTTTTCCAATACATAATTCCTCTCTCAGAAATTGAGATGACATTTTTATATGACACTAATGCAGCTCTGTAAAGCTGCCTTACGTATCTCTGTCTTCCCATGAACCACGTGAGGTGCCGGGTGCCAGCAGCCCAGGACAGGGCTCCTGGGAACCCTGTGGACCGGCTCCAACCCACGTCCCCTTCGGCCGTTTCCCTCGCAGCGTACCGGCCCAGGAGATACTGCTTTTCTCTGCAGCCATCCCTGCTCTCCTTCGGCTGTTATATGGAAGCAGAGTGGTCTTGTGTTTCTCTCCTGCTTGTGGTACACTTTTTCCGAGCTTCAAGGAGGGACTGTTGCTTCCCAAGTGGAAATTCCAAAACCAGGCGAGGTTTGTGGAGCTGCTTCTCCTGGGTGCCCACACCATCTCCTCCTCTTCCCCTCCTCTGCCGAGCTGCACACGCCCGGCTGCGACTAAAGTCATCTCACTGTGTGCTCCTGCCGTGGAGAAAACCCTCTCTGCAAACCGATGGAGCATCAGTTCGAGCGGGCCGGACACAGGCTGCATCCTGCACGCGCTGGTGTAGGAGCAACACATTTGCACCCTTTGGGTGCTCCGTAAGCTCAGTGGGAACTGCTGTGCCACCTTGTGACCGCCTTCCTATTCCATTGTGGTTATTAATCACCAAACTAAGCTTTTCTGGCTTTGCTCACGAGGGAGCCAGGGTGGCACTGTGCTGCCCGAAGGAGGGTGGCGATGCGGCGGTGGCCTTGCTCGCCCCCCGGCACGGCCCTGCCAGCCCGAGCGCTGCCACCTCGGAAAAGTTGACTACTGAAAGAGCCGCTCTCCTTGACCTATTTATTTTTGCCCACGTTTGTGGCCTGCATTGTGTCCTGAGGAAGGGATCGTGCTGCTTGAAGGCCCTTTATTTTTAGCCAGCCCGGTTTTCTTGTCGGAGCTTAGTGGGAGCTGCCCCTTTCAGTTCAGCTCCAACGCCGCTCACGCTCTCCTGCGTTTCCCGGCTCTTACCCAGGTCCCTGGTGTTCTTTGTACATCAATCGCTCACTCAGTGGGTTTCCTAGCCCCACTTCCACCAAACTCCGTTCCTTCTCCTTTATGTTCTGCTCAGCCTCTCCCACTGCTGCAGGTCCGTCATTTAACCTCTGATTTCCCTTGCTTGCAGCGGGGACCCGGCTTTCACAACCGCTGCCAGGCTTGTTCTGGATCCCAGCACCCCTCCGCACACAAAACCTTCCCTCCCGTCTGCTCCGATAACCTTGGCTGTGCTTCCCCTCCTCACAAATGTCAGAAAATTGGAAATGATGCTCTAGCCACATAAAAATCAATAGCTGCCTCTTTGGCCTGGCTCTTGGCTCTGCCGTTTCTGCCTTCACCCAGGGCAGGAAGGAGCGTTGTTTTCTGCTCATCTCGGAGCAGTGATTTATTGATACGACCCATCCTGTCCAGGCAGTTGACCGGCGATATATTTATTTGTCTCAGCCCATCTACATAGCCCAGCGTGGTGGCTTGTGCTCAGTGTTAGGTTACGGAGTGGTGGGCTCAGAAATCTGGACCAGGATAATATTTTCTTTGTGTCACCATGGAGCAATAGGTAAGGACTTCAACTCACTCCTAGATCTGGGTGAACTTCATTAGGAACTATGCCAATATTCATTTAATTTTCTGAGGGGGTTGGTCCCGGCGAGGGCCATACGCAGTTCCCATCAGAAACTATGGCTCCGAGACAAAAAGAAATTCATTATGAGGACCGCAGATTACTTTTCAGACTGCCCTTATTATTCCTTGGACTACTACCAGAAGGCACAGTGTGACTGAAGGAGCAGGAACAGCTCTAAGGTCCCAGTTCTTGGAAATCTTTGGGGCTATATTCATTTAATTTAAAATACAGCTACTCTTGGAAACCCAACAGTGTCCCCTGTTCAGCTGTAGGAAGCATAACACGATTGGTAAAGGTTACTGGGGACTAAATCCTTGCTGAAAATCAAGCCAGCTCCTCATAGCGTCCTTGAAAAATCTTTCTTTTGGGAGCCCTGCTGATTCTCCAGGCGCTGGATATGGAGGCAGGTTTGTTCCGAGCGGCTGCTCTGCACCATCCCTGACTCCCGTCCCCCACCCCGTCGGCTCGATTTTACGTGCCGGCAAGACAGTAATAGGGATCACTCTCTAACGCATCCGTGGTTACATGGAAATTGAAGTGTGAGAGAGAAAAGAAATGAGGCAATTGAGAGGCGTGACTCTGACGCCCGACCCCTCTCCCCGCTGCTAGCGTCGCCCCAGTGACCAATATAAGTGATGCCAGATGGGTATATTTTCCAGTGCCTGGTGTTGATGGACAACAAATCTTTGGGAATACTTAGCTATTTCCTTCTGAATGGTTTTATCTGGACTTTCACGTACTCCCTACTTTGATTTTTGGCTCCTTATTAACAAAAAATGTGCAGGGAGGATTTTTGTTGATGACACATGAGCCAAGAATACATTCCAACTCCTTTTACCATTTTGGCACCAAAATGCCAAGAAGGATGAGACACCCTGTAGTAAACACTGTTCATTTTGAGGCAGCAACTAGAAAATATGTCTCCGAGTGAGTTAGGGAAAAGAACAGATGAGCCAGAGGATCTGTGCTTTGTGTGGTCATACTGCTGGATCAAATGGGATCTATAAAGAGATGGGAAATGGCATATTCCCACCCAGTGAAGGGATAAACTCGTGTCCTAACATCTACAGCTTTGTGCCGATCTCTCCCTTTGACAGTAAGGCTGTCCTCAGGCTACCCAGGTGCAGGGCTGCCTTTGCAGGACGTGCTTCTCTGCCCCACGGCTACCAGGTTCTTCTTCAGCTGCTGCCTCCGAATTCTTCAGGAAAAAAAAATCTGGGTGTCTCCTCTGGGCCTCTCACTCCTCACAGCCCTAGCAGCGGGGTGTCCCTCCGGGGAACACGTCCTGCTTTTCTTGAGCTGGGGGAAATGATAAATTAGAACATCAAAAATGAGGCTCGTTAGCAAAGCCAAAGGTGGGGAGCTTGCGGCAGCGCGAGCGTTTCCTTGGGCTGGCTGTCAGTGACAGCACTCCCCTGCCCGTAGGTCGGTACCTTCTGGGAAACGGCTCAGTGTGAACGTAGGAAGAGCCAAATCCTGAATTTCACATGGAAGGGAATTGTCAGAGCTGTTGCAGCGCTTAAGGGTGCAAGTACATCTGCTCATCTGCTTCCTACCAAGATGTACTTGGCTGCTTTGGACTCAGAGTAGGATGCGATAATAAAAGTCTCTCTCTGTCCCTTGCTCTCAAGAATTTGCGACTCTTCCAGCAGCACTCCCTGCGCTTCCCTGCTAGGCTGCCCAGAGCAGCGGGCTGGAGGTGCAGACAGGCCTTGGGTGTGTTGGATCTCTGCGGTAAATGCCGTTATTTGGACCCCACAGTAACTACAAGTTTCCTTCCCGTCAGTCTGGGCTGAACCTTGCTGCAGGCGCGGGCTGTGGGGGAGGCTGGTGCGGAGCCTTGGTGCTGTAGCTGTGCCGGGGTCGGGCGCTGCAGGAGCACGAGCTGCCCAGCCAGCCCGCAGCAAGAAACAACCATCGGCGTCCTCGGCTGCTACTGGTCACGAGGGAACTGTGGCAGAACATTATCTTGGAGGCTTTCAAGTGTAAAAGTGCAAGCCGAGAGGACTCTTGGCATCTCTGAGAGTCTCTGTAAGCAAGTAAGTATTAATATATTTACATCAGAGGTGCAAGAAATAAAGCCCCCCTCCTGCCCGCTGGGACGTGTCAGAACAGCGAGCCGTCATCTCCTGGCCCAGGCAGGAGCCCTGTCTCCCTATTTAATGGCTAAATCCCTCCAGCTTTGCCACAGTGATAACAGCATCGAGACTTCTCTTCCAAAGAGCCCGTTATCCAGTGCATGCCACGATGCCTGTTATCCGTGGATATCCATGGATAATAGCACGATGGAGCTGTTCCTGCCTCGGTTCAAAAGCTGACACCCGGGGAGATGGACAACATACACATCCCAGGGCTATTGTTTACCCATCATTATCTGGGGAATCAGTGTTTCAAACAAAATGTGGGTTTAGGAGATCTCTGTTCTCCTTCCCAGGCCTGGGACACAGCAGGGAAATGCCGTGCTCTGCCCCCAGCTCTCTCCCATTTGTTGTCCCTTGAAACTTCACGCGGCGCGAAAGAGCCTTGTGCAATTTTAAAGGGAGCCCAAGGAAAACACGTCCCGCTCCTGCTGTGTTAAATTCGGTAGCTTTTGTTGTCTGGCTGGATTTTTTTCTTTCCCTTATTGTCTGCCGCGCTGAACAACAGCAAAATGTGCCTCGGAAAATATACATGACGCAACACTTATCTGTGATTCATGCTGCCTTTATAAAAGCAGTCAATAGTCTTATCTGCCTCATTCCCACTCCCCAAAAGGCCATCTCTTGTGTGTATCTTTTCCTTCTTGCTCTTATTCCTCTAATCTTTCATTTCTGTGGGTTTTTTTCCCCCTCCATGTTAACAGCACTTTTTCTCTCCTGCATCAAAAACTCTGAGTTCTCATGACATTTTATCAGTCTGCAGGGCACCGTGAGAACTGTTAAATTCCACAAATTAGCAAAAATAAAAGAAAAAAAAAATGTTTCCATCCACAAGTGACACGGAGGATGAGGGAAGTTTTTTCCCCTCCTTCTGTAGTGTTTTCCCAGGGCCTGACGGCGTCTTTCTGCCCCCATTTCCCTGCCTCCCCCTGAAGCACAAGCCCAGTTTGGACCAGTTCACTCTCTGCGTTCAGCCAACTCCGGCACTTGCGGCTCTGATCCAGCAAGCACAATAGAAAGCAGAAAAAGGCAGGCTATTGCGTCATGCTGCTCGGCTTCGAGGCGTTTGATGATGTCATTCAGCGGGCATAAACGTAGTGCGGTTTTTGCAAAATCAGGATCTTGACGGTAACTCCAGACATTCAAGGCCAGGCGGGACGAGGCTCTGAGCGACCTGATCGAGTTGAAGCTGTCCCTGCTCGCTGCAGGGGGTTGGACTGGATGGCCTTTGGAGGTCCCTTCCAACCCAACACGTTCTGTGATTCTATGAATTCTACCCTGGAAGAGGAAAAATGGCAATAGTATGGGGCGTGGGGTGGTGACCGGAGCTGCTCAGGAGCAGGTTTTGTTCTGGCCGCTGGAAGTATGTTTGTTGATCCGCTGTGGCGGTGGCCGTGAGCCTCACCCGGCTCCTGTGCCGAGGAGACGCGGCTGGCGCTGCCGCCCTTAGATAAGGCTCTGAGGATGGCAGATGCTGCCGTTTGGCTACACCCTTGGGGAGAGGAGCGCCGGGTTCGGCCGGAGCAGCAGGAATTCACCTCCAGCAGATAAAACGAGAGCCAACGAGCTGATCCCGGCCATCCCGCTTGGCTCCCGCCCCAGCGCCGGCACCCGGCGTTCGGCACATCCACGAGGCGTGGGGCAGCGGTCGGGTGGGCTTTGGTTCAAACTCTCCATCTGTGGGGGCGCGCCGTGATTGTTTTAACGGCCTATTTCAGCTCGACCCAAACGAGGGCAATTAAGGGCAGAGGGTGAAGCTTTGGCACATCCATTCCCCCAAAAAGTGGTAGACGGCTCCGTGCTGATGGCCATGTCCCCTCTCCCGGCAGCCGTCCCCGCCGCCGCCTCGGCCCCCCCATGCTTTTGGGAATGAGTGCCTGTGGCAGGAAGGCGCTGACCCTGCTCAGCAGCGTGTTTGCCGTCTGCGGCCTCGGCCTCCTGGGCATCTCCGTCAGCACCGACTACTGGCTCTACCTGGAGGAGGGCATCGTCCAGCCCCAGAACCAGTCGGCCGAAATCAAACTGTCGCTGCACTCGGGGCTCTGGAGGGTCTGCTTCCTGGCAGGTATGGCCTCCCTCCCAAAAACATCCCTCATAAGGTGACGTTTGCTGCGTGTCAGTGTCGTTCCATGGGAAAGGGCTGGGGAAAATAGGGATTTTAGAGGCTGTGCCCATCTCTGCTTCCAAACTTAGGCGCAGCCTGAGTAGTGCCGTCCCTCCAGCTTTAATAGTCAGGTGGAGAACTGTGCCTTTGCGCATAGGTTTTGGGTGAGTTTGCTGCCACCGTGCCAGACCCCGCTACCCCCCATCCCGCTCCATCCCAGCGCCGCGGACACAGCGCCTTGGGCAGCAGCTCATGACTTTCCTTTTTGTCCCTGCAACATTTAGATTCAGGTCAGCTGGACCGTCCCCTCCATCCGCGCCAAGTTTGATGCAGCGATTTGGCTGCGGGGACAGAGTTGAACAAAACCCAAGGGAACAGGAATCTCAAAGTGACCCATCTGAAATGTCACAAAGTTTCAACTGATGCTTTGAAAAAGTTGGAGTGAGGAGCTCTGATACTGGCCCCGGGGCCCCCTTAAATCCTCTGCCTTCGCGGTTCATATTTTTGCATCCAAGAGAATCCTTTTGCACAGGGCAGATGGTAGTTATGAGACGTCTGTCTTCATCCCCAAACACTGAGACCCAAGGTGGAAGTGGCAGTAAAAAGCAAGCTTGTTTTTATGCTTGCACCGAAATTAATTTTAAAGCTACCTTCCCCCCCCGCCCCCCTCCAAAATAAGCAGCCAAACACATGGCAGGTGTGACTTGGTCTCTGTTTGCTGCAGGGGAAGAGCGCGGCCGGTGCTTCACTATCGAGTACGTCATGCCCATGAACATCCAGCTGACGTCTGAATCCACCGTCAACGTCCTGAGTAAGTGGTTCGGTGGGGTCTTAACCTTTGCATCCTGCAAAGCACCAAAGGGTCGCTGGGATCCCCCCAAGAAATCCACTTTGAGTCCTTGCTGGAGAAGCTCCTGGTTCCCTGGTAGTGCTACGGTGCAAGGAGGCAACTACATTTTTTACTGTGTGAGTCATCCAATGTGCTCCTAAGTCTTCGGGGACATCCCTTGCTAATGGCAGGGTGCTCACAGAGGCTCTGAGCTGTACAGTTTCCTTTCACTGGCTATTCAGCGCTGATGTTTGTGGAAGTGTTTGGCTTTATAGCCTCCTCTCTGTAATTTGCAGCTGTATTTATTCTGTAGCAATCAATTTTACACTTTACATAGTGGGATGAATTAAGGATGGAGTATCACAGCTCTCATGATGAATTCTGCAGTCATTTTTGATTTAATAAATCAAAGCGCTCAGCAAACAGTTTTGCAGTGAAGCCAGAGAAAAATGCAGGTTCCGATGTTTTTTTTTCCCCGTGTAGCACTTCCCATAGAAACTCCTGGAAATAGAAACATTAACAGACGTTTCCACAGCCAGGCAGAGTCCCCTCGTCACTCGTCTCATTAGCAAAGACATGTCAGGGAGGGGAACGCCTGCCAGGGCCTGGGGGGCAGCGCGGGGGCACCCACATTAACCAGCAGGGAGGAAGGACCCGACCTGGTCAGAGCGCAGCAGGGCTGGAGCCACCTCACCCGTTTCTTGTGCTGTGTGGGGAGGATTGACCTGTTCTCGCTTTCCTGTGCCCCTCTCCTCCCAGAGATGATCCGCTCTGCCACCCCCTTCCCTCTGGTCAGCCTCTTCTTCATGTTCATCGGCTTCATCCTGAGCAACGTCGGCCACATTCGGCCGCACAGGACCATCCTCGCCTTTGTCTCGGGGATATTCTTCATCCTGTCGGGTGAGTTCTGCTAGCCAGCTTTTCTCCTGAAAATCCTTGAGCATGGAGCACGGTGGCTTTTGTAGCTGCTGGTGCTCTCCTAACCCTCTGTGGTGGCTCCTCTTTGGAGTCATCCATCACCCGTGGGGGCTCCCATCTCCGCCCCGCAGCCTGCTCGGGCTTTGCAGGATGAAAAATCACCACGTGCAAGACTTGTTTGTGGCAGCGGCGAGGAGACGTGGGGGAAAAGCACCCCCCACCCGTGCAGGAGCAGGTGCTGGGGGCAGGACGCCTCTCACGGCACGTCGGTTGCAGGAGAGATCTGAAACTTCAGACTGCTCAGCCGGGATGTTTCTGCATGAGACAAGTGAATGTTTTATTCATGGTGTTGTGCCAGTGTTAAACAAATAGCTGTGACGGCCGAGCTCTGAAGCCAGCTCCTACCCGCTGCATCTGGACTTGCTTGAGCAGGCAGCGGCTTGAGTGAAACAAGAGGAGTGCCCTGGGTTAGCTCAGCAGCAAAGCAGCTTCTTTCCCCCGTTATTTCAAGCACATTTCCCCAGTTTTACACTTTCACCCATAAGTCAGGTCCTAAAGGAAGGTGCTTCTTCAGCAGCTTCATCCCTGAAGCGTTTCCCACCCTCTTTCTCCTTGGTTTCTCCCCAGGTCTGTCCCTGGTGGTGGGGCTGGTCCTCTACATATCCAGCATTAACGACGAGATGCTGAACAGGACCAAGGACTCGGAAACGTTCTTCAATTACAAATATGGGTGGTCATTCGCCTTCTCTGCCATCTCGTTCCTTCTCACAGAGGTACCCGGGAGCCCTCACATCCCTGTAATGAGTGTATCGCCTTCTCAAGGGCTGGGGGGGCACTGGGGCTGTGACCAAAAGGAGGACTGAGAAGGGGTTTAAGGATGAGCTATGGGGGCAGATATATAGTATGGTGGGAGACACATACAGTGGGGACAGACCCCAAGCCTGGAGCACTGATGGGGCGTTTGATCACCGTTTGGATGCAGAGGTGTTATTTACCGCAGGAACCCGGGGCAGTGAAGTCACTCTCCTCGGGACCACTTGTGCATCATCAGCAGAGGAAAAAAAAAGCCATTTACATCTTTGTTCTGTTTTGGTGGTGGTGGAGAAGGCAGCCGTTAGCAGGGTGAGTGTCAGGCCACGTCTCTCTCTCCTGCAGAGCGCCGGGGTGATGTCCGTTTACCTGTTCATGAAGCGATACACGGCCGAGGACATCTACCGACCTCACCCCGGCTTCTACCGTCCCCGTCTGAGCAACTGCTCCGACTACTCGGGGCAGTTCTTGCACCCGGACGCGTGGGCGCGGGGACGCAGCCCTTCGGATATCTCCAGCGAGGCGTCGCTGCAGATGAACAGTAACTACCCGGCTCTGCTCAAGTGCCCCGACTACGACCAGATGTCCTCGTCCCCGTGCTGAGCCCCGCCACCCCCCGCGCCCGCTCCCGCCCGAGCACCAACGGTCGCCGCGTCCTGGCTCCCTTCGTCATTTATTTTTCAGGCCGCTCTTTCGGGGCAAATCTCTATTTATAGGAGCGTAAATATAACCAGGGAGATTGGTTATATAACCAATAGTGTAACCTAGAGAATTGGGATATTTCCCTTTCTTTGGGGTTTGTTTTTTTTTTTTTTTTATTCTTCCCTGAATCCACTAAAAATCTCTCCAAAGTCCTCTTCTTTCAGCTCATCCCACTGATCAAACAGCAGTTCTGGCTGGGGGATAAATCCAGGGCTGGACTCAAGAGCAGAAAAAAGAAAATAGAGTAGAACTCAGAGAAAAACCTGTGGTTTTCGGTTTAGGTAGACTGCAAAAGTTTGTGCATTTGGCTGTATCATTTAGTTATAGATTTACTGGCCTAAGCGTCAGCAGGTGTAAAAGATTTGTGTAAATTTGCAAGAAATAGCCATCATTAGGAAAATGTAAATCTTGTCTTGATTCAGTATTTACTGATTGATCTCTCTTGTTGCTGGATACCACTTTTAAGCAGGCTGTAATGGGAAATAGCCATCTTTCTTGACTATTCCTCAGCAGGCTTGGGCACAAGCAGGTTGTGGTTTCTCTATGGCCACTTGCAAACTGTTGCTTCAATATCCGTGTCGTTTGGCTGGAGGCTCTGCGGCCCTGGGGTGTCCAGTGCTGCTCAGGCACCCACTTTCCCTCCGCCGTCCCATAGACCGGGGGTCTGAAGAGCGACTGGGAGAATTTCAGCACTGAGTGGAAAACTAGCTAAAACATTCCCGTCGGAAACACTAGGTGCAGGATTTAGGGGGGAATTATGGCCAGAAGTGCAAGTTATTTTGGTGACAGGCGAGATCCCAAACCGGCATAAAGTGATGTAGCTGAAATCAATGGCAATAGTCCAGCGCAGGAAAGTAGTTGGCTTATATTTAATTTTGGCGAGAACATGGTATTTTAGCTGCTTTTTTGTGTGTCTGTATAAGCCTTATTTTGAGGTTTTAAGTTTTCAAGTTTCATATGACGCTTTGGCATTCCGGTCTTAGACAGCTGCCAGGGGGAGAGCATCACTCTGATTGAAAACGAAGGGCAGGGAAGGAAAAGGCTGGCTCCCTCCTGCACCTGTGCAAGCCGCGAGCTGTCACCTCGCAGGAGAAAGAGCTTTCTCCAAACTTTATTTCCGTCCTTGTTATTTTAAACCTTTCCGAAAATTTCCTTTCTGCGGAACAAAACCCTCCAGGGATTCTTGGTATATTTGAGCTTGTTTTGTCTTCACTGTAATTAAAACAAATAGAATACACGCACTTCTAACCTCATTTGTAGCATACTGTGTAATGAATGTTGCACCTTTTTGTTATTATTTGTTATTTAATATTTAATCCTTATTATTTATAAACTATTCCAAAGTAGGGTCCAAGTCCTGGCGCAGCACCAGGATTTGCATGGACTCTGACGCCCGCCCCGTGGGACCTCACTGCAGGTGCGTATCCAGCCCGCTCTTGAACAGGATCGTTTCCTCTCCAGTTCCTTCAGATAAGCAAGTAATGTATATCTGGTGTATATCTGGTGTCACCAACTCCTATTTACTGAGTTTTATAACCAGGGCATCTTTTTGTAGACACCGCTGTATTTACCCTTAGTTTTTGTATTGCCCTCAAGCACCTGCCTTCTCATTCTGAAACCCAGTTTGTAAGCGCTACGTGAGAGGGTCAGTGCTGGGAAGGTTCAAGCACTAAAGCACACCCAGCCCCACCAGCCAGTGACAAAACTTGCTGGTCCTCATCCAGGACCAGATAAACCATCAGTTTTCCACTGGGATCCACAGACTCCAAGAACGTGCGGGAGCTCACAAGCGATGATCTTACACTCCCCAGAGCCCCATCTAGTTTGCTGGGCTTGGTGTTAGGGCTTTCTGGTGGCTCAAAACCAGTTGCCTTTGCACCTTCCCCTTGATGGATCCTTTATATTCTCAGTCCTTCCTGGGAGGGAGACCTTTGGGATCACCAAAATCGCTGATGCTCGGAGGAGCGAGGGCTGTCCCACATGGGTATGTTGTTTAGTGTGGTTAACTCTGTACAGCATCATGAGACGTCCCTGTCCCCGAGCGGAATTTTCCTTTGTAGTGATTGAATACAGAATTATTCAGTTTATGAATTAAAATGTCTGCCTATGTAAGCAGAAGACATGAAAAAGGACTTCGTGCCTTCCTCAAGGCCCCAGAAGGTTTAGCAGAGTCTAGGGGCGAATTAGAAAGTAATTATTTTAATTCATTGGAGAGATTGTCATCTTGTGGCTGCATTTGTGAGCCTGGGAGTTCACATGTTCACCCAGTGAGCAAAAGCCCTTCATAATTGCGGGACTGCCGAAAGAAATCTGTCAAAAGAAGCGCTTGCTGTTGGTTCAGTAAATGCTGGTTTGGGGCAGGAAAACGCGGTGCTTGGTGAAGCACGGGCAACAGTGGTTGTGCCGCTGGGTGGTGTTGCTGCCCCTCTCACAGTGCCCGGTGTGGCAGTAGCTCTCGGCCTGGATGGCTACGGGCCTTGAGGTGCAAGTATCACGCCTTCACTGGCTGTGGAGAAACTTCTCCAGAGCTTCTGCGGCACGGAGACATGAGCATGGTGGGGCAAGCTGTGGAGCCCAGCCACCCTGCGAGGTCCTTCTCCCCATAGCATCACCCATGGCTGATGTTCTCCACAGCTATACGTGCTCAGTAAATACATGTAGTACCCCCTTAGGACACTTACTCAGCATTTAAACACTTCTCCTCGTCATCTGGCGTGGTTTCACCCCACATTAATCTCTGTTACGCCACATCCTTCCCTCCTTGGGTAACACCGCTGTTGTGTCCTTCGGTGTCTCTCCCACCTCTATTTCGGTGCTGGCCTCCCGCTGTGTTCTTTCTGTGTCTGTTGCTTGGATTGCAATAAATAAAAAGTGGAATCTGAGGATAAACTAGCAATTAAATTAGAGGTTTAACCCCTATGAGACTAAAGTCCTTAAATTTGCCTGAGGGTCAAGTCAAGCCGCTCACGGGCCCGTAGGAAGGTAATTGCTCGTCTGACACTTTGCAGAAAATTGTTTGCGCTTAGAAGCATAAAAAAAAAAATCTCTCGTTTTGCATGAATGACTAATTGGTGTCAGACTCTCTGCACGCGGCTGTGTCTGCTTGAACTACAGTGTTAGAGCAAATTACTGGGATGAAGGGTTAAAAAAACACCCGGCGCTGCCTGATCCACGCACAGTTCGCTGCTGCCGGCTGCTGCTCAGGACTGCAGCAGGCTGACGCTTTTTCTGTCCCTGCCACAGCTTCCCACGCGGAACACATCCCTCCCGGCAGCCTGGGTGCCATATGGAGTTCACGGCTCCGGGAGGGATGGGTGTTAACTGCAGAAACCGCACGTGGGAGGCGAGCGAGCCCCGCAACCTGCGCAGCTCAGGGAAGGCTGGTCAGGAAGCCGGGCGCCCTGAGACCTTCTTGGGGAAGTCCTGGGAGCCACCCTTCCCCTGTGTGTCTGGGGTTTTTAAAATCAAACGGCCCCTCTGTAAGCCCAGGGAGGGATTGTCTGGCCTGTATCTCCCGGGACATGAAAGCCCCTCTCTGCCAGCACCTCCCCTCCCGCCCTTGGGACGCGCGCTCCTCGTTGCGCCCTCCCACCACATCGCTCCTGTGGCCCCAGGTGAGGTGGGACCCCAGCGCAAACAAGCTCTGTTTGCCCGTTAGTTAGGAGTGTCCTGAAAACCCTTGTTGGATCATGAGGTGTGGCTGCAAGAGGTTCGTTAGAGACCACTTGTGAGCAGTAATTAAGTAGGTAGGAATAACGAGGCTATGCTGGGTCATGTTCTCCCTCAGTTGCTGCTAGAGCAACTCGTGGCTCCAGAGCTTGTGCTTGCCCAGTGGAAAAAACATATCTTTGTATATATAAATCTACATACAGGCACAGCTGAGATGTCCTCCAGTGCTGGTCCCCCTGCACCCGTGTTGCTGGTAGACAAAAGGGAGCCACCGGGAAGGTTAAGGTAAGGCAAGAGCCCTCGCTGGGCAGTAACCCCCTCCCAGCAGGGACCACGAGCACCCCTGAGCTCTCTTGGCTGCTGGGGAAGCTGCTGCTGTGCTGAGGTGAGGCTTGGTCAGGTGTTTTGTGGCAACCTGGTCCTGCTCTTGCCCAGGAGGATGGCACGGAGCTGCTGCTTGGGTGGGCTGGGGGAGACTAAATCCCTACGGCTGGGGAAAACCCAGATGGACCTTGCTGTTGCCTCCCCTGGACATAGGACTGAAGACCTGTGCCCTTTCATTGGCTTCGAGCAGACAAGCTCCAAAGGTGTTGTGTGAGGGTGGGTTTCAGCCAAACATCACCGTGGTGGGGTAAAGAGCTGACTCAGGTGCCGCGTACGGGATTTGGAGGTTTCTAGTACACAGCACTCTGCTCGCAAGTCTTTGTGTTGCATAATTAATGCTATTTGTTAGAGTTTTGTCTGCGTTTACCCAAATGTGAGTTAGCCCCGTGGGCTATTCGAGGTGTGCTAAGAAATTAAATAGTGTTATTGCTCCCTGTTGATAGCTTGTTAGCTGTGCAGAACCGGCGCCTCCGTGGTGGGGATGCTGTGCGAACAGGCAAAACGTTCACCCAAGTAAATACTCCTCCACTAACGAGAAGCAGCTGAGAGATATTTATTTTCTTTTTCTTTCTTCTTCTTCTTCCTTCCTTCCTTATGAGATTTATTTATTTACTTCTAATTTTGTCTTTCCCACCACAAAAGATAGACATACACATCTAGCTAGAAAAAAAAAACTAGGATTTTCCTCCTCGCTTTTTCCGTCCAGTTTTAGGCCCTCCTGGTAGGGTGTCCTTCACCCCGCTGCAGCACCCCCTGCTGCACGGGTCGGGTTGCTCCACCATCTCCCCTCCCCGAGGGCCACCTCAGCTCTTTAACTTTTCTTTCTGCAAATTGGCAGCACCACAGCCGTGCCGTGTGTGTTAAAGGGGCGACCGCTGGGGCCGGGAGCGGGGTGTCCCCAGCACCCCGGCTGCTCCACGGGTGCCACCCCACGTGCCCCGCCATGGCTGGGGTGCTCCGCTGACCTTTTCTCCATCCACCACAGGGTTTCTGCCTATCACTGTTGTGTAGATATCAAATTGTAACCTGTTCCCATGGATACAGTAGATTATAGAAAGGGAAGAGCTGCCTCTTTGCTGTATCTTCGTGTATGGTTTTGTATACCGCAGATTTTGGATTGTGGTGACCTCAGCGGGCAGCGGTTATAATGGGCAGGTGATGTCTGCAGCAATTACCCTGTGTGTCTTTAATTGCAAACCGGCCCCTGGGTGTAACCCGGGAGAGGAGAGGTGGTTCTGGATGGCACGGGACTGCCCATTGTCTGACCCTCCCCATGGCTGCAAAATATGCGAGTAGCAAAATACGTGTCCAGATCACATTGATTTTTGGTGAGGGACACTGCAGTGCTGAGTACGCTGATAAGCTGTGCCCACCGTGTCCCCATGGGCGGCAGAAGGGCCTTTGGCCGGTCAGTCACGCCGGCTTGTGTCACAAACGAGTCCAGTGAAAAGAGGGGTGGATGAAGAGGAGACAGCGCTGTCAGCGTCACCCTGGTGCCCACCCCTGGGGCAGCTGTGGTCGGTGTGTAGCATCACCGTGCCAACGTCCTTTCACACCACTTCATCTTTGAGTCTCTGGCCAATTCACTCTTCAGTAGGGGAAAAACTGGGGGTTTTATTATTACAATTAGCAACACGGGAAAGCAGTATTTCAACCAAAAGATCAGCCCCACTCGACTGTGTTGCCAGACTCCTCTCCCAAGGGCTGTATTTGAGGAATACATTGGCTCTAACTGGATATTTCCAAGCCCTGAGCAGTTTGTACCGCGCTGTGCTGCAGGCTCTGTCTGGCATTTTTTAATCAAACCACCTCAGAAATCCCAAGTCTCCCCCCACTCTCCGTTTCCAGTGAAAGGAGAAGTATTCACACCCAAATTGTGATTAATACGCCTTGAAAATCTGCAGCACCAGCATTCAAGGTTATTCCCCAATAAGCCATCAGTTTTGTCATCGGCTCCCAATAAATCTTCTGGCTGTGGTGAGATGCAGCTGCCTTTAGCCTTCAATGTTAGGGCAGCGTGAATGCATTTTTCTGAGAGGCAGTCCCGGTGTGAGTGGGGCGCAGAGAAGGTGTTTGATGGTTTGGACTCATTCAGGTCTGCAGCTGCTTAAACTGCGGCTGCCGGAAGGGCTGTGGCAGCCGGTGCCTTTGGGTTCGGTTTAAATCACTCGTTTTGGAACAAAGTCCATATTTGCCCCAACAAGTCCCCGCTACCACCAAGCACCTGTAAATCTGCATGTAGACAAATCCCCAGACCTGGGCTTCAGCTCTCTGTCCCTCATCAGCAAAGTGCGTAGGCACGGGCTGAAATCCCCGGGACTCCAGCAGGATCCATATCAGAGCAAAAATTAAGCCCAAGTGAAGCTCTGCTGAGCAAGAGCTGTCTTCGTGGGCATGTTTAAAAGCCCCTGGTAGTGGGCTCCTGTGATAGAGGAGCTGGAAGGCACGAAAGAGGAGACAGTAAAGAGGCATGGCCATACATTTCTTATTTTCCCATAGTGATAACGTCTTTAATGAGGTGCGTGTTGACGAGAATATAACCCTGAGGTCCTCGCGTCTGCCTGGCATCTTGACACGCGCCAGCTTCCCGCTGCAACTCCAGGGGGAAAACCTGCTGAGAAAGCTGAAAGGTGTTATTTAATTAATAACAGCTAATTTGAATAAGTACCGGCACATCGCTCGGCCTGTCTGGAGGTGAGCTTGGCGAGTTCGCCTCCACGGGGAAAGGGGACGTTTCGGAAGCCAGGGGACACCAGCAGTGTCACGCACAGGAGCAAGGAGCAGCGGCGTCTCAGCGTGCTGTCGTGTCAGCGCAGGTCGGATCCTGCTCGTTTCTTTGTATTTACTGAGTGAATCTATGATACTTAGGTTTAGCATAACCGAGTGCTGTGGGGGCCCTAGTGCTGGTTTAATCTGTCGCCAGCTCGGCTCATCAAAGGCTGCGGAGAGCGAGGGGATAAGCGAGGCATCCCGTGGCACTTACGGGGCTGCATCGTGCCCAGACAACATCTTACGCTGAAATAATACGGCTTTGAAAGCTGCCTTGCGTCAGTGCTGGACAAGTTCAAATGTCTGAGTGAAAGCTCTTATTTACCCTTGAAAAGCAAATTGTGTTTTACTTTAGCGAGAATTCCGGGCTCTGTTTCTCGAGAGAGCATCCCCAGTTCCTGCTGTGCTTAACGAACTTCGGAATGACCGTTGTTTGTCCAGGACAATAAGATTATATATTATTTAGTATTATTATTCATAATTTAGATAAACAGAGAAGGTCTCTCTAGCAGTGCAGAACATGTGCATGTAAAATCCCCGTCAAATTATTTATTTCCATATAAATTATGTACTGTCAAAACTGCTCGACTGATCTGAAGGTTAAAGCCTTCATCACGGAAATGTAGCAGCTCCCCGTCATTTCAATCAGAATGTGGTTATTTACAGAAAAAAGCAGCCCGGCGGTCGTGGATTTCCTATTGATCTGCTCAAGCAGCTCTGCCTGGCTTAGAACAGTTGAAATAAATGAAATAAAAATACAAACCTACAGTTGTTTTATCGTTCCATAAAAAGTAGGTCATATCCCCAACTGAGCTGTATTTTATTCATACAAATACGTTTTTACAATTAAAAATGCAGCAAAAAAACTATGTTCGTGTCAACAGAGCTGAGCCCCCTGGGCTGGGGCCGATTCCCGGGATTCCCAGGACACGGCCCCGCTGCCGGACGGGGGGTCCCCGCTCCTCTGCCCGGCACCCGGGGCCCAAACCACCGGTCCGGGAGCAGGCAAACTGAGTGGGGCAGGAGAGGAGAGAAAGCGCTTAAAGCTCTCCAGATTGAGCTCCGTACAGGAATAATTATGGCTGCTATTTTAAGAAGTTGTTTAATAACGTTAAACCGATGACAGCCTGAGATTATAACACTGCCACCTCCACACTCCTGGGGGCCTTTTCTTTTCTCCCCCCCACCCCCCGCCATCAGCTCTGGTATATTTGCATTTTTCCAAGCTTGTGTTGCCAATTAACATTCTCAAAAGGCTCTTGGGCAAGCTGGGGATGGCTTTGCGCGAGGGGAGAAGACGAAGCGTTGAGGTTCAACAGCAAAGCTGTCAGCCCCTCTCCTGGTGTGTGCCCAGGGAGAGCGTGAGCGTGTTCACGAGCAATAGCTGCAGCTTCATGTGGTCCAGTAAAATATTTTGGGGCAGATCAGGGCTGCTTCCCATGGGGCTGAGAGGTTGCCCCACAGATACCGCGGTGCGCGTGGGGCTGCCGGAGGGCGGAGAGGAGCTGCATCCCCTGGGAAAACACACCCCTGAGCTAACCCATGGTTCGGCCGTCTCATTTTCCCTATTTATAAAACAGAAACTGTATTATTGATCGGCATCTTGACGCTTTGGGAACTTTGGATGAAACGTGTTGCCCTTAGTATGCATACAGGTAATTAAAAATGTTTTTCTGGAGGTTTAATGGATGGTGATTAGCACCGAGCTCCTCTTGGCAGGGTGCTCCCGTCCCAGCGCGGGGCTGTGTCTTACCGCTGCAACAGAAACTGGAGCTGCTTGTAGAAAGTGCCGTAAGAGGGATGTCAGGGCTGTCTTGGGGACTTGCTCCGCTAGAAGAATGAGGAGCCTGAAACAGGGACAGAAAGAATGATGAGCTAGAAAGAATGGGGCTTTCTACCACATTTTCCTGGTTTTATGGCGCTTCATTTGTAATAAGAGGAAAAAACAAAAATTAAAAATAGGGCTAGGTCCAGCTGGCCTTGGTTTGAGAAGGAAGGTGGGAAGGTGACGCCCTGAAGCTCCCAGAGGGGTGTGCGAGGAGGGTTTCCCAGCCCCAAACCCAGCCCGAGCTGCACCGAGGCTGGGCTCTGACCAGCACCTCCTCTGCAAGTGGGTCATTGACCAGGGGGGAGTAAACTCTGTTTCTTCTCTCTGACCAGCCCTGTCCCTTCCCAGGTGATGCCGCTGAGACTCTGTGTACTGGGGTTTGGTTTGGTGGGTTATTTCCTTCTGTTGTTGGGGGTTGAATGGTCCTTTCCATGCACAAGACCATTTTCCAGCCAGCGAGGGACGGCTGTCTTCCTTCTCCGTGCTGGAGCTGTAAAGGAAACAAGAGGCTGGGAAGGTTAAAATGCAATTTAAAGTACTGTGAAAATAGCTCTGTCAACCTGTCCTATTTGCTTGAGGGTCTTTGGGTTTTGTTTGGTTTGGTTTTTTAGGATGTCAGGAAAGATGCTTGAAAATAAATTAGGTTTCGTTTAGCTCAGAGTAACAAAACTTGGAATGGTCAGGGCCTGTTTAGGCAAATCAATTAAAAGATTGGCACATAAACGATGTGCACCTTTGTCTTTCACTGTCCTAGTCAGGCTGGGAAACCTTCAGACTGGGACACTCGAAGGTAAGGCCGTTAATCCAACACGTATTTCCATCAGCCAACCCTATAACTGTCCTTTACGACCTTCTGGCTGGTCTCTAACCTGTGATATTGTGGGCTTCTCCCTGAGGAGGTTTTCTCCATCACTGCCTCTTCCAGCCTATTTCATTTAGAGCAATCTCATTCTGCATCTCCAAACTCACCCCCAGGAGTCTGAAGGAGCAGGCACATCTCTCCGTCTGCTGACAGCACTCCTACGTGTTGAAGGCATCTGCCCAGCCCAGCCCAGGGGCGATGGCTTTCCATCAGTGGGGTAACCCGTGGGAAGGGTGGAAGGGTAAGAAACCCTTAGGAAGCACAGTCCCTGTTTCACACGCCCTCAGTGGTGGAGTTAACATTTGTCACAAATAGCACCAGCTATTTAAAACATCAGAGAGAAGTTGGGGAAACCATGGGTCACAGCAGAGAAGACATCAGACACAAAAGAACCCCTCAGCCCAGCGGACAAAGGCAGTACCAGGCTGGAGGAGGCTGGAATGGGACAAAATTCAACCAAAACTTACAGCTGTTAAAGAGAAGCTCCTGGTCTCGGCTTGGGCCCTGCAGCAGTGCTGGCGTTACGGCTCTTCAGGCTGCTCACCACGTCCTGGGCATGCAGCAGGCGCAGGAAGACCAGTGGCTTCTGCGGCATCCCAGCTGCAGCGCTCATCGCATCAAATATTCATGATCCAAATGGATGCCGAGAGCTCCTCCAGCCCGCCGTCTGCCTCGCCGGCAGGTCGAGCTCCTGACAGCCGGCATCAGACCCGCGCTGTGAGCGCTTGTCAGGAGGGACTTGAGGGACCTTCATGAACAAGGCTGAGGGAAGCCCCACAGATCGCAATACTTAAGAGGAGCCAGGATGGCTCCCCAGTAACGACCCCAAGGAGACCAGCCGGCACTGGTGGCTCTGTATGTGCTCGCAGCTGCAGGAGCACAGCCTCCTAAAAGCTGCTCAGCAGCTCCAAATGGCGACGGGCAATGCTTGTTCAACCGTTTGCGGCGCGGGTACCAGACGAGGCTGTGTGACAGCACCCGGCATCACCGAACCACTGCCCCTGGGGCCTCCCTCCCTTAGCACCCAAAAGGATTTCTTGCTCCAGACAGGCAAAAGCTGGGATAAAACCTACTTCTCCACCAGTTTCAGGGCACAGAGTCTCCTTCCTGCCCCTGCCCAGTGCATCTTGCTGCCCATGGGCTTGCCAGCAGCTGGGCTCCATGGACAAAAGAGGGTGCCAGCATGATCCCTGTGCTCCCTGCCCGGGTTATGCTGCTTTTCAGCACTAAAATCTCATGACATTTGTTTTTCCCTTGCAAACTGCACCGGGTACCCAAATACCAAGTGCCCAGCGCAGAGCTGCTGTCACCGCTGGGACAAGGGGAAAGGCACGTCGCCAGCCTGACAGGGACCTTCTGCCCAACACCGGTGTGATAACGCTTCTGCCACCTCCAGCGCTCACGTTTGGCCCGGGCAGGGATCGACGATTAAACCAGGCACAGGAGAATCCTCACCCCTTTTTCCTTCATGCTGTTGTAAAGTTCATCTTTAATCCCAGAGAGAGAAAAGCTGAAAAGCAGAGGATTTAAAATATAGTTTTATGAACGCTTTCATCTTTTTTTTTTTTTCCTTTTTTTCTTTTTGCTTTTAGTTAAAAATTATTGCAGAATGAGCGTGTGGAGCAGTTTACGCCCTGGACCGCGCATCGCTGGGATGCTGAAACGCTTTGCTACAACGAGAGCTTTTAACCTTCCCCCCCCGTTAGGAGAGAGGGGCTGTTTCGGGGCTGGGGCTGTGCCGGGGGGGTCCCGCTCCCCGCAGCATCCCGCAGCCCCCGCCGCTTGTTTCGCAGCTCCCTCTCCTGCTGCTGCGGAGAAACAGCACCCGCTGCCCCGCTCCGAGCCATCAGCTCCTCCTGCAGTCATCTTACTCTTCAGCGAGGTCTCTTCTAAGGCTAGGGGCAACTGCATGCTTAGAAGACTCTAGTGTCTGAACTAATGAAAATATTTACTTTAGAGCCAGCGATGGGATGCAGGTTTCAAGGTCTTGATGTTCTCTAGCCAGGGATGAGGAGAAGCGAGACCTGGGCGCCTGACCCAAGCTGGGCAACAGGATTATTTCACGCCATGAACGTCACATTCAATATAAATTAGAAAGTTTGCTGAGGAGTTTCAGTTCTCTTTATGATGGCTGCCACCCTGAGCACTCCTCGCCCCAGTGTCGGAGCCCTGAGCCCTTCCCTTCCTTCCGACGCCGCAGCGCTCAGTGTCCCACACTGGCCGTCCCTGCGGGGAGCGCACGGCTTCTGTGGTAGAATGGGCTGAGTATAACCCTCGTATATTTTATATTGGCATCGGGATCAATACTGGCAGCTGAAACGCCTTCTGGAGCGGCAGTGGTGGTGCTGTCCTCTAGAAACTCTGCTCCTTCTGCAGAAAAGGAGTTTGTTCAAGTAGTAAAAGCGGAGTTCAAAGTTGTCACTCGGATGTAACTCCCACAGACGATTGGGATTTTGGAAAAGAAAAAAAAAAAAAAATTTAAAAACCCAGAGACTGGGGCAGGCTCGGCTAAGAAATATGTATCTATAATACTGTTTAAGAGCAGAAAGGAATTAACCCATTTAACGTGAGGGAAACGCGCTCCCATAGCGGCACACGAGTGTGCGGCTGGAGCAAGTAACACAGGCAAAGAAGCGTGAAGTCGCTCAGCCTGTGATGAAAAATGTTGCTCTGGGACAAAGCAGTGACTAAAGAGGAAGTAAATAACACCATCTCCATCCCTGCGGTGCGTCCGCTTTGGTCCTGCGCGGTCACGGTGCAACCTCTCACGGATGCTCTCGCTCTGATCAAAACCAGCCACGTTGCGGAATCGGCAGAAAACCTGGGGCTACTGGAGGGAGGTGAAAAAATTTTTTTAGGGAAACTAATACTTTCACCAGCAGTGAGATAATGGCCTGAGCCTGCTTTCTGATGGACCTGTGAGTTGTGGTGGATTCTCTGAGGTCTGGCGGAGACACGTTCCCACAGCAACCCTTCCCCCAGCAGGGGCAGGAGCACCCTCACCTAACAGCTTGCATCCCGCATCGGAGTGAAGCGGCTCGAAGGTTCAAAAGGTGTGGAGGGAGACAGGCAGGTCGACGGTCAAGCAAAGTTACAGACAGACAAACACGCAGACAGCCGGCATTGCAGACCGACCACACAAACCACATTTTCTTAGGAAGGAAGGGTAAAAAAAAAAAAAACAAAAACTGAAAGTTTTCTGAATTCTTAGCAGACAGGGAAAATGCTGTGAATGGGAATACGATGTGAAAGGGCTTCAGGGCCGAATGAAGGACCTCTAAAGTGCCACTTAAGTAGTACAGTGACAGGGGAAACGCAGCGCCTTTGAGCAGACAAGGCCAAACAAGAGCGTGGGTTTGGGAAAAGGACACAGAAAGTGCAGAAGCAAAGGGACCACTTAAACCAGCATGGAGGGGAGAACACCCAGTCCTGCGCTGGGGATGGCAGAAAAGAGGCATCGGGAAATTTCTGGAAAAGAGAGGCAAAACATAGCAGCAAATATCCAGGTGAAAGCTTTCCTGCCGGCCTGGGAACCCGCTGCGTGGCTGGTCTCACCACCTCCAGCGCGTCCCCCCAGCCCTCCTGCCCCACACACCACGGAGGGCATCTTGGAGCTGAATAATTGATTTTGTTCTGTATTTTCCACTCGTCGGTGGCTCTGGGACTGGGTCTGGCAGGAAACACACCGACTGCAGGTGTCAGGCTCCAGTTGCCAGATGCTGTCACATGCGATTACCGAAGACTTCAGTGTGCCCGGACTTTCTGCTCAGTAGAAATGCCGCTTTTATGACATTCAAGAAAAAGGTATCACTCTCCTGCCTTTGCTCAGACATTGAGGATACTCGCTGTCTGCACTGTTGGATGTGGGAGGGCAGAATGGGAGCGAACGCCCCAAAGGAGAAAGAGCCTGCCACCGGGAATATCCTGCCCTTCTCTGGGTCCGTGGCTCCAGGACAGGAACTTTATCATACGATAATGGAGCAGTTTTTATTCTGGCAGAAGAGATGTGTCAATAAACACCTCTTTGGTGCGATTTCTGGCAGCTGAACTTTGATTTGCATGGCCTCTGCCGCTACCTCGGGGATACAGCTACACGTAACGCATGGATTTTTGCTGGTAAGAACTGCGTGCCGCGGTGTGTCCGGAACTGACCCGCCAGTAAGCACTGCCCTAATAACAGCTGCCTTGGTCAGCCAGGCTGCAGCACTGCGCAGCTGAAGGGGGGCTGCTCCCGCTGACATGCAGCCAGCCTGGGACGGGGGGACCGCGGGTTAGCTGGCAACTGCTGGAGGAGGGGAGAGGGGACAGAAAATGTCCATCACGGACAAGAGCTGGGTGAGCGTGTCCTCCCGCGTCCCACGGCGGCTCACTGAGGACCGGAGCACGGCAGGAGGAGAGAGCTCAAAACTTCCCTTGTGCGCTCAGGATGTGCCAAGACCAAGAATCCCCCTGAGTCTTCCTGTTATTATTTTGAACAGAAAGCAAATGAAAATGTTTTTTATTATTAAAAGACCCTGTCTCAGGAAGCTGAAGACCTCCTCAATATCCGTTTGCATTATTAAAGGGAATGAATCATTAAACGCACCTTGAGATGCAGTCGTAGGTATCAGGACAAATCAATCCCCAGGAAAGAGAAGCATCAGCTGAGGGTGTTATTTGCAGCTCCTCTTCAGAGCAATTTCGAGGTGTGCAGGCCCCTCATCCAGGAGGGCACCTGCTTCCTTTAATATTAATAACGGCCACGCAGCGCTTAGCAGTGCACGGACCTCGAGCTACGGGGAAAGCTGCTGTTTTCTGGTCAGAAACCATCGTCCACGGCGGAGCCCAGGGCTGGGTTTGGGAGAAACCCAGCGCTCTCTCTTTGTGATGGCGCTAAAGGAAAAAACCAAGCACCAACTCTCGGCAATAAGACGCATTAGCATGACAGATGGCTTGCAGAAAAAGAGAAACTATCTGGGTTTTGAGATTTGTGCTGACGGCCTGCGCCACAGAAAGGAACTATTCCAATTAGCACTTGTACAGACTAATTGAGGAGCATTGAGAGTATCAACCCAATTTGCCGCCATTGTCAAGCAGTCATTGTTCTTGATTATTTTTCTCGATTATCCCTTCAGTCGCAAGTCTGGGGACAGAAAACGCCACTTTGGTTTTTGCCTTCCTGTGCCTGTATCCGCTCTCCCGGCGGGGCACGTGGAGCCGTGCTGAGCAGCTTTCTGGGATGCAGCTCGCACCCCATCGGCAAAGGTAGCGCAGCTTTCCTGGGTACCCGAGGTTATTCCTGCCTGGTTAAGCAAGTCCATCATGGAGCAAACATCGTGATTCATCAATATGGCTAAAGGCAACCGAGTTTTTAGCCATACGGCCATGTCCAGCTGTCATTTCGCATTGCTGTAATGCAAACTCAGCCCAGGCTTTCTCTGGAAGGAAATTCCTATTACCATCTGGGGTGATGGTGATAGGTACCTGGGGGGGTGGGATGCCCCTCGGCACGTGTGCTGGAAGACACAGCCCTGGCACCCATCATTTTTCTGTCTCCTGTTTGTAAATTAGCCCTGAGATGCAAGTGCTTTTTCTCCTTGCAGTGTCTATGTGCTGTGGCTGTGCCCGAGGCTCCAGCTCAGGGTGGGCAGGAGCCACAAATCAGCACCGAACTGCAAAAACGCCTCTCGCCGAGCCTTACCTGCCAGACCTGCCCAAAGGAAAATGGGAAAATATTCTGCCGTGGGAGTTATATCCTTTCAGGAACAGAAGGTGGCACACGAGTTTGCTGTGAGTGCCTGGCAGAAGAAGCTGTGATATTACTCAAAAGTTGAGAAGCGTTGGATTTCTCGGGGCACGGCGTGGCGGCGGTGCCCACAGCCCCAGCCCGGGGCAGCAGCCCCCCAGCCAGCAGTGAGCTCGGCACCAGGTCTGTGTGGCAACGCTGGGAAGGCACGGCCTTTCCCATGGATGGGCTGACCTTGGAAACAGGCCCGTGGTTGCTAAAGTCTGTGAATTTCTACCCTAAAAAAATATATATATTTGTTAGCTTTTAGTGTTTAAGCTACAGGCACAGCAAAGAACTGGGCAAATCAGGACATAGTAGAACCTATCAATTTATGTCATTTTTCTCAATCTTTGGGATTGTTTGTAAGGTGCTCATGTAGACAGCACCTAACACACGTCTGAGAAGAGAGTGACGGAGCTAATCCTGAACATGGCCCATGCAGTGAGTCTCATTAGAAAGGGCAAAGCGAAGGCAGCAACACGCAGGTGGGGGCTCAGCCTGCTGCCGCCTCCCAGACCTGCCCCGCGCCCACCCGAGATCCGCACTCAGGGCTGGCAGCCTGCGGGCCGTGGGCAGCCGGCCTTGCTTTCGGGCTCCAGCGGGTCTTTAATTTGTGCCGAAGAGGTGGGAGGTGATGGGGCTATAGAAGGTCTGCAGTGAGCAGTGAAGCTCCTGGGAAGGGTTTTGCTCTGGCCGGGCAGGGCTGCAGCAGTCCTGCCTCGCCGGGTGGAGGAGGGGGGCAATAGCTCAGGTGAGAGTTCTGTCTGCTCCAGCATCGCTGCTTTTCAACTGAAATTTATCTCGTCTTATACCGAAACGTGGTTTTCTCAGGAGCCTCCGCAGTTAGCAGCAGAGGTCTCTGGCTGTGCCCACTGGAGAACCTGCTGGGGCTGCGGTGTGAGCCGCTTGCCTAGAACGCCGAGGTTAAGCTGGGGAACCCCGTGTCTTGTGGTGTGAGCTGCGGGGGGGGCCAGGCTTGTTCGGGCAGCCGGGGACCTCTCTGTGCTGGACTGTGGCGTGGGCCCAAGGGGAGGGAAGGGGGGTTGTTGACGTGAAGGGCTTCAAGTGAAAAGAAAGCTGCTATTTGTTAGCTTTAAAAGCCACATTTTTATGGTCCTGTCTTCAGAAAAAAAAAAAAAAGCTCTCCTGATATGTAGATATAGACCATGTGCAGGTGAAAACAGGAGATGATGCCCCCGAAGCAGGAGCAGGGTAGGGGAGATGAGCCAGAGAAAATAATTATGGTCCTGGCGAGGAATACTTTGATTAAAAATATGAATGAGTTCCTCCAATTCTCAGCCAGAGAATACTGTAATTATGCGGTAAACTCCTGAGAGGATAAACCACACTGCTAATTCCTCTATCCATCTTCCACCGCAGCGAAGCTCCTGTTACAGTTGGGATTTTCACTTTTCACCTAATCATTGGGCTGCAGCTTGATGTTGCTCATCACCCACTAATAGTAGCTTTAGCAAGAAATAGGGTGAAAAAAAAATTGATGTCTTTACATCTGGAGGGAGCTGTTTCTTCACCTCTGCTCTCTGACAGGGCTAAACTCTCGGTAATTCACTGAAAAATCATATCTGGGGACAAATCCAATTTTCAGGAAGTTTTGGCTCCGGCTGCTGTTTCCCAGAACAGGGAATTCCATGCATTCAGGTGACGATGGAAATCTCTGGTTGTGCATTCTTTCTATACCAGGATGATTCTTTTTTTCCTTTTGTTCATCTACAGCTTTGGGCAAATTCAGAGGAAAGCCTTGAGCCTAGCACAGAGCTGGATCCTTTGAGATCCCTGCTGGAGCTTTTTGACCAAAACCCTTATGTCTTCAACACTTGATCCGAGTAACGGGCATTGCCGTTATGAACAAACGAAGGTGAGTAACACGGCTTTCCTACCCAAGTTAGACTAAATATTGGTAGTTCAAAACTATAAATGGAAAATGACTTTCCTACCCTGTATCTTCAGAAAATTGATAGGCCATGCTCCCCCTGGAGACAAACAGGAGAGCAGTAGGGGTGTATCTTCTACTCTGTTCCCTGCTAATATCCAATTTATAAGGAGCCCCTTTAGCTGGGAACTGATTTCAACTGAAGTGTGTGGGTACTGGCAAAATGAGCTGTATTGCATTAATGTTCTCTTAAAGATTCAAAAATGTTACGCAACACAAAATTGCCAATTCACGCCACTTCTTTAATAGACTTTCTAATGTATACTTTAAAAAATAAAAAAAAAAAAGCCTGCCTTGTGGAGTTTTCTTTTTGAGCTGTCTAGGCTTGCTATCAGGAGCAGCTTCAAAGCCATTTTTCTTTTCATATGCTTGTCTGGTGTGTCTAAACGAGCGTGATTACTTTTTCCTAAATGAATAGATAATTTTGCCTTATTTATAAGTAGAACAGCAGGACTTTTTGTCTTTGACACTATTGGGCTGAATCTCAGGATGGCTCAGTGTAGCGTGTGTTCATTATTTAATGAAATTTGTTTTGTGGGGTTTTTTTCCTTCTACCTGAATTTGTTTCCAAGTAATATATTTTTGCTATAGTGCATTCAAACACGCTTGAAATATTAATGAGGCAAGTAATGGCCCATTTCAGTTGAAGTCTGCCATAATATGCAAGTAATCCTTCACAGGTCTCCGTTGTAGTAACGATGACGATGGAAATGTCTAATTTTCTCCCCAGCCAAGTATTCTGGTTGGGTGTCAGCGTGTGACAGCCATTAGCTGCGCAGTGGCTGAACTCATCACAGCAACTGCCGGGAAAAGGGCTCTCGCTGGCGCGTGAGTTCCTACCCTGAACTGCTTTTCAGGCCACACCCTCGCTTTTGGTCAAATTTCCAAGGCCCTTGTTAAATAGGCCGGCTGCTAGAAAAGCCAGACTGACTCTTACGGCGGTGACGTGCTTTCATGGCCGTAATGACGGTCTCTGGCCCATACCTTGAGGTTTTGCCACCCCAACTTGCGCAGATCTCTGGGCTTTTCCCAGGACCAGCGAGGAGCGGGGGGTTGGATGGGAGATGAGGCTTTGACGCGACGTGCCAAAGGCGTGCTGGGGGACGTGTCAACCTCCCCATGCGTTGCCTAGTCCAGCTGCTGCCAGCTTGCCATTATTACTGGAAGGCCCCTGAGATGAAGTAGCCCTTGGAGAACTTGCCTGAAGGGTCAAGATGGAAAAACCAGAGCACAAAAGCTGCCTGTGGAGTTCAGCGTCACCAGTGGGGACGGCTCTTCGCTGCAGTGGCCAGCTCAGAAACGAGGGCGAGTGCCTGAAAGGAAGATGAATGCACTACAGAGAGCTCCATCTCCTGGTTTTACAAGCTGTTTGTGGCAGGACCTTTGCTAATGTCACGGCTTTCCTGGAGTCTCAAACCTCTCAAAGCTGCCTTCCAGGAAACGCAGCCTCCTTTGTGACCCCCAGAGGGGAAAATAGGTTTTGAAGACGTTAAGAAGCTCAGCGGCTTTGGAGTGAATCGGAGAGAGCTTTGCATCACCTACAAACCCATTTTCCTTAGATCGCTGACTTCTTTCAGGACTGTCAGGCTGGTTTGTGCTCAAGCTTTATTCAGCCCTTGCAATGAGAGATCCCCGTGGCCGGGTGCGTTGCTGTGGACTTGGAGCAAAAGCTGTTTGCGCTGGGCTGGGCTGGCGACGCCAGCATGAGCCCTTTTCTGCAGCCCTGCCCCCAGATTTGGTCTGGCAAGGGCAACAGCGAGGGGTGTCCCAGCCAACGCTGGGTTATCCGTTGGCACCGCTGAATGAGAAGTAAATCAGATTGACTGTAGGCGGCAAATAAAAATGCCAACAGCCTGGGCTGTTTGGGCTGCTTGAATTAGAGATCAGGGTCATTCTGCATTTTGGGTATCTCTTGTGAAGGCAGCAGCCCCTCTGGGAGGAAGGCGTGCGGTTACGGGGGCGCCGCTCTTCTCTACCTGACACCCGGTCCCTCCCCCTGCGCTCGGCTGGAAAGTGAAGGGGAGGAAAAGCAAGGCGTGGGTATCCCTGCTCCGTCAGGCAAACTGGCTCTGACAGTAAACAGCTACGCCAGGGAGGCAGGAATAAGTCCAAATCCTGGAAAGATAAAGCACTCTGCAGCAAGTGCTTATCCAAGGAGCACGTGAGCCCTGCTGGGGAGAGGCAGGCACCTCTGCTAACTCCCGGCTCTGCTGCTGGTCCGCAAGGGAAGCGTCAGCCTCAGGAAGGTACTCGGAGAGGCACGTTTATGGGAGAAGGCCCGGAGCTGAGGGGTCTGCAGGGGACGTGGAAACCTCATACCCTTCCACCGGTGACCAGCAGCCATCCTTCCTTCTCCCCAGAGCCAGCAGCCTCTGGGTCAAGAGAGCTGCCATATTTCTTGCTTCTGTTCTCTTTTTTTTGTTGTTTTCCATTTGTCACTGCTGGCTGGCTATTATGGAAATGGTCACGGTCCTGTTAGTACCCGGGAAGCATGGTACACGCGTCGCTGGGTTTGCAGAATTACCACAGGGACGAGCCGGCGAGTCACTAGGGTGTTTGTCAGCTGGTGATTCCCCTCCAAAATTGTTGCCGTTTCTTAAGCTACCGTATAAAAGAGAGTCTGAACGTCCTCACGGCAGGTCTGCAAACACCCCACCTCCTTTCTCAGAATACCCTACACATGGACCTGGTTAAGGGTTGATTTCATATTTTTCTTATACACAGCCGGCTTCATCTTTCTGCTGGTGGGCATGGGTCTTATTCTGGTCTCATTTACGCTGCTCTCAACTGGAAGGAACCCCTCTGAAGCCAGAATGTAAAATGGAGCTCCTTGCCGCGTTTACATATTCTGCTCCTTACAGCATAATTTGTCCTAGTTTTTAAGTATTGAATGCCTTCCTAAGAATTTCATTACAGAGTGCAAGGTTTGTCAAGTGCATTCTGCTAGCTTTGCTGGGGGTTGCTAAGCATAGTCTATTTTTTCTGAACCCTTTGTACTGGTAAGTATATTTGCCCATGCCACAGACAAAAAAAATAATAAAAATACAGCATGTAGGAAACACAGCATTTGTGTCAAATTCCTGGAAAAAAGACAGGTTGTTCTTGTAGGGGAAGGGCTTTCTGTACCAGGAAAACTATCTCCAGTGGCTCTTTGGGATGCAAATATGGACAATCCGAGGGTAATTTGGAGGCTCTCAAACTTCTTGCCCAGTGGTACAGCAGGCAGTGCTGATAATTGATTTCAGCTCATCTGCGAGATGAACACCTGCTGTGCAACACGGCTCTGCTACGATTATTTCTCCCTGCATAGCTGGAATAAAATCTCCATTGACCACAAGATTGGGGGCATGTTTGCTAAAACCTGAACCGCGTCCTAGTGCAAAATTAGCAGTTCTGTTGCAGCCTGTTTTGAATACGTTACCGTAACACTTAGGCATTTTTGTGGATTTTAATGGGCTGCTTTCTTTCTAAGCAAATGTAATTCCATTACTAAATAATGCATTTGGCCTCCAACCTGACTTGTGCTAATTAACTCACGTGCTGAATGGGTTTTAAATCTTGTTTGGAAACACTATACAGTTTATTGTCTTATTAAAAGCACCTAATGTGAGCTTTTTTTTTTTTTTTTAAGTCTGCAATTGGTCTCTAGTGAAACCAAACAGATAACGCAATAATTTTTCACTAGACTAATTATCAGAGCAGAAGGCGCTGGTGTGTTTTGCCAACTGTGTCTCGTGTCTCCTCGGTTAGCGTGCAGCGTGGTCACAGCTATTCAGCGAGACTTTACGTCTCCGGAAGCAGAAACAGGAGGCTGAATTAAGCTCACCCCTTGCGCTCCTTTGCAGCCACGCGAACATGTCCCAGCTGTACTGCCTCTGCCTGCACTTACAGTTAATCGAACATTAATTAACGTTAATCAAATGTTTTTCTTCCACAGAGGACTTGCAGGGACTTAATTTACCGGGGTTCTGAAGAGTATTGGATATGTGGGTTTCCTGCTTGCGAAGGTCCCGAGTACCCGATCTTCAAAAATTACACTGCTTCCCCTGTGGTGGAAATTGAGGTACCCAAAGCCAACGACCACTTCGGAAAACATTCATGAAATGTTTCTTCAAACATTAAAATAGGTGTCTGTGCGCAAACATGTATGATCCTGACCATTCATACGGTGTGCTGACATACATCACCAAGAATGACGTCTCGTTCTCAACTAACCGCGACGTGCAATCAGGGTGAGCTTGAAAAAGTGACGAGGCAAACTAAGAGTCTACAGGAATCGTGCCCCTAGATGTGCAAAGCCTGCAAACAGCCCTGGGTGCTAAGAAAAACGTCCCTTTCCTGGGAAAGAAAAAAAATTAAGAGTGAAAGAAGAAAAGTGAGGTTCCACCTCGAGCAAATGCAGCGCGTGCTTCTGTAGCTCTCCTCGGAGCAGGCTACATTTGGAACCAGAATTGCAGCTTTGGTAAGGACTGGGATTTGCCTGCCTGATCGCTGTTACTCCCCAAAACCAATAAACAAAACGCTATTATCTTTGAACGTTATCCAGGCTAATGCGTGGAACTGGCACTGGGGAGTAAAGAGAGTAGAGGAGACCAGGCTAAAACCATTAACTGGTAATGGAGTTTGTGTATTTGTCAACAAGACACTCAGCTTGGAGGGCGGAACAAAAGGAAAGCAAGCTGCGGAAAAACAAATGCATACTAAGCCTTGTCACCGATATTTATTTAACAGCCCGTCACAAGCAGAAAATGTGGGTCAAAGGTGGGAAAGGCAAGGAAGGAGCAGCTTGAGTCCAAGGCATCCGTTCCGCGTCGCGTCAGGGTTCACTCCTGGACCAGGGTCCACTCTGCCACATCGCGTCACGCCAGGCGAGTTGTGAAATGATGGAGCCTAAAGCAGAGCGAGCGTTGGGAATGGGAAGTAAAACAACAGCCCATTGTTTTCCTAATCAATATTCGCCATGGGTTTGGGGGTTATCCAGGAACAGAGATGCTGTTTTAAGTGAGGCGGGGAGTTATTTTGCCAGACTGTGCTTGATAAGAGAGCACTGAAAATTGCTTATGGGATTTGATGTTGTCCTATCCTGCCTCCAGGACCGATCACGCTGGTGGGGGGTTGGGTCTTCCTTTTTTAATCATAAAAACAACCTTTACAAAAACACCCTTTACTCTAAATATGTTTTTTTCTTTAATAATTGTATTTTTCCTACATTCTCTCTTTTTAGTCTCAGATAATTCTACTGGGCTGCACCTTCCCTTTATTCAGCTACAAACGTTGTTCCTGCCCCCTTGGTGTGAACGCCCAGGGTAAGGCTCATTGATTTTGGTGATGGAGATTCTGGCGTGTGGCTTCTCCTGCGGGGATGCTGCTGGGGAGATGCACGTTGCCCCTTTGGCTGCTGGAGCGGAGGTGACCGCTGGCCCCAGAGGACCTGCAGCGGGTGGGTCTTCTGCCAAGCAATCTGAAAATAAAGCTTAACTGGATAAGGAGAAGAGATGGAAAAAGATGGGGGGGTAAGAACCGGGGGTGCGGAAGGAGACAAAATACCAGTTGAAAAATAAGCATTGTTCAGTTTGATAAGAACAAAATGAGCTTGAAATTCAACTAACAATTTTCATGTCTTAACATCGGAAAATTATTTGGGAGGGGAATTGAATTAAATTATTGGAGATCTTGTCAGAAACTGTAATGGCAAATGCTCCTCTTTCCTCCTAGCCAACCCCAGTGCTAGGAAGAGAAATGATCAGTTAGAGAAACTGCAGCAAATAATGGAAACAACTGATTTATGATATTTCTTATTGTACTCTGTGAAACAAAACCACTTTGTATACTGAGCATCTTCTGAGTATTGTTCCTTAAATTTAGCTCATCTGCATCCACGGAGGATGACTGTGCGGGTCTGCGTCTGGCAGCACGGAGCTGGCTTGGTGACTTTCCGCTTCCATCCTCCGCGCCAGCGGAAGCACCGGCCACCTTTGCCACTGAAGTGGGGTTATTAATCACGTCCTCCAGCTGCAGAAACGTGCATCTCCCGGCCGTGCTCGTATGCAGGAGACATCACCTCCAGGATTAATTGGTATTGATGAACTTGCTTAGCAACCACACGCCGACTGGTACTGGTCCCTGGGGATGCGCAGCCTCCCCGTCCTCGGCCCAAAAGGCCAACCCTGTGGCAGATCAGCGCTGGGGCACAAGAGGCAAACGGGGATGGGTTGTGCCAGCTCCTCCACGGCTAGCCCTGCACACATGAACCCCCTTTACCCCCCGTCTAAGCCTAGACTGGCAGCTCTAATACCCAGCTCTTGGCTAACCAGAGCCAGCACCTTTGGTTTCAAAAATGTTCCTCATGTTTCATTAAACTGATGGCTCTGGACAGGAGTCGCAGCAGTAGCGTAATCCACGTGTTGACAGTGCCCCTGGAGACTCGGGCTGGGGATAATCACATCCTTTTTATACTGCTAATAATTAACTATTGAAACAATTTACTAATGGATGTAGTGGCTTCTTTAAATGATGAATTGATATGATTTAGCACAGCTATGAGATATGGGCTTGATGAAAATATTACTGAGTGCAAAGCCAGCCTGCATTATAGCCTGTTGAGGTCAGAATCTATTAGCCATAATTCCTCTTAGCCTAAATTCTCTTCATCTATGGAACAAGTTTTTCCCCTACAGAAATTGTTCTAAACCCTTCAAAACAGAGCTGCATGTGCTCTATCGTACGGCAATGTCTGGTCTCGTTCACTAAGTGGAGGAGAGGGATGTTTATATAAGACACAGCGAAAAAATATAGTGGTGTTAACAAGCACAGAAAGTTTTTCAGATATTTGAGTTAAAAATGGATGAACTTTGTGTGCACGAATAGATGAAATTATATTTACTGGCATGAATTGAATGGGTCTGATCAGAATAATGGCTGTTGAATGGGTGTAACATTTATTAATTGCAGATGGAAACTAGTTTTACCTGACACTTTATTTTAATAGTTTTCCAGTATTTACACAACAGAACTGTCTCAGAAAGTTTAATTAGATATCTGAGATATCCCAGATCTTGTCAAATTAATTTCTGAACTCTTGACATTTCTGCGACAACACTGTCCTAATTCTTCTTGTAGCATTTTCTTAAGACTCTAATAACTAAGAGTCATGTCTGACAAAATAAAGATAAGCTGTTATTTCTCTCGAAGAGATGACAGTTCCATTTTTCAATGCTTGCTGGCTGTTCCACTTCCGGCAGCAGCAAAATTTTCAGGCGTGGGACCGGCAAAACAAAGAGTTACTTGCTGTAGGTAAAGGGTTTTTTCTTTGCATCCAACCATTGCGCTTGGATGGAAAGGTCAGGTGTGTCAGCAGTGGTGAAGGCTTTGAAGAAGACAGATGTGTGTATGCAGAAAGAGCATAAAGGGGATTGGAATAGCTTAAAGGAATAAGCAGAATTGGAAAGATCTGGGCTTTAAATTCCATTCTGCTATTGAAGTCATTGTTAGCTCTCTCCCCCACTGAGGGAAAAATATCCTGGGGGGGAAAAAAAGCAGAAAAAAATGAAATATTAAATATATCTTTCTGGCTATCTTATCTGCTGGAATTTTAGAAATGTTAGAATTTTAGAAATTTTTTCTTCCTTTTCTTCTTAGAAACTGAGTAGAACCCACTTCACTTTTCTTTCCTCCTCTGAAGCGGGATGCTGTTTCTTCTCCAGCCCTGGGCTGGGACTGAGTGAGCGAGCGCTGGCCGCGCTACAGAAGGTACCTGCCGGGTACCCTGCAGGCTACAAGCCCAGGAAGGCAGGAGTACGTGAGCGCAGCCTGGACCTGGCTGTTCTCCTGTTCTCCGCGGGGCAGCTTTCTGTGCGATAGTTATGCTGGTTTTGATAGACGTTTAGTAACCACGATCTCCTGTCCTTAGCCTCCTGCTCACCTGAGGTCTGAGGGAGCCCCTGTGGTCCCCCCAACCTGCCCCATACGTTGTGGCACCAGGATGCTCTTGCAGGATGGCAAAAGCCGGTGTGTCCCCAGCCTTTTGCGTGTGCGGTATTTTCAGTGGCCTTTAAGGCATCATCTTGGGACGATGATGTTGGACTGCCCCGTCTAGCCCATTACCGGAACCCAAGAGGTCTGCGCGGTATTTTCTCCATTTACAGCCCTCTCACAAGGTGGGCATTGCCCAGTGCTCTCCTGCATCTCCCGGCACCGCGGCTGCCCTCCAGGGAGCCCATGCCCCCTCTCCCACCTCCGTGGGGCTGCGTAAGTGCAAAGAACAGTAAATAAAACAGTACCGTTTGCCTAAACGAGAAAAAAATCCCTGACACGTAATTAGTTTATTCCGAACGGGAATGGCTTCTGGCACTTTCTTTTGCAAAGCTGCAGTTTGGGGTGTCTGTGGGTGTCTCACATCAGCCAATACTCATTAAATAATCCTTTCCGCCCGTGCTGCCCCGTTTGGTTTGTCTGCCTCGGTGATGTTCCATGAGGGGCTGATTTTGGAGATTGAAAAGCTTCTGCATCTTCTCATTACCCCCACAATGTCCCCTCTGAGAGGGGATTTGAATTTCTGGTCCCCGGCATGTAATCTTTGGCGTGCCATATTCACCACTTCTATTTATTTTTCCGTGTTAACGCTTGTGAGACTGGAATGGTCCTTTTTATAGAGGCATTACAGTTATGGGTAAAAAGTCAACACCTGCCAGCTTTTTCAGTGGAGATGCTGTGGGGATTTTTTTCCTTGCTACCTAGAAACCGTTGTATTAATAGAGATCTTATTGGAATGCTTGCCTGTGAAAACTGTAAAAATGCCAGTTAAAAGGCAAAAACATTTTTGCTAGACGTTTTCACCTAAATAATGAAAAAAA
>VXBH01002955.1:669394-705998 GCA_013400035.1 Rynchops niger | reverse complement strand
GGGGACTATGAAGCACCATGGTGTGGTGTGACCGTGGCGTCCAGATGCTGCTGACCACGGTGGGCGCCTTCGCCGCCTTCAGCCTCATGGCCATCGCCATCGGCACCGACTNGCACTCGGGGCTCTGGAGGATCTGCTGCCTCGAAGGTACCGGGGGCGGGGGCGGGGGAAGCAACTTCCCGGGGGAAACCGGCAGCGCGCCCGGAGCCGCCGGGCAGAGCCCAGCCGGAGCCGGAGCCGGAGCCGGAGTCGCGCCGCTGTCTCGGACACGGCCGAGGAGGAGGATGGCGTTACCGTGGCAACCGGCATCTCCGAGATTGCCATGGGAACCGGGCGGCGGGATGCGGAGCTCTGCCCGGGGGAGCTCTGCCCAGGGGGGCGACCTCGCTCCGCGGTGTCGTGTCCCCCCGCCCCCGGTGCTTCGGGGCTTTGGGGGCTCCTGGCGGGTTCGGGGCTTTTCGAGGCGCATCCGAGTCCACCAGCCTTGGGGGTTGGGGACCCCCCGGGGCTGTGGCCTCAGGGGCTTTGGGGCTCAGCCGCAGCTCTCGGGCAGGACAGCAGAAACCCACGTTCCTCCCTGTCTGCCCTCGGGCAGAGACGGCGGGAACCTGGTTGAAGATGTTGTTGCTGCTGTTCAAGTGCTTCAGTGTGGACTCGGGGTTATTTGATGCAGCCCAAGGGTCGGGCGGAATAATATCAACGATAAAAAGATAGGGCTTTAGTGGCTGGGATGGGTAGCAGGACACCCCGTTCCCCACAGAGGCCAAACATGTGCCTTCCTCTCTGAAAATGGAGTTGTAGAGAAGGCGCGGCGGGTACTACCAGGACAAAGAAACACATGGGTGTTTAGAGGATTTGGCATAGCAGATCGGAGAGCCCAGATGGGAAACAACATCTGTCAGCCGAGTGCGCGGAGCTCGGACCGTGGGAAATCAGCGCATCGCCAGGAAAGGGACACGCACCACGGGCAGGCGCTGGCAGGGGCCATGGGGGCTCTGAACCCCCTCACCACGCAGCCAACAGCGATGCTGGGTAAAAGGGAGAGCATAGAGGAAAGCTGTCGACTTTTGCTGAGCTGCTTTGTGGCTCGTGGGGGTACGCTGGAGCACAGTAATGCACTTGGCATATCGGCTCCAGTGTGCCTAATTCCATCCACACAACTTAGCTCACATGGACTTTACAAATCTGGTTTCCTGGTTTATTCTGACTGACAGGTAGCTCAGCCCAGACGAGCCCAGCTATAGTTCAGAGGCTAGCAGCTGTATTCGGAGGGGTTTTTTCTCCCCAGGAAAGACTATGGCATGGTAGAAGCACCTCATCCTCATGTCTGTTTGCATCTGCTCCTTCTGCTAACAATTTAAGGCTACAGTGTAACATCATTTTTCTCTTAAAATATTGGATTTGCTACCTAGCAGTAGTATATGTACATAGCATAGCTGTAGGACAAGAAAATATTTTTAGGCAATAAAGAGAGAAAGAATTACTGACATGTGAAGGTTTACGGGTTATAATAATGCTTGGCATTATAACTCCTAAAGGAAATCTAACTCTCGGTACAGGCTTTTATGACACCTGGAAAATGAGGGCTTGCCTCTGAGAGCTCCGGAGTTTGCTTGAGAGATGCTGAGCATCCTCCACTTGAACCGAATCTTGTGATCTTCACTGAGCTTGTTCTAGCGTCTCCAGTCTCCATTTTCTATGGAAAATAAGTTTGTTTGCATCTTGCGGGAGTTGCTGAGCTTTCTCTGCTAGACTGGGCCTGTCTAGGAGAAATTCTCCAGGAGAAATCCCTGATTTTCCCCACATCAGGATTTCTGTATCGTCTTCCAGGAACCTCATTCATAGAAATGAAGCGCAGCTTTGACTGAAACTGGTGGAATTTCCCCCTTGATTTAAACTGAGCCTAAGAACTTTGTTTAAAATAAAAGAAGTCGGTGAAGTCGTGAGGCATGGGCAGCGTTGCCGACAGTGCCCAGCGATGCGGCTGCTCTCCGCTCTCGTTGCATCACTGGGGCAGCGCCTGTGCCTTCCTGAGCACCTTTTGTTTGCAAAGGTATTTGCTGAGAAATCGCACCCCGCAGTCGTGCGCAAGTGAACCTTGAAGCCGCATCAATTCAGGGGACTAAAAAGCATTTCGTGTCACCCATCTGTCCAACGGCAATTGAGCAGAAGCTCAAAATTCAAATGCTCATAATCAAATTACAAAGTTACAAAATGTAAAGTTGTCAAATGTGTGCTAAGAATGGACAAATTGAGAAAGCTGTCATCTGTTCACAGATACGAGGAACAGAGACTACATTCTCTCCTACGTTTTCAGTATGTTCTGTCTTTGTAAAATAAAATCTATAGATACATGAAATTATTCATGTTTTAAACCATATCCTGGGACTTTGATTTCAACGTGGAAAGGTTCCTTTGGTTCATAAAATAATAAAACCGTTTCTAGAAGCTGATTTAAAACAACACCCCCTCGATTGTTTCAGGGCATCACTCATTCGGAGTGGATGGGTCTTTCAGTAAAATCAACATAACAGTTGCAGATCTGAGGAGATAACACAGCAAGAAAATAATTTCAGTTATAGATTTTTATAGGTGATTAAATATTCTGGCTCAAACCTGTTTTTGTAACTCTTTTTATGTTTTGGACTAATAATTATAAAAGCCGACTTCGTTTATTTTAATGGTCTTAAGCACCATTTCACTCATCTCAAAAAGGCAAATCTAAGACATAAGTGTGAAAAAGCTAAAAATGCCTTGAACAGCCTCTTAAATTGCTTTTGACACCAATAAAGCATTTTGCGGAGTAAATTTCAGGTCAGTTGACATTTTACATGAAAATGTTTCTCAACCGTATCCATAAAGCAACCTGTGTGCTGGATTTTGAACAGTCACCTGTTCCGTATCCTCAGCTCCAAGATGTCAAACAAAATTGTTGAAACAGAATGGAAAACCAAATTATTAGGCATTCCTCGATGTTCTCTTGGTTTTCTTCTTTGGGACAACATTTTACAACAAATTAGCACCATAACGATAACCGGAGTGACACAGTTTAGGGAGGCAGCGTATTATCTTTGTTCGGAGCTGCGGTTGTCTTGGGGATGAAATCATGTTTCAGTTCTAGTAGTCGACACTACTATGGAGCTTAGTCACTCAAGAGGTGGTGTTAATGATACATCAGTCAAACCCTTGCCTGTACAATCCCAATTTTGTTCTTTTAGCGTGTTTGTCAAAGGTGGAGGTAGGAGGCTCGTTGAGTGGATTTTAGACAATAGCAGTAGTTCTGCGTGGATTTTTAAAACTTATATCCAAGGCAATTGCCTTCGGTAGGAAACTGTTTAAAATAATTCTCGGTATGAATGTGCGCGTGGCAGAAGTGGATGCTATTTGACTGAGCCTCTGCAGTGAAACGGCCCAGGGGCTCCCTGGCAAAGCTGGGGTTTGGTTTTCCAGGGCCACAGCACCGACGGTAACTGCAGCTTTGACAGCTAAAGTTAAACCAGCACCGGAGTAACAAGTTTCTGATGACGTCCCCACGCAGCCGTCCTGGCCACCCCTGAAATCTGCACCCCAAGCCACAAATTAATAATAAATCAGCCCTATTTCAAGGGACTGCCGTTACGTCCCGTGTCCACACTTGAGCTACGGCAGTTGTCACAAGCTGTGGGACCCTGTCAAGATGGTGCAGACCAGAGTCTTGCAACCATAGCAAATGCTGTGTCCTACGTAAAATCCTTTCGTGGTCGAGCTAACCTGAGAAAGAGAGATTAAACCACCATAATTTTCCAGCAGCCCCTACTCCTGTGGTAAATGTGCAGCACGAGTACGCAAGCGTTGCACTGTCTTAGTCACAAGGAGGATGTGCTATAAAAAAATCGCCTAGAAGAAAAAAAAATATTTTAAAAACACCACTTCATCCACTGAAACTGCTTATCTTGGTGAACAATCGTGCTGAAGTTAATAGAACGTCTCACAACAGAGAGCTCTACGGGCCCTGTGACATCAAGATATGAAATCAAGTAATGTACTTGTAATTTAAATTGATTCAAAGAGTATTCTATTAAACACTTCAGCACCTGAACGTCTTTGAACCCATTGTGTCTCCTGCTTTCAGTATTCCCTGTTTGCCGTTTACTTTTCAAGTGGTGCGATTGGTTATTTAATTCACATGGAACCACGTGTCCTTCCTGACTGGGCGGCCGGAACATTTATAATTGGGAGGAAGGATCGAGTAAATCATTTATGACTTGAAAACTTGCACAAATGCACATTTGCACAATTATTTGCAAGTCTTCCGGCTTGGATGAATGCGCACAAACACGGGAACTGCAGCAGGCGCATGCGCTGCTTCCATGGAGACTCTTGAAAACAAAATAAAAATGCTTATACAAATGTTTGAGGCAAGGAAATAAAGGAAGGCTGCCATCCATCACTACTGCAAATTCATGGCTCATCCAGAAAGAATGAATATTCCTTAGCATTCTCAAAGCAATGCTATGAAGTCCCAGCACCACCACTCTTTGTAATGAACTAAACACAATGCAGACTTCATATTCAAATGCTATTGCCAAAGTTTTATTTGTCAAAGAGCGGATGGTCCATCACTTCAGTATCAGACATGACCTGCCTTGGCGGTTATATCCACAGGCACATGAAGAGCTGGCTGGGTTTTACAGGCGTGTGAGCCTGTCTGTGGACGAAGGTAGCTGCAAACGGAGAATCCACGAACGGGGGTCTCGGCTATGAAAAACTTGCTTGTGTATGCCATGCCCCATTTCTTGCACAATATACACGTATTTGTACGTGCATTCTAGGTCCCGAAGAGTGAACTTTCATCCGTGAATCTTTCCAAACAGATGTAAAGACATTAGAGAAGGACTTTTCTGAGACTGAGCCCATGTTTTCATTCTGTCTTTCCATACATCCTGCTCGTACCATCTCCGTTCCCTTGGTAAAACACGTGCTGTTGAGAAAGTGCCTGTGCTGCACCCATTGTTTCTAAAAGCAATTCTTAGAGCTCTAACGTCGTCTTTGCAACAGTGTTTGAAGCAATGTGGTTTTGTCAGCAATTGATGGAGTGATTTTTGACAGCCTTTTTAAGTTAATTTTTTTCAAGAGCATTCCATTTGCTAGAGAGAGAGTGTCTGAATTTGGAGCAGTCTTTAGGGATGCAGAGTTCAATCTCTCCGAAATATTGTCCGCAGTACAACCTGTTCTAAACCACTGAGAAATGTTGTGCGGGGGGAGCTCTCAGCAGAAGATGGGTTAAGGCGTTATCTTCTCAAATTAAAAAAAAAAAAGCACAGATCTCCGAAATGCGCCTCTTTGAACGCTTGTAACAGAGGCTCTCAAATGACGGTATTGATGTAACGAAACATCCATTCTTCCGGAGATGCTCTATGAAACAGGGATCTGAAGCTAATCGACTGAATATATGTTGCTCTAATGAATTAATTTGCTTTCTTGAACTCGATCTACTCTATAGCCAGTAGGGAGCTGTCAGGCCACATGAGGGTTTTAGTTTTTTCTCTGTGGCTCCCAGCACGTCAGATATCCCAACGCAAAACCTAGAGCCCAAAGACTTGCTGTGCATTAGCCGTCCTCCCCGAAGGCCCTGAACCAGTGCAAGCACGGTTGTAACCCAGCTGTAAAGCTTCTCCATCTGCACCAGATGTAGTGTGGATAATGTTGATCTTACCTAGGTTTCAGAGGTGTTTTGTGGACAGAGTCAAGGCTGCGTTGGGTTATACGGATAGGATACCTGTGGCTGTGTTGTGCGGTGGTTAGGGTTTTTATTCGGTATATAATTATACTGCATATTGTAGGTGGTTGACAGATGGCATTTGTGGTACTATCTGTCAGAGGCACAGTAAGTCATGTTGGGGTTGGTGGGAACCTTTGCAATGTAATGTAATGTAGTCTTTGGGCTTCTTCCAGCTGCCGTTACCTTTAACTGACCCTCTGCCATGGGCTTTTATTGCTCTTTTTAGATACTGGCAGGAGCTCGTAGCCGTTGCATCTCAGCAGGGCTTGCCCTGCCTTCTGGCAGCTCTACTAACCCTCGCCACTGCAGACTGGTAAAGCAGGCAAATATGACAATGTGGTTTTTTTGTTCCTGTAAAATTTCAACACAGTAATTATTTCTCCAGTGGATCCCGTCCCGTTCGCTGCGTCACTCCTGCCCAAATCCTGCTGTCGAACCCGTAGCTTCGGTCAGAGTCTTGCCAGGTGCGAAACACATGAAACCTCCTTAAAAAGCTGGGGGGGAAGGGGTGTGTATCTGTATCTCCCTGCTGTAGCCATGTGTATCTTTGCAGAAACGGAGAAAACAAGAAGATCTGTTAGGAGGGGAGGCTAGTGCTTTCATCTCCTTTTTTTAATTCTTCTGAGGCAGTAGGAGTACTTAGGTGCTGAGTGTAATTTGGAGTCTGTTCTTAATACCTCTCAGCACCCAGAGGCTTCGTTGGTGTCTGCGTGGTTTGTGAGCCAAAGAGCTGAGCGGTAATTTCTGCATCCCCAGACTGGAAGCGGAGAGGGAGGAGGAGGAGGATGGATGGGCTTGTGGGTCTGGGCTTCGCTAGGTTTGCTGCCGGATTTGGGGCCAGGTTTTTTATATTTCTGCGCCTGACTAGGAGGGATAAGTGTGCTTCCTTCCCACCCACTTTCCGCTCGTACTAATAATAAAAGGGAAAAGAGGATGTGGAGAAACTGGGACACGGCGATAGGGCTGCCCAGCTCAGAAAGGGTGTACGAACACTACTTTAACTGGGTTTGGAGCATTTTGCTTGCAACTTATGTGTTGTACATGCAATATTTTGTGTTTAAGCATGTCTTCCTCGAGGGACAGGATTAAGTGTGATTCTCCACCTACGTAGATTTAACTGCTTTCTAGGAAGGCTGTGGAATTATGCCAATACGAAGCCGATATAAGAGAAGGGATCGTAGATCTGTCCCTTCAATTGGACCTTTTCCTGCTGGTCCCTGTGTCCTGAGCCAAGACTCATCTCAGGAAATAAATCATATTATCAAACTGAAAAACCGGTCCTGCTTCCAAACACTGCTTTGTGCTTATCTTCATTTTAGATTTCTGTTTACTGGTATTTATTATGTCGCAGACTTATGGTTCGGCATCCAAATTCTTACCGACAGATGGCAAGGCAGGATGCACAGGAGTAGTAAAATAAACAGGATAAATGCACAACTGCCCGTATGTCTGAGAGGCTGATACACATTTCTGACTTCAGAACAAAAGGATGTTTTCAGTAGGCAGCTCCAGTGCTGTGCAGGGCTTCTCGCTATATTCTGCCTGTCCTAAAGTCTCTCACTTCTTCAGCATATTTTGATCAGATAAATTACAATATATTTTGTCCTCTCTCTTCTATTCCCAGGTAGTTGTCGCCTTTAGTTATTTGTCTCCACTCCCAACGTACATTCAGTTCATTTTACCTTCAAAATTTTAGAGTGGAAGGTGGCTCTTTCCTGGGCTTCAGCTTGTTTTTTTTCTTTCAGAGTGGTTGTTTTGGCTATTTTGAGCAGCACACAGAGGTGCTGGGGACCGCGGCACCGTTTGAGATGGTGACTTTCTCTATATTGAGATTTATTATAATATTAATGATATGTGGCCTCTCTAATCTCTCAAAATAGCAAGCCCCAGGGCAAGCTGCCTGCAGGATGGATGGCCCAGCCTAGGCAGGCTTTAGCTAGATTTCCCTTCAAATCTGGGGGCGTTTTTGCCAGTTGTTGCATGCTGTGGGTCAAATGCAGCGCAAGCGTTGAAGCGGTCTTGATTCAGCCTGGCAGATAGCCCGGCCCCTCTTTCTCCTCCTTCTTGTGGCATCCTGTCGTCTGAACATCTTTGTTCTCATTCTCTTTTTGCCTCTCCTTGCTGAAATGTTCTAACTTTCCTTCTGCTAAAAAGGTGCCTTCTAAATTAGCTTTTCAATGGCAGTGCAAGAGTCTTTCTTTAGAAAACTGCTAGATACTGGCCCAGGTGGAAATTTAGGATTTTTAATTTCCCTTCTTAACTCTTGAGCATCTCTGTGCCCTCCTGCCAAGGAAAAATGTATAGCCATATACTTGCCAAAAGGTATGAGGTTTGGGTTCTCTTTTCTCTGCCTGTTTACTTACATGTTTCCCAGGTGTTTGTCCAAGCTCCTGCTTACTTTACAAATAGCACTGTAAGTTCTTCTTCCATAGAATTGAGGCATTTTTTTGTCCAGTGTCATATGTGAAGGAATGCTAGATTATAAACGTGCGGTTGTGGTACAGAGAGGCGGATGAAGGGAGAGTGCGTTATGGAATTACAGTATTTCCTGTGCAGATTGCCAGACCCTGATACGAATTAACCTCTTTTATTGTTCTTTTTCAAGCATTCCGCCTTTTAATTGCTGTTCTGGAATTGTGCCACTTAGTTATGCCCTTTGAATGCTGCTCACTTAGCCAGTGCCGTTAGCTTGATAATGCCAAATATTTCAAAGATACTCAGAAGCAACAAGCATCCCCTGTCCGAGTGGGAGAGGTACCCGGTTCAGTGAGGAATTGCCACCCTCGTTTTGCTGCCAGGGCTTTTTTCAGATTCGGTTAATAACCGTTTTTAAGTCACTGCCAATTCTCTACCGGAGGTTTCAGATCAGTTTTCTCCCATTTATACATTTTAAATAACGCAATTTTGTGTAGAATATGGATGACTGAATATTTTCTCCTCTCCAAATATATAGCACTCAGCAACGTTAGGATTGTTATTGTGTCTTACTTGCATCCCAGAGGCACCGTTCATCTATTGTTGCTGCAAGGCATTAAAAAGGAGCCGTGACATGTCGCAATTATGACTTGAAATAGGATCTTGCCAGAGGTACATTGCCTAAATATAATCAAATCTAAAATACAACTTATTGCACATGCCTCTTAGAGCCGTGCATACCTGTCTCATGGCTCACTGACTGCCAGCGACGGCTGTTAGCCAGACGATGGATAGTTTTGTTGTAAGGATTGCCGTGCTGTTGGGCTGCTTTAAAGCTCAGCCCCCAGCAGTCAGCTGCCCGTGGGCGAACGAAAGTGCAAACTCTTAACACTGGAAGACCTTGTGACTATTCAGACGGAGTTTTCAAAGGTAGCCAGATAAGAAAGTGATGTTCCTTTGTATATGACTCACTAATGGCAATAGTGGGCTTTAATCATCTTTGTCCAGTGGAGCTTCTAAACTCAGGTAAACCATAGCAATGCTCCTATATGTGCTTGCATACATTTTAAGGCAAAATTGGCGCTAGAGTTGGCTTCTTTGTGTGCCAGTTTGTTTTTAGCAAGCTGATGAAACAACAAGTTGCGTTATGTCGCATCACATTTTTATCCACATGGGTCATGAACAGGGTTGAAGCCCTCGGATTCACTGAACGGAGCTGTTATTTGAGACAGTGGAGTAAATAGCCCAAAATAGATTGTTACTCTCCAGATACGCCTCTGCTGATGGTGGGGAGGTTATTTGTTGGCATCTGTGAGCTGCCAAAGCTTCAGAACTTGGATTCTAGCGCCGGTTGCAGGGGAAGCCCCAGAATCTTCATCTCCTTCCTCCCAAATTTAACCTCCCCTGGCCCCACCCGGCTGACAGCGGTTTATTCTGTGCAATTAGAGCACGGCAACTTTATTAACAGTTCCAACTGGGCTTTATTAGGGAACTGTTGGAAAACGTCAGTGTCAAGCAGAGCTATCCCAGACATGATAAAATACCAATTAGTTCATGAGGGAGCTGAGTAACCGTTTGGAAATGGCTTCTTAAAACTGGAGTTGCTAACCCTAACCAGTTGGGTGCTTATCCTCATCCTCCTGCCAGGAGAGCGTCGATATTTGCCATTACAGCAATTTTGGGTTCACCAGCATGCTCTTTGCAGACCCGTCTCTTCCAGACGGACCGGCAGGACACAGAGAGCCCCGATCCAAAAGCCCCTCTGCCATTACGCGTGTGCTGAACCCAAGCCAACAGTCCTGGCAAGAGGTTGAGTTTCTCGGCTCAGGCTTCGTGCTGCGGGGGTCTGCCCCCCCTGCGTTTGGATCAGAGCCGGTCCGCGTCCCCCCAGCTCTGCCCACTGCGAAAACACATTTTTGTCTGTCGCCAGAAGATGCTGGGAGCTGACGAGCAGTCTTTTCAAAGACTGCAGCTTATGAACTCTAACCGCATTTCCAGTGAAGGTTTGTCTTCGAAGCTTCCGTTGCATTGGGAGTCAACATGATTGCATTTTTTTAGGTTACTTAGGTGTTTCCAAAAATACCTATCCAAGACTATGCTACTATCTGCTAATCACGAGATTAAATATCCTGGGGTTCTCCTCAGTAGGCTGAAGGTTTGCTTCAGAGGTTGGTAAGCGTTTCTGCTTTGCTGGGCACATTGTGCTGTACTCCTGCCCTTGCCTCTGGCGCTGGCAAATGCAGACCGCATTGGAAGTGCTTTGGGATCCTTAAAGATGCAAGACCTGAAATAAAACATGTAGTATTTAGGAACAATGCTAGGGCTGTGTTGACAGTATCACTTCTAATTATAGCTATTTGAACAATTCATTTGCAATGTCCCGCTATGGTAGTGCTTATTAAAATAGAATCCTCTTTATAGTTTGGTAGCAAATTAAGAGGGGAAAACGTAGCTATCCCATTCCATCTGATGTCTTTGAAAGAGGTTTTCCTTCATAACTTGCTTTCTAGGGATATTCCCCTTATTTTCACTTGTACTCCTGGTCTGATTTTTAGTGACTTACTTTGTGTCTCTCGGTAGCCAATTCCCAGTGACCTTTTTCCTCACTTTATTTTAATTTCTGTATATAAATGGCAGCGTTCTAGCTGGAGCCAGTCTTTGGACACAGCAGCAAAACCCCATAGAGAAGGGAAAACAGGCCAGAAATTTTCCACCTGAATTCTAAGTCTTACGCAGGGCTTGGGCCGCGCAAGGCGCCAAGGCGCTGGCCTGGGCAGGATGAGAGGCGCGCTCAGACGCAGCAGCTGGACGAAGGGCAAGTGGTTCGGGATCGGGACCAGACCTGGGCAGCCAGGACCTCGCTGTCGGCATCTCCAGGCGTCGGCGCGGGACGCGGCTACTCCCCCAGGTTATCCCTTTTTTCTGGCATGCCTGCCCTGCCCCGGGAGGGCTGAGCAAGTGGTTGCAGCTGGCCAGAATATGGGTAGGCAGTTCCTAATGCTGATTTTACAGCATTCATGGGCACCTGTTTTGGTGGCCAACTGGCACCATGTTCAGCCTAAAATGTGTGTGTAAGCCCTGTATTAAAAGAGGCATAAGAATTAGCACGTATCAAACATGTCATTAGACACGTGCCTGGTAGACATAATGTAGGATAATGAATATGATCACAGGAATAAATTAATAACTGAAAATATTTTTTATACGTATGCACACTTAAAACAGGATAAGAACTAAGTGACACTTGTGTCACCAGTTTATAATTAAAATGCAGTGCTTGAATGAAAATGTAAGCTTCAATTAGCCAGCGCGACCCTGCTTCCGGCTTTACTTCCCACTGAAAAGCAACGATAACAAGCTCACATTTATTATCAGAGTTTTTCCTGGAGCTGTGCACTGAAACATGCTCACATCTGAGCCCTTTCACTGAAGACATTTTTTCGCTTCAGCAGTTTGGCATGCCATACAAAGGCTCTCTGATTTTTAGTGATGTTCACCTCCTCTTACATAAAAATGTTTTCTGTGCATATTATTTGGTTTGAGTTAAAGTCCAGGTGCACGGGTTACTGAAGAACCAAAAGGATGGCTCATCACATAGCACAATGGGTAATTATTGCTGAGCTTCACTGTATTGCACAGACAAATCCTTTCTTGGAGCTCAGCATTGTAGCTCTGAGAGAGAGAAAATACCTACGATCTAGCCCAAAGTGCTACGAGGGTAAGAATAGATCCTCCGGTGTCTGCTTTGCCCATTTAATTTTTGACTATCTCGAGGGATAGAGCTTCACAATTTTGTTTAGAGATACTATTTTTCATTTTAATTTCACCAGTTGGAAGTTAAGACGTGTATAAATTGTGAGGTCTCATGTGTTCCCATTTTCATCCCAAGAGTGTTTCTAGTTGGGCTTTCTGTAAAATGGTTAAATAATTCTCTGGGTTTGGCCCCCATTTAAGCTAAGATTTGTCCTGATTTATGCACCATCCAGACAAAGTCTGGCGCTGCATTGCCTAAGAATTGAGCTCCTGACTTCTGCAAGACAGGGCAGGGTCCTTGGCTGGACAGCTGAGCTCCTTGCGTAGGCGAGAAGAAAACTCAGGTGCCTTCAAAGGGCAATTCTGGAAATGTGTGTGCTGGGTGGGGACCTGCCTGTGGCAGCTCGCAGGAAGGTTAATGCTGTGCTGCCTCTTGGTTCTTGCCCTTCTCTGCGATTTGGGTACCTGGCTCAGCGCTCCACGCGAGGGGCAAGGCCATCCATCCACTTGGGATCCACATCCTTGAGGCCTTTTGAGAGCTGCTGACAGCGATGACGGCTTCTCAGACGCTGATCTTGCCAACGCCAAAAGAAATAGGAACCTTTCAGTCTAGGACTTATTCAGCCCATCTTGAGGACATGAAGTAGGTGCTTGGTTGGGCATTTTTGCACCCTTCAAATTGGTCCATGTGCAGACAAGGCTACAGGACTCGAAGTCCAAAATAAGAAGGATAGGGAATGCCCTTCTCAACCAGTGCTTAGGACAGCTGGCGAAAGGGATACAAACCCTAACAAGCCCCAAAATGTCAACATCGAGCAGTTAAGCCTCAGAAAGTGTACTGAGGGAATACGTCCTCGCTGACGGAGATGGGACCAAATGTCCGCACGGATATCCTTCGCAACGCCCCCTCCAATATTGTAAGCAATTTCTACGGGCAGAATTCTTGTACTGTAGGAGTGGATGTCAAGCCAGGATATCTCAACTCAGAATAGATCTGTGCTCTTAGCTTTGGGTCAGGCAGTGATGTGTGGTGTACTTAGAGCCCCCAGGGACTCTTCAAGTTGGAAAAACTACAAACCTCCTGGTTTTTCACTGGTGCTGTTCACATGGGACAGCGTGACCTCTCCAGAAAGCCTTTCCAAAGGCTTTCTGCAGCAATCTCTCTCAATAGCATTTAATAACTACCCATGGAGAAAATTACACTCTATTTAAAAGGCCAGAAAAATCATCTTCAGTTTAACTCTGCTGACTTTGGTAGAATTACACCAAAAATGAGTTTTGTCTGATATCCTTTCCCATACTAATGTTCAGTAGCTGGGCTGAAAAAGCCTTTCGAGGGCAAATTAAACAAATCCGAATGGTGAAATATTCTTTTAATTTTCCTTCGCACACGTTATTTTAGGTGTAGCTTGGAACGCTGCCCTTACAAGAGGCATCCCTTTAAATATTTATACAGCATCAATATGTAGCCACCTTCATATGTTTTTAATGATATGTTCCTTTCCAAATTAACCATTAGCTAACCCTGTTCTGTACCGTTCCCTATTTTGAACTGCCTTTACACTACCCTTGGATTTTTATTTCTTGATTTTGCTGTGGAACAATGAAGATGTCAAGGCAAGGCCCAGGGGCGCTGTGGATATCGAATTCTTGGAGCACCACCGCTGTTGCCATGGTGGACACACACTCAATAGCACACTGTGCTGCTCTGCAAGCCAAGGGGATTAAAACCCCGGCTCCGCTGCTGGGCCATGTCAGTTCACTGCTGTTACAGCGGAGGCTCTTCGTTTCCGTAATTGTAGTTCCCAGGATTAGGAGGAAAAAAAAAATATCGAAGCAAAACCCAAGCAAAGAGGTGAAGGCGCTGTGAAGGGGCAGGAAGCGGCATCTCCTTTCTGAGGTTCTCCCTGGGAACCGCAGTTGTGTCTGGCAGGTTTCTGGATTTTCCAGAGGCTTTTCTCTTTCGTCTTCTCATTTTGTATTAGTAAGATGCTACGGTACACTGAGGTAAATGGGACAAAGCCCAACGCCGTCAACTGAGTCAAAGATCTTCACTATTTCGTCAGCCCCAATTCAGGCTAAAAACCCACAGATGAGTGGAAGCGTTGGCACAAGCCAGGGGTTTTTATAAATGTGGGATTTTTTAAAGTCCTGTTTAATCATACCACATTATCATAGCAAAATGATTTCTGCAGAAGCTGCTGGTGGCTTGTTTCCATCCTGGTTTCCCTCTCTCCTGTGGGGACCACAGGAGATGGCTGCACCCATCGGTCACGGCCGCGCGACCGAAAACTTAGCAAGGCTTCGGCAGATTGACACATGGCACGGCCACCCAGGTTTGGTAGGGAGATTGTTCCCCTGACACAAAAAAAAACCAAAAAAAAAAAAACCAAACCAGAGAGACATCAGAGCTTGTCCTGTGCCCTGAAAGCAAGAGCCAAATATTCCTGCACGCTACTTGCTAAAGAAGAGTTGCACCCTTCAGAGCTGAAATCCAGCCTCTCCTCTTGCCTGCTGCAGGGGGCCTTATCCTGCACTTGTTCTGTAAGTAAGAGCTTCAGTTAAGTCAGTAAAGATTTTGTCTGAGGATAACGGGCTCAGCGAAATACTGAAATGCCGTTTCCCGAGTTGCAGTGTACTGAAGGAAGGGACTGAGTCACAAGCAGTCCCCTTCCAGCGACGGAGCGCGGTTCCCGCTGTACACGTTGCTGAATCAGGCCGAGCGAGGACGTCGCCCTCTCTACCGCTGCCATATAAGATGCTTTATAAAAAGCACGGGGGTATTTTCATATCTTCCCTCCTATGAACTGAATCTGGTACGTTTTGGCTCCTGCGGTGATTCGGTTTGCTCAGTTTTTAAATGTACTGGTAAAGGGATAGCGTTTGCTCCAAACAAAAGCCGCCTGGACTTGGCGTTCCCGACGTGCGCCTCAGTATAAGAAGCCAGGCAGCAGCCAAAATACAGGGAACTGCTCTCTTCCACCACGGGAAAGGCAAGGTATGGCCAAGCTTAAATTGTGCCATTATTTGAGGCTCTTCTTTGGGTTGCAGAGGCAATTTTTTCTCCATGTTTGCTGCAAATATGTTTAAATTTGCTCTGTTTTGGAGGCAAGTAGTCAATGCATCTGAAGTGCGTACTTGACATATGTTTCTTTTCACATGCTGTCCTTCATTCGTTTCATGTAGCAGATGCTCAGTTTATGACTTTAAATGTATTCTTATTTACTAGAAATTATTTTAGAAAATAGCTGTTTAGAACTAAACATTTCCAGCCCTTCTTCTGGGTGCGGGGAGCTCCTTTCTGCAGCTGTGCTGTGTGGCTGCATGCAGATGTTGACAGGTTCATTTGCATTTGAAGAGCTGGATGCAGTGAGCTAAGCAAGGGGTTCTTCTTCCCGGTCTCTGAAGGCAGTCGCTTAAACACTCCTTGCCAAATTTAGCCCTGATGCTACTCCTCTTAATTAACTCGAGCAGCATCCAAGCAGAGTTTGGCCCATTGTTAGCCGCCCGTTTATTCCAGGGTTGAATTGAGCCCCCTGACCGTGGGCAAGAAAGGCTCTGACCCTGAACGTGGATTGTACGACAGCGAAGTGCAAGGGCACTCCTAACTCCCAGCGAGGTGGTACGTACAAGCTGGTTTATCTGATACCCGCTGTGTTCTCCCATTCCCTGGACCTGCAGGTCCAAACCTTCCAGCTGAGGTCTCTGGCTTACCCGGCTGCTGCATACTACTGAACTCAAATCTTTTAGTAAAAAGGAAATCCTGCTAGCAAGAAAAAAGTGCAGCTTGCACTGCTTGATCCCCCTTCCTGGAGAGTACTCTTCTTTTTGTTGTTGTTGCGTGGGTTTTTTCCCCTTAAAATAAGATTGCGTAAAGAATTTCAGCACAAAGACCCAAATTTAGACTTCAGTCCATCCCATCAATAAAGGAAAAGGCAGAAGTCTTGATCCACAGCCATGCTGTCAGCCTCTAGAAGCCGTTGCTCCAGGTCTTTCATGTGCATGATCCACCCACATGGACCCAAAGCGCGGTTTAGCAGCGACCAAAAACTTTCATGCTGTAGCAGGGAGAAAAGGTAACATTCAAAGAGCTGGAGCCCTGTCACGATCAAGGCCCGTAGACTTTGCTTCCTCTTCATTTTCTTTTCATTCCTTCAGATGCTACAAAACCGCCAAGGAAAGCTACATCCAGCGGGTGTTAGAGCACCGAACTGACCCTGCAGAAGCAGGGGAAGGCGTAATTAAGGATGTCCTTTTTTTCACCTTCACTTCACTGCAATTCTGTGCTTCCCTGCCACGTCCCTGCCATGTCCCTGCCGTGGGCAGATGCTGGTCTCACTTCTCCCCCATCATCTGGGGGATTTCCGCAATTTTCCAGTTTCCTCGTGCTGGTCTAACACAAGTTGCAGCTGCAGCTGAGTTTGCTGCGCATCCCCGGGTCAAGGCTGCCATGAGGACAAAGTTACGCATCTGAACTTCGGCAGTTTTGGTGTCGACACGTAGGCATTAAAATGAACACTAATGACACCTTGGGCTCGGTCTGCGTTTTGGAGCATTCGAGGCAAAATTCTTACTGGTGGCAGTCAAGGACAAGCTGATGAATCACCCCAACTGTGCAGGGGTGCACAGTGCGCGTTCTTAAGGAAAAGTGTTTACTCCAGTCCATCATCCGCGTCGCACATGAAACTTCTCTTGTAGATACTTTTTTTTATCTGTGTAAAACCTTAAGGGGAGGGGATAGGGCTGGAGAACGTCGCTGTTAGACAGGCATGGTTCAGGTACCCGGGGCGACATGAGATCACTCCGCGTTGTCACCAGCACAAGATTACCTTGCACAAGAATAACTAAGAACAGAATTTTTGACCTTCAAGATTTTCTTATCTGTAAACATTATAACCAGATAGCAATGCAACCCAACTTGTCAACAGCAAGAAATAAAAGAAAAATAAAACTAATTTAAAAGCCGACAGTGGCAGTGGGATAAATTCTTACATTTATCATTTCAGAGGTTCCCATCGCTCCTGCCTCTTTTCCTGCAAGGTTTAAATTATTAGATTTATTTTTTTTTTTACATTGCATTTACTCTCCTAAGAATAGAATACAATTTACAGAAGCTCATATGGATGAAAAAGCATTTTCCTTTTGTGCAGTTGCTCCCACAAATTAACAGACATAAACCTGCACCTCACAGCTTTCCAAAAACCTTGACTCATACTGTCAGATAAATTAATTCAATATTTGGAGATTTATTTTGCAATCCCTAAAAGAAGAAGGTTTATTACTTGAACTTTCACTTAAAAAATACAGTGTATTTCAGATTTTGGTGCAAGACTTTATCTGGTCCAGTTAAAGGAGCGGATTCTTCACGACACGTACGTATGTGGCTGGTCCCGCCAGTGCTAGAATTGGAGAAATTTGCATGAGAAAAGGTCCTTAAAGTGAAGAAACGCACTTTGAGGATCTAAGCTTGCCATAACAGCTGGAAAGAACCTAGTAAAATGGCATTCAATATCTGCTGTTGTAGATCTACCAGGTTTCAAGCTTCCGAGGCAGAGAATGATTTTTAAGCAGAATTTTAACTCGCGCGTGCATGAATTATTTCTACTGACTTGCTCAAAAATAGCAATTGGAGCCTGACTCGCAGTGCACTTACACCGGAGTGGAGCGCGGCCAGGCAGCCTGCCCGCGCCGCGGAGCACCAACCTTTCTGCACACACCCGAACCAAACACCCGCCTTGGGTCTGGCACTGTGGGCTGGGGACACGCTCTCCCTGTCCCTTGTGCCTCCCCTGGCACGGGTCAGCGGGGAATGGCCAGAGTTCGGGGTCCAGACCTCTCGCTAAGGTCCGAGCCAGCGAGGGAGCGCCGTAGTTCGTTGTCAGCAGGGGCTAACGGCCAAGTGCTGTCCCCGGGGGGCAGGGGAGCATCACGCTGCTGACTCAGAGGCGCAGCTGAGTCACCGCCTCCCGTGGCTTCTCCTGTGATGGGAACGGGTTAGACACCGCATTCAAGATTGTGCTTGAAGTCACGATCCAAATCACTGTGTTCAGGCTCCTCGTTTGCTTCACAAGGAGAAAGGATGTGCGCTTTTTGGGGAAGAGAAAGGAGTCTGTGGTGCGGGAAAACCAGCTCCTGGATTCCCGCTCATGTGAGTGCTGTTAAGGAAAAAAACTAATCCAACAAGACCCACCTTTAAAGCACAAGGGGATGACAGTATCTCTGCTGGAGCCCCTCAGAAGTCAATGAAGGTACGCCTGGCGTGTCGAGTAGTCGCTGGTTAGCAGGACCCATCAGCTACGATGGCCTGAGGCGCGTGGAGCTGTTGCGGAAGAGCATTGACGTCTCATGAGGGTACGGCTCTCCTACTCGAGAGCATTCAGGAGCAGGTCTGCAGAGTGCTTTAGGTGTTGCCGTGTCCAAAACGTAGAAATTCAGCCGACAAACCCCAGGGCTCTGGACAATAAATGACACCAAAGAGCAAAGCTCAGGAGCTGGACCCTAATCGTGAGTGGGTGGCATCAGGCTCAGCTGTGCAAACCCACAGGGCCGGTGTTTCGGGCTGTGCTCATCCTGGGGGGGTGGACATCACATTTAGGAGTCATCTGGATGGAGTCATGGCAGAGCAGGCATCAGAGCATCCCCTCTGGGATGCTGGCGCTTCCTTCGCAGCACCGTTAGAGTTAAATGAGACTCAGTTAAATGATCCTCACTCCCCGGGGGGTATTTGCTGGCACATAACCCGGTGAATCCAGCCTATGGAGCATGGGTGATCTAGAGACACTATGAAAACTTTCTCAAGAGCTTATTTAGGAGAGAAAGACCTGATGCGTCAGTAGCGCTGTGTGCAGGAGAGCTGCTGGAGCCGGTTGATATTTCGACACGACCGAGTATTTTTAGAGCCATCCTATGGTGCAGGAGTTTTAACTTCCATTTCACAGCCCTTGAAGCCGGGCAAACTTTCATTAACATTTGATGCCTTGAAGTCATGCGAGGTCTGGGGGAAAAGGGAGGGGAAGGAGTAAAACGAAATACACCTTTTTGGAGCCTATAGTTTGCAAAGTTGCTGTGAAGCTTAGAAAAAGCTTCCGATCCCTCCTCTTTGTACCAAGTGCTTTTAAAGTACCCAGATCATTCAGAGGGCATTGCTAGAATCCAAACCATGGCTGTGTGGGAGAGTCTTGTTTAATTAAAAGTTAAGTTAACATGTCAAATACCTGGAGTCTCTCTGGCCCCTGGGGACATTCAAGCACTTTTTAAACAGAGCTTCCCACCTGAGACGGGTTATACCTCTCTTCTTCACCCCTGATTAGGCAACTTGGCTAATATAGGGCTCTTTGGCCCGTAAATCCCCAAACTATTTATAAGCCATCACGACTGCACCCTAGAGAGGAGAAGCAGGGACTCAGAGCACTTAGGTTTGCTCCCAATTCCCACTGCACACGATGCCATTTCTGCTCAGCTCAAAGTGAGGCTTTTCTACCCCAATTTATACACGGGAAAACAGTGCTTCCCTGGCTACAAGGCAGGGTTTCAACTGGAAAAGAAATTAACAGAAACTCTATTCCCGACCCCCCCCCCGGCTCCCAAATACACGCACGTATACATACACACACACAGAGTCTCGTTGCACACAACTGAGATTTTGTCATAGGCTGAGGGAATAGGAAGAAGAGACGTATTTTTGTCTCCTTGGCAAAAATATATTGGCAGCATATCACTGAGTTGTAAAGATTGAGCAAGTACCAGAGCGCGGCCCCGTTAGGAGGAGCAGATCCTGGAACGCTGCCCTTTGGCTGCCCGCACCCGTCTGCCAGGACTGTCGCAGGGATGCTGCCCCGGGGGGGACCCTGTGTGGGGGACCCCAAACAGCCCGTACGGGCTCCTGTGGAGGAAGAGGAGTTTGCAATACCTGGAAACGAGGAGCTGTCAGCTCTGCATCGCACCAGATGAAGTGTCTGAAGGGGAGAGGAGCTGTAAATCTCCCCCTGTGCATGGCAGCGTTCCCGGGCGGTCGGAGCCACTGCCTGCCTCCCGAGCTGCGCACCTCTCGGGAGGCTCACCAAGGTGGTGACAAACCGGTCCTCTCCTGCTTTCAAAGCTCGGCAGGAAATACGGTCCCCGAGATGCTGTTATTGAAGGGCAGGGAGAGAGATGAAGGGCTGACGAGGGAGGGCTGTGAGGGAGTCAATGGCACAACAGCCTGCGGCGCTGGGCACGGGGGCACCTGCCTTGTGTCCAGCCTTCCCAGCAAAAGGAAAATTTCTTGGCTTTCTCCTCCCAGCTATGAATCTTCCCAGACGCTTCCGTGCCCTCCCAGGACAGCAAAAAGCAATAGGCATTGCTGGTTACAGTGGAAGATATGCCTGATGCCGGTAAGGGCTGGGACTCTCAGATACGTTATTTAAATCCAAGTCTGAGATCCCAGGTCGGCTTGCCCAAAGCTACCACCACCATTACCCTTCCCCGGTGCAGGTAGAGCCATTACATAGTAAAATGCAATTCTGAAATACTGAAAGTAAACTCAGAAATCTCGGCAATAAAATATTTATGCATCTGTGCTTTAGTGCCTTGTCATTTTGCACGATGCGCTTTACTTCTCAAGACTGACTAGATTGAAGCACTTCTGATTCATTAAACACATTTTCCCAAATGCTGTTTCTACAAACATTGTCGGGCCATTGTGTTTAGTTGTATTTATTAGCTGGTGTAACAAGGAAGTTACATCTTCCATAACCCTGAGAGGAACCCGCTTAAATGTGTTGCTCTGAATCTCAGCAGAGAAGAAAACAGTTCTAATGAATAATTAAAGCTTAAAGAGGTCCTGCTGCTTTTGCCGTCTCATTTTTATTTGTCACTGCTTAGTTTGCATTAGGAAATAGAAAGTTTCAGGTGCAGGAGCCAAATGTGTTCATTTAAACAGATCTATTTGGTAGCCCTCTCCATTTTTATGTATTAGGTCATTTGTTAACTGTGATAATTTAAATCAGTCCTGGGAATTGTAAGTTTCAGGCTCTTAATTTCCATCAGGCAGTGGCTCTGTGCATCCCCTCACCTTCTGTCAGCAGCACGGGCACCGGCTCTGGGGCCGGGCGGCGCACGCACCGAGCTGGGCAGGGCCGGGGATGCAGGCAGAGCTGCTCAGGGAGGACCCAGGTCACCATCTGGTCCCCGTCTCCACAGGTGCCACCAATCTGCCAAGCTCCTGCTCTCCTCCTAGGCCCTCTCCTTGCCACGCGCCGTCTCCTCCTCCTCCTCAGCTCTCTCTCCCTCCCGCCTTCTTCCACGCTGCCTTTCCTCCTCCCCTGCGAACCACCTCCCGTTCCTCCCCGCTCTGCCCCAAAGCGCTCCTTTTCCTCCTCCCTTCCTACGCTGCTCTCTGCTGTCCTCCCCCAGGCCCTTATTCCCCCCACAGCTGCTCATCATTTTCCTCCCCTTCTCAAAGACCAGCCTGCCCCATCTCCCGCAGGATGCTGCCCGCAGCCTTTCTCCTCCCAGCTCTAAACCTCCCCAGACACTTCCACGCCCTCCCAGGACAGCAAAAAGCAATAGGCATTGCTGGTTACAGTGGAAGATATGCCTGATGCCAGTGGGGGCTGGGACGCTCAGGTCCATTATTTAAATCCGAGCCTGAGATCCCAGATCGGCTTGCCCCGGGACACGCCGGGGACGGACGGACACACACACACACACACACACACACACACACACACACACCCTCCACCACCAAATACCCGACAGCCCTGAGCCTGCCAGCACCTGGCCTCCACGAGGAGATGGCACGTTATGGGCTGCACATACTGCTGGGAGTCGGGACTAACCAAATCAGCAATAACTCTAATTCAAGCTAAAGCCCTTCAGATTTCCATTCTATTTTCTTCCAGGATATATTACTGTTGCAAAATATTTTTGTTCCTTTTGTTTATTCACATTGGAACCTCGTATTTCTAACCAGCAGCTCTGTTATTTGTTCCCAAGGTGTGAGTTCCCAAGCCATGAGTATTCAACTAGACAGCACGGTCTCTCGGATGCACCACACTAATCTCTCCGAGCGGAGTGTCTTTTCCAGGAATACATCATGCAGATGATCTTTGAAACCTTTGCCTTGCGTGTCCCAAATCCAGCCGTCAGCAGGGTTTGGCAGTTAGACCCCTTTCTCCTAACCTTTAGATTCCCCGTTGTCATCCGCCTTGTTTCAGTCCCGCATCACTGATTGTGCATGATCAATCTCTAGGGGTTTAGTTTCTATGTATAACTCAACAAGCTGGCATAGAAATGAGGAAGACATGCTCCAAAATGAATGCAGATCCAACTCAAGGTCACTGCTTTATGAAGACAGACATATTGTAAGCATTCCCTTCAATTAAGATGATTTATGGAGTGAAATTTCCCTATTGCTTCTTCAATATCCAACTATTTTTCTAAATGCCATCATCTTATAATGAATCACCATGGGCTGAAGAGACATGGAAGCATTACAAGATTCCAGGAGTGTCCAAATACCCTGCATGTTCCTAGTCAGTTAACTAGTGAGCTCCTCTATCACTGCTTTCCAATGTAACCCTTGCTCTTCTTTCATGAAAAAAACTTTGTGGTGCATGAACAAGCCAAAAGAAGGTTTGTTAAGAAAGAGTTCAGTTCTAGATGTCGGCTTACAGACATTCCCTGCTATTAGAGTAGACAATAATTCATTTTATGCAGCAAGGTAATTAGGTGATGCCCTGTAAGCTTCGGCTACACCAAGAGATCTCCCAAGGAGTATCAATAATATGAACCATTTTTCTACTGACGAGATGTGGAGGGTTTTTCCACTGCAGAAGCATCCTGTGCATGCTACCCCAAACATCCCCAAGGATTACCCAGGTTCTCATTCTGAAGAGTTGGTTCTTAAATTTCAGACTGCTCTATGACAACTGCAAACCTTACCTGTTCTCAAATGAGGCTGTTTCAGGAACCTGAAAAAACAGTAATTTAAGAGGGTCTAAAAGTAGAAATTGAGAATGAGAAGGAAGTGTATGAAAGTTGAAGTGGGAGAAGATACAGGGGACAAAGCATCACACATTGTACTGGGTACGTTTCATCTAGTTCAAGAACAGTGTTTGTTCCCCAGGCGCAACCATGACTGTGTCTCAAATTATAAACTCAGTGGGGACTTCAAAGAGACAGGAATGTCCATTTCCTTAAATTTCCCCCCCCAGGTAGTGACGAGCCACGACACAGGCTTTATAGACATGCTGTGATCGTGAGAGGTGAAACCATCAAGCCTTGGTTGGTCACCATGTTAATGAGGGAGAACTGATGACTTACTGAAGTAAGAGAAACCAGATGGATAAAAACCAAACTATCCCTTAAGGGAAACTTGATTCCAATTGTGCCAACACAGGAAAAAAGCACAGTTTGACAATGCGAAAATAAACACGATTTGTCATTTTGCAGCATATGAACGCTTCATCAGACAAAATGACTATCTGTTCTCAAAATTGCATCCGGTAAAATTTGGCATTTCAGCCCTCACATAATGATTGATGGACTGGCAGCAATCTGCCTGAATGAGCAGTCTTTGTACCAGAGAATGTATGTCAGGGTCAAGAACACTGCGGGGGAAAAAAAAGTGGATTTTGGTCCAAATGAAGATACATCTGAACCGTCGCTGGCATACAGGCCACCACAGCTTATTTCCCACTGCTCTCTGAGGTGTGGCCTGGGATGGGCGCTGTGTAGTTACAGCTGGGAACAAGTTAGACTCTGACACATTTTCCCAAAAGTACTGTTGGTTACCAAGTACCTCTTCAAATTAAGGCATTTTGGACCAAAATGTGAGAGCTGAGAACTCATTGGTGAATGACTTTCAGTTCAAAGCTGTGATGAGTGAAGACGCTCACCTAAGAACCCAACAGCAACTCCAGTGTTAGACCAATTTTAGCTAAGGTAGAAAAGCTAACTACAAAACTCAGGTGGAGGTTTCTCTCCAAGCTCCAAATTCATTTTAAAAGGGAGAGAACAACTATATCGGCCACCCAGAAACAGCTTTGGCAAAGCAGCAGCAGAGCAAAGTATGGAAATGAGCGGTGAGACAAACTTCTGGCTGCCGGGATAACGGACTGCGGCACGAGATGCAGGCCGAGACGAGGCGTGAAGGCAGAACACATAAGCATGGGCCGTGGTGGTAGTTAGAAAAGCGGACACAGAAAAGTGAGTTAACAACCCCATGGCAACTAGAAATGTCAACAGTCTCTTGGGACTGAGCCGAGCATGGGAACGCTCGCCGTGGCGGGGCTAACTTAGCACTGACTTGAAGAAGTTCCTCAAGCAGCATCACCAACATTGCCCCCAAAAAATCCTGTCATACCCAGCCTGAGGAATTGCCCGTCTTTCGCCATGCAGCTGATTTAGGAAGTGCAAATGGAACATCAGGGCTGGAAGGATGTCAGCGTTTCTCCCTAGAAAACAGAGTCATTCCCTCAATAAGCTCCACAAAAAGGAGCAACAAAAAAGGACTAAGATAAGCCACAGAACCCCCTGGATTTTCCCCCACTTTGCCAACCAAGAAGCATCAGAAGAGGACATGGATAATAAGGAGCAAATTGCAAGTGTAGTAGGAAGACCATCAGTCGTGCACAGAGGGGCTCCTGGGGATGCCTGAGCAGTGGTGGTGGGATAACGCCTCGCGCTCTTCTGTCTGCTGCTTGGCTAAGGAAAGCCGGCTGGGAAAGGGATAGGAGCAATGCTGAATAACCTCCATCAGACTTCGGTGGCCAAAGTGCTGGTTTATGAGGGGAACATTCAAAGAAAATGGAAATGAGGTAGCTCAAAACAACATGTAACATACAATCAACTCTTACGTGCTTTGCTGCTGCCCTACATTTCCCTGGTGCTATTGGTATTCACTGTTGTAGCACAAGGACACTTAGTACTTTTGGCAGCGGTTTTGTAATGACTGAACAGGATTCAAAGGACAGCAGCCAGACACTGTGATGTGTTTTATGAGCTCCCAGATGTGCAGGTGAGGTGAATCTTCGGGAAATGAGTTTCGCTGCCACAGATTTTCTATCACTCAGGGTCTCAAATAAAATCTTATAATGGAACAAAAGGGCTGTCATAGAATTTTAAAGTCATCACTGGCAAAGCAACTTTTCCGCATCTGTTCATTTCTTGCACAAGTGCACAACATCTTTGACGATATTTGCCCAGCTGAAAACAGAAGGTCGGCTGCTGAGGCTGTGTGTGCCCACCTGAATTAAAACTGACTGAGCCTCTGTAGGCACCTCCCTGGACGCCTTCTGGTGTAGGCAGTCCAGAATCTGGAGATGCTTTACCAGGCTGTACAAAATAGCGTTCAGGTGTTACGCTGTGAGTTGCAGCATACTAAAATAATATTGCTCAAAGAGTAACATTTTTCAAGCCACAACGAGAAGTCACCACTCAAGAGCAGACTCCTTCACCACCTGAGCGAGGTGCGTCCTCTCCTGTGTGTCTGACTTCTTCGGGCAGCGGTGACCGTCCGCAGATCAGCTAAGGCACCGCACCTGCGCCTCGGGAAACTCAAGAGTGTTAGAAGAGAAAAGGGTGGTCATGACATAAATGTCAAACAGCCGGAGGAGGAACCTTGCCGGTCACTATTTATGGCTGTGAAATTGGCACCGGGTCAGTGGAGATGGCTCTTCAGAAGTGTGGAGCATGAGCTCCACTACAGTTTGAGACCACTGTAGAAAAAAGCAATGCAAGGAATAGAGCGACACAACCTTCGTTCTGCGGGGAGACGGTGGAAGGAGCAGCTGTGAGCTGCCTCCAGCTCCAACAGAGAGGGCTTTAGATAGGCTTTGTAGAGGAGCACCAAGGAGGTGCTGCAGACAGCAAAAGGCAACTGGATCAGACACCGCCACAGGGCAGACAAGTTGGTGAAAGGGGGTTATAATATCACGGAGTAAATACTTGAAAGTATTTACTCTTAGAAAGTGTGTGATAAATACAGGGGGAGCATTAACTACTACACGAAGGTAAGAGAAGTGGGGTGAGGTCAGTGGTGGGACTGAGCACATCAATGACAAGACAAACTGAGACCTGTTCCTAGAGAAAACGTGCTTTTGCCAGAGTTCAGGGGAATGGCAAGCGCTAAGAATAAAGGCCGGGGTGAGAGCAAGCGCGGTCCCCTGCCAATTTCCAAGCGCGTGGGCAGAAGCAGCTGCGAGCTGCTCGGTGCACATCTCCTCCAGCGCCACCGCCGGGGCGGTCCGAGCCCTCGCGAAGTGTTCAACACACCGGGAAGGTGTTTTGGGTTTAAAAACCTTAAAGAGGAGCGAGATGGAGCAGGCAGCAAAAGCAACCGGCAGTTATTCACGTGGCAGTGAGGGGACGGATGAAAAGCTCTGAGCAGCGCAGGGTCTGTAGGCAGCGGAGGGGGAGGACTGGAAAAGGGGGAAATTCGTGTCACAGCAGAAGATAAGAAAATAAGAGACTCAAGGAGGAGTTTTGCTTTGCCCACCAGACAATTGAAAATAGATCAAAAGAAGAACCCAAAGGGTTTGTTAGAGCTGACAGCTCCTAAGGAAGAAAGTGGGGCAAATTTCATACATCTGAACATTTTTAAATCATTTTCTTTTTGCCCAGGAAGTAGAGGGGGAGCAAGCAAAGGAGAAGACCAGATTCTGATATCGCTGTTACTGGGTGAGGCAGATTTGAGTCCACTGCACTGAAATCAGAATCTGGCCCCTAAGTGGGCAGTTCAGCTCCATTCAATGAGAAAAAAGTGAATCCTGAGTTATGGGATGAAAGAGGAGGAAAGGACCAGCTGGGCAGGATGCTGGGCCACCTTGTCTAGGCCGTGCTTTTGCCAAGACAGGTCGGACCAGATGACCTTTGAGGTCCCTTCCAACCTGGTATGCTATGATTTTTGGGAGGAAAAATAGAAGATTATTGTTTCACCATCTCAACATCGGTAGAGAAAAACGGTTAAGATTCAGGATAATTTCCTGAGTTTTAGACTCAGCTGAGATGCATTTCCTTTGGTCTGACCATGACACGCGCAGACAGCTCGTGCTGGTCAGCTGGTTTATGGTACCGGGCTAGCCCACATTTATGGGAATGGTCTGCTAATCTTTTTAGATCCTAAGCATTTTCTGAAAACAAGACCTACCTTGGCAAAAGTATGACAATAAGGCCAGGTACTAGCAGTGCTCTTCATCAAATTCACCTTCAGGATGGAACAAAAATACAAACTGTCATATGGACAAGTATTTCCCGGACTGGCAGGACTCAAGAGGGTGTCAGACAGCATCTGTCTCAAAAACAACCTATGCTTTGAAGTTTCCAGATTTGCGAGGCTGTCACAACAGCCAAACTTTTCGCAAAGGCAGACACCCAATAAACGTGCATTTAACCTCCCGAGGCTTTTTTCTCTGCTGGCTCCATCCTCAGTGGAGCTGCAGGCGGCATTACAGCAGCAAATTCATATGGGGTGTGTTTTGCACACAACCTGCATCAATACTTCATGATTTCTTTTATAATGACAGCATTAAACATCCTCTGGCAGAGGCTCACAGGATCTGTGCTCATTCAAGTAGCTTAAGGACAGGCCTGTGAAATTCTCGGCAAACAGCAGGAGACAAATAATCGAACTCGGGACAATTTAACATGGAAAGTGCCAAGTTACAGAAAAATATCTAATGCTGTTCCTTGTGGCCTGAGTGGAGAGCTAAGGACCATAATAGTCCCTGTTTGAGCATCAGCACCACAAAGCACGTTTTGAAAGTAAAAGCACCCATTCCTCTTTTCAAGGGTTATTTTATGATGAGAGGGATGAAGAGAAAGGAAAGTTACCTCGGCAGCTGCATTCGCTGTTGTGTGTCGATCCAGTGAGACAGGGGGGGGTTGTACTGGTGGATAATCAAAGAAATGAACACAGGGCACAGATAGATGCCACGCTTCAAATTTTGCAGAGAGGAACATTTTTTGGCATGTCTGCTCTTCTTTGCTCGCTATTGCTCAAATCACACTGCAGAGGGTTTCAGACCTTGTCAGCGGAGAAGTCTTCCTAAGGAAAAAAATATATAACTGTGTCTTTTCTCCCCTGGCAGAGTCCAGCGCTGACACGCTCTCACTCACTATAAATAGAGGGTCTCCACTGCTGTCCAAGGGACGCAAAGCCATGGCGTGAAGGAAACCCAGTCCCACATGGCACGCTCAGATGGACACTGTGTTCAGGGAACTTCTGTTACAACAGCCCCGCTCTGCCTGTCACGCTTTTCTTGTTGTCAGTGGTGTTCTCTGTCAGTCAGCCTTCCCTGTGGTGATATAGTCAGAAAACTTGTCATTTAAAGATTCAGATATTCAATTGTTGCAGTAAATCAGGCTAACGGTTGGCTCTGGAACTGAGGCACAGCATTTAATCACAGAATAGATGCAACAAGCAGAACCACCGGGCCAGATTTCCCATGGCTCCTTACTAATTGCCTTAGGTTTAATATACAGTCAGCTCCTTGCAACTTTTATTCCCTGTATCTGCAAGCACTTGCTGTCAAATGATCTTGAAAATCATTTCCTTCCATGTCTTCATCCCAGAAGACCCACATTTTCCAGAAAGAACTCAGATGGTAAGTGGGATTTTAGGCTGGACAACTACGGGCTGTATTTACCTGCCCGCAGGTAATGGCCGCAGCCATGCGGCCCCTTCTGCAGCCGACATTCACAGCGCTCATTCCATCAGTATAACCCCCTGCAGGAGAAAACCCTGCTTAACTCTATTAATAGTGTGCACGTGTGCGCACTCAGTATCTTTAGCTGCTCGCGAGCTACAAGAATGTGGCGTGTTGGCAGAGGAGAGCTCGATCCAAGGAGGTCGCAAATGTCTGGTGTCCCATGAGAATGCCAGAAAAGCTTCCTAATCAAGTCCCAAACCCGACGTTTTACTGCATACTCTCGCCAGCAAGAGCAGTCGAGAGGGCTGGAAGATGAACTAGTTAATTGAGCAATAGTTCTGCAGAAGCTGTGGATGGAGAAGGAGGCAGCGGCTCAGCCCATCTATCCTCATGTGTCTCCCACCGCTATCAGATATCGCCTCCCCTAAGCTTGTGCTCGGAGCAAGGAGACAAAAATTGCTATTGACAGAAGTACCCCGCAGACAAGGTCCTCTGCTGCAAAGCTGCTAGCGTCTTGCGTGGTGGAAACCTATTTTAAATGACAACAGGACACTAATGTTATGGAAAGATCTTGGTTTATATAGTTTTTGGGATTAGGGGGGAGAAGAAAACAAAAGTACAGTTTCTCTTGACAAATACTGTCAGACATGTAAGTGCTCCGTCTTCCAGTGCTGATTTGTGCAAACACTTCCAGGGCATCGGGGAATGTTGTCATTGATAAAATACTAACCACGGGAAATGGCCGTTTCAAAGACACGACTGAGGGAACGGCCAACAACGTGATCATGTAATGCATGGCCGCGAACAAAGTTAATTAGCATTTGCATCATACAGCGTTAACCAGCGCTCTCAGTCATCAAAAAATAAAACCCCAGTGCCCAATTCTGCAGTGGTACAGGCAGGATTATTAAAGCATTATTTGAGAAAGAGCAAGGAGAAGGTAGTACGTCATCAGAATCTGGGATCACGACTTTGATTTACTGTTGAAAACTCTATGTACTTTGAGATCTCAAACCCCAAAACAAAGCTTAATCTTCACTTAGGAACCACAATTCCCTCCCTTATCACATTATCTGAGTACCTCACACTCTAATTATAGTTATCTGAACAACACTCTTAGTGAGATTGGGAAGAACTAACCTTGTCAGAGAAGCCCTTGAACACAGAGTAAAACCGAGTCGGAAACAATTTTTAGTTTTTAAATGCCAGCTAAGTACACTGCAACCAGTGGAAAAAAAAATGTTCTTGCACCATCAGCAACACTTCAGAAAATTTGCCTCTTCATTATCATTAACCCAGATCCTGAAGTCCTGGCTCAAAATTCAGAACAAAGTTATAATTATGAGGAGAAAATGCATTATAATATTTGTATTTCTAAAAGCATCATTTAAAACGTAACAGTAATCATTCAAAGAAAGGAGTAATACTTACAGCATCGCAGTGGGATATTATAGCTTACTCTCAAGAGGTATCCAGAAGTGCTTCTCAATATTTTAGTATCTGTGAGGCAGTGATTGCAGTTTATTTATCTCTCTCTAGTGGGTACAGCAGTAGAAGTTAAATATTCCACCTTCCTCTCCAAAGGATATAAGGGACTGTCTCCACATACTCAAGCAAAGATGAAAATCTCTCTTCCACGTCACATCCTGGTGTGGGCAACGGCCCCCGTGTGACTTCACTGAGCGTGGACCAGGGGCCACCTTTGTCTACACGTTTCTTCAAAGCATCCTCTGTGAAGCCTTTGAGAGGCGCTTCGGGGAGTTCAGACCTTGTGCAGGTGCTGCAGAACGGTTGTTTCTGAATTTAATTGAGGCGTTTCCTTTTCTGCCACATCTTCCATTCCATAGCTTTTATTCTTTCGCATTGCTTTAAATGCAATGCACAGAGCTGGGTATTTCATCACCTCTCAGGTGTGCTTTGTATTTATTTTCTGTGTTTAAGTACAAGTGAGACTCTGCTGTTGTGCTTTTAAAGCTGACCACTGCTAGAATAGCTGCCACCCAGCTAGTTTTAATTTTTCCCAAATCTGAGTTTCCAAGTCCATCGTTGTAAAAAAAAAGGTATTGTTACATTTCCTAGCAAGACTTTGTTTCTGATACTTTGTGGATTAGAAGAGCCCTTGGTACCCTGTAGATCACCGGAGTTCTTGATAGCGACTTCAAGCCTCACTGAGAGTTTAATGAGCTGCTGCTGAGTTACGTGACACCTCTTAAGTTTATGGAAAACATTTATCCCGTCTGCTGCTGTTACTAGCTATCCGGCACCACAGGCACTAGAGAGGCCCCTGAACCAATATCTGTGATCTGAACTACAGCAAAAATATCGGGAAGAATGTTTTGGATTCCCAGGCGTTGGTACAGGTCCAGATTTCACAGTCACTTGCTATGTCCATAAAATTTGTCCAGAATGACCAATCTCAGTATTCGTAAGAACTGGAAATAGAATGGAACTCTCAAGCACATCTAGAATTTTCTGTTTGGGGCTAATTAGCCTCTTTTTTTCACCTCTGCTAGACTTGTTAATACTCTTCCATGTGAAAGGCTCCAGATATAAGCAGCAGGAAATGAAGGTCTCCAACCATAAAAGAGGACAAGCCCAGACACGGCCAATACCAGCCCATCCCGCCCTGCTGAGGGGCTTCAGTCCTGCGGTGGAAGGGATGGCTTCCAGTAAGAGAAACTTCTGCTGAGGGGCCCATTTCATTCAGAAGTTTAATAACATAAGGCCGTTTTACAGAGGCCAAAACCCTCCGTCAGTCCATCAGTGCTGCAAACGCAAGAGGCTTGGGGAGCAATTCAGTCTTGCAGACTTCTTGTCTCTTAACTGAGTTTCTGGAAGTGGAACATTTATTTGGGCTGGTGCCCAGGCCCCCGCTCTGTGAATGTGCGGGGTCACAAGGCAGCCTTCGGTAGACAGAGCTCTCTCCTTCATGCATCTACCTCTTTGCAGGAAGTTGTGGGAGCTCGGTTACCTGTGATACTGCCACTTTTATATCCGCTCTGGATAAATTCAACCAACTTACCGTAGAAGTTACTGGAGAAGTACGTAACAGACTGAGAGACGGCCCCACCTATGTACACACAAGAGCAGAGTTATTGAAACACCTATTTCATGGGAAATTAAGGTGAGAAGATTATTTAGATTTTTTTTTCCTTAATTAATAGGAGAGGATAAAAATCAGACTCTGAATGTATTTCTTCTGAATTGGCACACCATAACGAAGAGACTCGAAGAAATGACCATCCAGTCTCAGAGGCCCTGTTACGCTGGCAGTGATTTAGTTTCATTGCATGAACTGCCGTGAAAATAAGCACTGGGATCTTTAAAATCTGAATTTTGGATTGCCTTGCTGGAGAGCCATCAGGAGCACCAAGCCAGCTGATGGCAAACAGAGGCATGCATGGGCAAACACGCTTCGCAGGAGCAAGTCCCAGCTGAAGTGCTCTCCTCCGCCTGGCAGACAGGACAGGTTTGTCACTTCCAGATGTGAGTGAGCCACTTACTTCTTGTTCACAGCCTTTGAAGTGCTGCGCAGAGAAAGCCTGAGCCGTTACCACCATTGGAGTAGATACATCATTTACTGGGAGAATTAAGTGCGCTGTAGTAGCAAACCCGTAGTTGACACTCACAGGGTGCAATTGAAATCCTCCGGATTAGTAATTCTTTTGAGATCTTTGTAATCATTGGTAACAGGTAGTGAAATAAATCCACATTTATATCCTACAGACTGCAGCTGTGCTTCTGTTAAAGTAGTATTAAGTGATGGGTTTTAAATCCTTCTGCCAGCTCAGGCTGTAAGCACCGAAACTCCTGCGCAGAGGATAACTCAGCCTGCGTGATGTATGTTCCCGAGCACGAAAGGCTGGTTAATGAATAATGAAAGCACCAAGGCAGAATCGCACCTCGGGGCTTGGCTCCTGCAGCAGCTCTCTGGGGAGAGGTCCCTGCGCAGCAGCAGCCCCAGCCACCGCAGCTGGGACGGGATGTGGCTGTGGACAACCGGCACAGAGAATAACGCAAAATACTAACGTAAAGCTTTACCCAGATGGACAAAGTGCTGAACCTCGTCTTGTTCAGTCGAGCGAAGGGTTCATCTGGCCGACGCTGGCGTTGTTCCTTCGGGTATCAGGAGTGCACGCCCGCGCCCTGACGGGCTGCACCGGCTCCCGGTTAACTAAACAAATACGCCATTAAAAGCTCAACCAACCTTGAGGGGACATATGGGTTTAAATTGCAGCAGGCAAAGATTTATGGACTTGTTTTCCGAGCCTAGAGAGTAATTGAAGAGGCTTCAGACAATTCAGCTCTGGTAAAGGGAGCCAGCGCTTCCCCGGGGACGAGACAGGAGGGGTGACGGGTGCTGGGTCGGCACTCGGCTTTGCTGCGGAGCCCCCGCCGTGGAGCAGGGACCCAGACTGACAGTCGCTCTAGGAACAAAAAGAGGCTTTGCAAACTCAGTACGCTTGTAAGATAAGCAGGGCGCTGATAAAGTAAAGCACAGGAGAGATTAAAAATCCTCAGAAGAACGATATTAGTGGCAGACTGAAGAAAGAGCCCAGGCATCCTGGCTCTTCCTTCCTTCAGCTAGGATTCAGCCCAATCTGCCCCAAATTCTTGACCTTAGAGATGGTTTCTTGACAGCATTAAAAAAAAATCGGTGATCAACACTACAGGAGAATAATTTACTTGTACAGCCTGGGAGGAAAAGGAAATAAAACAGAGCTGGCAGGAGTGCCTTTGGTTCTATTCCTTATGTTTTATGTTTGCTTTGTTTTCATTCAGGAATCTACAAAGGACATTGCTTCCGAATCAACCACTTCCCTGAAGACAACGACTATGACCACGACAGCTCAGAATACCTTCTCCGTAAGTGGAAAGTAGCACCTGGTGCACAGGGTTAACAGACGTGGCCAGAGAGGCGTCCCTGGGTTTCTCTTCTGTAGAGGCCAACCCGAGTCTTACTCATGGCAAGGCACTGGCCCAAACCTGGTGGCACAGAGCAGTGGGGACATGTGTCCAGTTCACGCTGCAGCTGCCACAGCCGTGACCCTCGGGGACCCCCATTTCCTTCTCTGAAGGGTTTCCATCACCCAGGGGAACGCACGTGATTGTGGGGCCCATTCTCTAAACATTGTATGGAAATTGTTCAAATGAAAACGACAGCTGTCACTCCCAAATTGGCAAGGGTATTTTACAGAGGGAGCATTTCTCTGATTAGTGCATCAAAAGAGGTGTGAGGAGTGGGTTCCAGCCCATTCGGAAGCTTTTGCTGATGCTTAAAGCCAACCCCTGTGCGAGCCTGGTCCTTTGCAGCTGCTGAGCCACCTCCCCCTGCAGTGAAACTACTGCATTGTAGGAAGGAAGCTGAAATTTCTGCAGCTAAAAGCAAAATCTCAGCATGAACACAGGCTGTGGCTCCCCTGCATGGACAGCCAGCCATTGCTGTTGCCGCTCCGTGCTGGGGCGTAATCCCCCACAGAAGTAATTTCACCCGCCAGCCTGGTGCTTGAAATACGGGAAACTGTTTCATCTCTTCGGACGACCGTTCGCTCAGCTGATGGTCTTGGAACCCGAGCGTGACACTTCATGAATCCTGCACAGTCGGCGTTAGACGCCCCCTCCCCCGAGGACGCCTTGCCTAGTTCTCCTTTCGAACAAAGGAGCCGATCCGCCAAGCTGAACGCAATGCCCCTTACCAGAGAAAGGGCCTGCAGTTCCCAAGGTGTTGGGAGAGCTTCAGGGAGCGATGAATGACGCTGCTGCCTGGTACACCCGGCAAGGCAAAACACTCCTCAATTATACTGCTATTAATTACCTGAAACACCACTTAGAGAGCCACTCTGCCCTTCTGCCTGCCCGTGGGAAACAACTTCTGGTTGCTAAGACAAGAAGAAAAAATAAAAATCTCCAAAAAGTACACTTTACCAGAAAAGCCAGATTTTTTTTTCATCTTTACTCTTGCCAGTTTAGCTCAGTCATGGCGCTTGGGTGACATGATTTCGGTGCTCAGGCGAAGGCAGACTAGCGCTGTGAGCACGGCTGCATTTATCTTTCATACAAGGCTTTGGAACTAATGTTAAATTGATGCAAAGTCAGCTTTAAGGAAAGAAACATCATTAGTAAAAGGACTGTAAAGGAAAGAAGAATTAAGTAGCATCTTGATGAAAATGTACGATGCCTTTGTTATTTGGAGAAAAGATAGAACTGGGAAAAACAGTCTACAGCTCCTCAGTAGGACATGAGATTAGTGAATTGGTTGGAAGTTTACTTGTGACAGGTGTTCCCTAAAAGCTGTTTTCCAAAGTGACTAAGTACAGACCTTAAAAACAAGTCAGTCCAAGCCTTTACGCCTTCTGCGAGACCAGGCCTCAGCTGCTCCCCGGAGCTCGTCCTCGCGTGCTCTGCACAGGCCACAGGGCTCCTCTGCTTCAACTTTTACGAGAAAAACTGCAGCTCCACTTAAAATGCGTGTGGTTGATTTAGAGATTACTGAAAGGTTATGTAGCTAAATCCAGAAGCGATGAGCTCATACGTATATGTAATAGGGATCAAATCATTGTCTAACTAGACACAGACGAGGGGATCTTTGCATCCGGTTTCAAAGGAGACGCGAGAGCTTCCGTCCTGTTTTTGCCCTCTGTGCAACACCTTTGCAACCTGCTGTCTCCACATCATTCACCGTCTCTTGGCAGAAGTCTCCTGGAGGGCCACGCTGGCGATAGCCCTTATTCCTCCAGTCTGGCTTAGACGAAGGTACCAATGCCGTGTGCGTCTTGTGCACAGGAGGGGTCTCAGCCTGCTCCACAGCGAACAACGTAATGTAGAATCACAGACTGGTTTGGGTGGGAAGGGACCTTAAAGAGCATCTCGTTCCAGCCCCCTGCCCTGGGCAGGGACACCTCCCACCAGCCCAGGTGGCTCCAAGCCCCGTCCAACCTGGCCTTGAACCCCTCCAGGGATGGAGCAGCCACAGCTTCTCTGGGCACCCTGGGCCAGGGGCTCACCCCCCTCACAGCAAAGAATTTCTTCACAATATCTCATCTAAATCTCCCCTCTTGCAGTTTAAACCATCGCCCCTTGTCCTCTGGCTCCCCTCCCTGATAGAGTCCCTCCCCAGCTTTCCTGGAGCCCCCTTGATAGGCTTGAGATAAATGTAAAGGTTATGGTTGTAGCAGAATTGTGCCCTGGTTCAAAACCCTATTGAAATCAGTGAAAAAATGACTGATTTTAGGATACTTTCATCCAGGGTGTGAGTAGGAGCAGGAGTTTGGATTTTGCCCTTCAGCTTTCAGGCTGCTCGCTGCAAAACCAAGTGAACGACAGCCCCAGTGACAACTGACATGTGCACAGGAGCTCAAACAAGACCCCTCCTATTCAGCCTTCCCTATGACAACATGCCTGCTTAAATAAAATTAAAAAAAAAAATTCCCCTTCACATGTCTGTGCAGAGCTCCAGCAAGTGGCAGAGGCATCGCTGCCACGCACAGAGAGCCCGAGCAGTCCCCGGGGCTGCTGCGTGCATCACCCAACCGCACGCGTGTGCTCCGGCTTCCCTCCTCTCCTGCGTTTCCGCAGGCACACGGAAACCACGCTGCTCCTTCCCAGCGCTGCAGGAACCACCCGCACCTCGCCCTTCGCAGAAGAGGGGGGTTCAGCCATGCTCATCGTCCCCACACGCGTGAGGGCACCAGAGCCCTGCGGCCGTGAGGAGGGGGACTGGGGACCCTGCGTCAGGGGCACGTCTACACTTTCACGCACTTTTTCCCTGCGTGCTATAGCACCCACGCTGTATATCCATTTTCTGCATGCTATAGCACCCCCACTTTATATCCACTCCCTGCGTGCCACAGCGTCCCCGCTATATACCCATTCCCTGCGTGCTATAGCACCCATGCATCCCATCCCTGTTCTAAAGCCGGTTGCTTGGCTCCTGCCTTTGGGAGGAGAATAAAAGCGCTCCACCGAAGGAGGTGTCACAACGCATAGTGGTGAAGAACAGCCGATGCAAACAGACAGGACGGTAAACAAGGAGAAGAAAAAAAAA